>RJWM01000367.1:0-142765 GCA_004363535.1 Dasyprocta punctata | reverse complement strand
CACCACCACGCCCGGCTTCTTTCTGTCTTTTTGAGACAGGGTTTCACTATGTGGTTCAGGGTGGCCTCGAACTTGGAGCAATCCTCCTGCCTCAGCCTCTGGAGTGCTGGGATTACAGGTGTGCACCACCATGCCTGATTCTTTTTTTTTTCCTTCCCCAGTTGGAACTCAAGACCTTGCATTTGCCAGGCAGGCACTGTGCTGAACTCAAGACCTTGCATTTGCCAGGCAGGCACTGTGCTGCTGAGCTGTATCCCAGCCCTCTTCTTCTTCTTCTTCTTCTTCTTCTTCTTCTTCTTCTTCTTCTTCTTCTATTTTTTTGCAGCACCAGGATTGAACTCACAACCTCGTGCCTGCCAGACAGGTGCTTAAGCCATTGAGCCAAACTCCTGGCCTAGTTTTTTGTGGCAGGGTTGCACTATGTGGTTCAGCCAGCCTTGCTCACGTTGTAGCCAAAACCGGCCTTGAACTCAACGCTCATCCTACCTCAGCCTCTCGAGTGCTGGGATTAAAGGCGTGTGCCACCATGCCCAGCTCTTCTTCATTTTTTGATACTGAGTCTTCTTAAGTTGCCCAGGCAGGCCTTAAACTCACCATCTTGTTGCCTCAGCCTCTGGAGTTGCTGGAATTATAGGCTCACACCACTCCTCTGGTCTTCCATGTATGATTTCCTTTGCTAATAGTTCAGACCTGAGATAGTGGGGTCTCTTAAGTCTGGGGCAGCCTGGCTTGGTGGCACACACCTTTAATCCTAGCACTTGGGAGGCTGAGGTAGGAGGAGCGTTGTGAGTTCGATGCCGGCTTGGGCTACAACGTGAGCAAGGCCGGCCTGAAGTAGTGCGACCCTGCCTCAAAAAAAATAGGGCTGGGAGTTTGGCTCAGTGGCTTAAGCGCCTGCCTGGCAGGCATGAGGCTGTGAGTTCAATCTCTGGTACTCACCTTAAAACAAAACAAAACAAAACAAACAAACAAACAAAAAAAACACAGTCTGGGGCAGCCGGGCTCAGTGGCACAGGCCTGTAATCCTAGCACTTGGCAGGCTGAGGCAAGAGGATTGCTCTGAGTTCGAGGCCAGTCTGGGCTACAAAGTGAGTTCAAGGCTAGCCTGAACCATATAGTGAAACCTTGCCTCAAAACAAACAAACAAACAAACCAACAAAAAAAGCCCACACCAAACTAAAACAAAAGGAAACAAAACAAAACAAAAAAGACCAAGTCTGGGGCAGTGAGAATGAAAAAGAGGACTGGACTGCAGTTAGCCCTGATTGAGGGGACAGTGCCAAGGAGGTTGGGCATGTGTCTGCCTCAGTGACCCTGTGGAAACAGAGTAAGAAAAAGCCCTGGCTTTGAGGGGTCCCCATAAAGCCACTTGGGGCACAATGATTCGTATCCAGGTGGCGCTGGGTGGAGATGGTCAGAGTGCAGTGGAGCGTGGGAGAGCTGGAACTCGGGTGAGGGACACAGGAGCCCTGGAGAGATTTCACTTAGAGTTAGTGGCTACACAGAATGGGCTCCTTATTTGGAGTAGATGAGGCCTGCTGGGAAGTGAGTCAAGAGGACATTAGTTCCTAATTTTGAACTTGCCTGTCATGTAAGGAAATGTTTTCTCCATGGCCTGCTTTTTTTTCCCCTTTTAAACTGTTTTCAATTTGAAGTATATGTGCAATAAAATCTGTCTTTTTGAAACTTAGTCCCATTTTCTCTGTTCTAGCTGTACAGCTGTGCGTGCATGTGTTGGTGGGATGGGGGTGTTAGCAGCCATGAGTTGTAAAGGTGAGGCAGGTGACCAGCAGGTGACTCTTGCAGTTAGGTTTTCTCATCTTGGAATGGCTGGTCACGTGTTCAGTGCTGAGCAGTTTCCGCTCTGAGGAGCCATCAGATTCCCAAAAACGACTTTTTGAACTTTCTGATGTGGGGAGCCATCCTTACTCCTTAGAGTTGAGGATAGCCCTCCCTTGGTTTGTGTATAGCAGTGGAATGAAGGGGACAGAGAGAATTTGGAATCAAAGCATAATTTTTCCAAATAATTTAAATTCGTTCTTGCTCTTGTGAATTAAAGTGAGATTTGCAACTGACTGACTTTCCAGCTGTAGGGTGTTTTTTTCTTTATTTTTCATGGCTCTCGGGGTCGAAACGGCTCCTTCATGGTTTACAGTTTTTCCAGGTTCTCGCTGAGTCATTAAGTTGTCCTGTCTGGGCTTGCACTTGAGACCCTCCTGCCTCAGTCTCCCAGAGTGTTGGGATGACAGGCGTGTAGCACCATGCCCGGCCTCCCGTTGCAGCTTTATTAAGTTAGTGTTAGCATGAGCACCTGTGCCCACCCTGTCGCTGGTGATGAATTAGGCTCCATCTGTGGCTAGGCAGATAGGAACAGCCTGGATTACAGTGTTCAGATAGATAATCTCTGTAGATAGTGTGATCTGATTGATGTAAGCGAGTCATTTCAAGGCAGCCAGGAGTCAGATGTTCCAGGAGTAGAACATGTGATTGGTTTCCATCAGCTGTTGTGTGCCTGGTGCATTTGGTTACCCTGGGTGTATCATGGAATAGAAATGTGTTTTAGATTTCTTCCCCCAACCCTACCCCCATGTATATGGCTTCTCCTTAGCTAAGGCAAAAGGAGGATCACTGGCTCAGCATGCAGCTGACCGCGGGCAGCCCTGGCCTCTCACAGGGCGCTTGCTGGGGGAGTCCAGCCAGCCATTGGCCTTTGGTAACCTCCGGGAATCCACATCATTTCCCTGACTGGGCTCGTGTCTTGCATTAGTCAGGAAGGGCCGCCCGCTGCCTGGCTTGCAGGAAGTACAGGACCTCGTGTAGTTTCTCGAGCCCTTCTCAGGAAGTGTTATGACTGTGGCTCTTTCCTCATCAGTTCACTTTTTACGTTTCAGCGTGTATGACGGCAGGGGGAGGGGTGTACAGGGTGGGTTTTCTTAAAAAGTAGTTTCTGAAAAAATACGGCAATCCAGAGAACTCAGTTTCTTTTGAAGACTTCTTTTTACATCATTTCGTACAGACTTGAATGGGATCCAAACCTCAGTTTGTACCATGAAATGTACAGTTTCAGCAGTGTTTGTGGACCCTTAGACCGGGAATTCCAAGCCCGCTGTGAGGGACAGCTCATGTACCCTGCAAAGGTGGAGAGTCCACTTCCTCCAACTGTCGTGGGTCCGGGGCTGGAGTCTGAAGGCTCCTCCATGCTCTTTGGTCAAAGCCCCAGATATCTTACTGGGAAGAAACCCTAGGAAGTTTGTCTACAGCTTGTGTCCCATTGTATCCTCGTCTCCTCTGACCCGGCGGCGGGGATGTGGAGGGGGTGTGTGAGGGTGGAGTGGAGACCGAGGTGAACCTTGGAGTTTGCCTCGCTCCCTCCCTCCCTCCTTCCCTCCCTCTCTTCCTTCCAAGGCCTCACAAACACCGGGCTAGCGTGTTACTGCTGAGTTACACTCTGGGGTTACCTTCCTGTCGGCATCCCTTCACTGAGAACTAGGGGTCTCCAGCCTCACTGTTGACATCCAAAGAAGAAATGTGAGGTGCATCCGTGTGTTCCACGAGGGACCTGTGCAAAATGTTTAGTGAGGCTGGAAGCGCCTGTCCCTGCACTGAAGGGGACAGATGACTTCTGTTTTTCCTGAGACTTCCTTTGCAGATAGGTGTGCTGGGAGGCGTCTCAGCTGCGAAGTTATTCTGAACTCAGGTCCCATGGCTGTCCCCACGCTCCTCATGGAGGGATTTTGAGGGGGTGTATGGTCGTGCTGGGCTTCTCTGTCCTGTCTGGATGACTGCCTTAACCCCAGAAGTCAGGGATGAGATGCGGGTCCTCTTTTATATTTTCCAGGGCTTTGCCACTGAGCAGATGTTTTATTTTTTATTTGCAGACAAGGTCTCATTAAGAACCTAAGGTATCCAGGCGGGGCTTCAATTTGTAATCTTCCTGCCTCAGCCTCCCAGAGTGTTGGGATTACAGGAATGTGTTGTGAGTCCTTGAGATGGCAGGATGATGCTTTCCTCTCTGTACCAGTGCGCCCCCTCCCTTCCGGCTCTGTCTGCCCGCCCAGCGCCCCTCTGGTTGGAGCAGTGGGCCCGCATGTCAGGGAATTTGCAGTGTGCACAGGAAGCCTTCATGTGACTGAAGCCTCCCCCCACCAGGCATCCTGATTCCAAGAAGATGCTCACCCTGTCTCACCTCTAGGATCGCTTTGTGTTGCGGGCCTTCTGAGAGGCGGTGCTGCAGAACCCGGGTATCTAGCCCCTCCCCCCCCACTTCCTCTTTCTTATAGCTAGAAACGGGCCCTAGATGGTATCTAGAAGGAGATGACTCGGGGAGTCGGTGTAGATGTGGAAATTGTGTGTGTGCTCTGGTTACTTCTCTAAATGATGAGTGTGCCATGGGCCTCTGCTCTTTTGGTAACCACAGCCCCTGCCTCTTCAGACCCCTTGGGGCTGAGGGTTTGATAGGCCGTGTGGTTTCTTCACAGCTCTCCTGGGAGGGGGCTGCCTGTGCAGGTGGCTGCCCCAGGAGCCCGAATGACTGTGCGGCAGTGAGTTTGGGGCTGGACCTCTTCTGGGCAGCTTCCCGGGTGCCGCGCCGCGCAGAGCTGGGAACCCCCAGCCCCTCCCCTGGGCTCTCCCCACAGGCCTGGCACGAGACACTCACCGCCCGCTTTTCGGGCTGCCTTCGTCTTCAGGAGTGTAAAACGGGCATTTGGAGCCTGGGCCTCCCAAGGCACCACTGATATAGGGGAACGATCTTGGTGGGAGAACCTCCAAATGATATAGGGGAATGATCTTGGTGGGAGACCTCCAAACGATATAGGAAAAATGATCCCGGATCTCCAAATGATATGGGGGAATGAAACTCCCAACCTACTGTATGTCTGGCATGAGTTCGTGTTCTCTAAAATCGAAGAATGAATTTTAGGAACAATGGAGGGTAAAAGCAGAATATATTTATTGAGAGAAAGAAAGCTTCTGTCTGAGGGACAGAAGGGGGCCCGAGTAGGTTGCCAAAGACTCTGTCTTTTCTAGTGACTTTTACAGAGTAAAACCATAATGGGGAAAACTGGGAGCTCGCAAGGTAGATGGACTTGAGGTGGGACAGAACTGTGGTCAACCAATAAGATTAATTGTTTAGGTAAGATTGACCAAATCAAGGACAAATGGGGAAGCGAGTCACATAGTAAGCGAGCATTCTTACAGATTAGGGGATTGGGATGGTAATTTCTGGCTTCTCAAGATGATCCATCCCTAATCCCTAATGCTTATACTTAGGGTGTGGTTGCATTTGTTTTGCCTTCTGTCTTGAGATCTGGCCCACAGCAAGAGGTGTGTATCTCTTCCAAGGTCACAAGATATCTGGTCCTCTGTACCAGTTCCTTTGAGGGCCTAGCCCTGTCTGACTGCCTGTAACACCAGGAGCTGGTGAAACCCAATTGGCTTCCAGCTCCTTCTCCTCTCTGACAAAAATAAACCTCTTAGTACCCAGGTTCAACAGGAAGCTGACACAAAAATGCCTTGGCAACCCTTGCCCCAGGGCTCCCTGAGACATTCCCAGGGAGGATTGCGTGGCCGGCTGAGGAGAGGTGCCCCAGAGGGGAGCCAGCCTGGACTCTCAGGCCGTGTGCCCACCCTGCCAGGTGGCCGCTGACACCTGTGTAGACTCTGTGTGAGGCATCTGCTCTGCACCCACTGCTGAGGCCCTCCCAGAATTTTCTTTCTTTCTTTTTTTTTTTGGTACCTGGGATTGAACTCACAGCCTCGCACCTGCCAGGCAGGCACTTTTTACGCCACCGAGCTAAATCCCCAGCCCTATTGTTTGAGACATGGTTTCACAATGCAGTTCAGGCTGGCCTTGAACTCACTATGATCGCTCCTCCTGCCTCAGCCTCCCGAGTGCTGGGACTGAAGGCGTGTGCCACCACGCCCGGCTGATTCCTCCCGGAATTTCCTGTTGAGGCTGCTGAGGCAGGTGTGTGGTGTCCATCTGCCCACGGTGCTCTCAGCCCAAGGTCCCTCTTCTCTAAGCACCCTTTGAGCTCTACCACTGGCCAGGTTTTCAGTGCGTGTTGAAGGGAGGCTGCTGTGAAGACCCCTGGGACCAGGCCCCAGCTGCTCCCCTCTGAGTGACCTGAAGCACAGGCCTTATGTTCTGACGTTTAATTTGAGCAATTGTTCTTAGATGATTCTAGGTGTGTAGATCGGTGAGGCAACTGTGGCTGGGAGAAGGCACTGCCTGGATGCTGGTGTGTGTCGCGGTGGTCTGGTGGGTCTTCCCAGCAAGGCTTGAATTAGCCTCCTTCCGGGTGACATGTGTCCCTGGCTGGTCGCCTGGTGCCAGGGAGGGTTTCCTCTCCTCACTTTCCTCTTTGGGAGCTGGTTGACAGCTCTCAGCCCGTGTGGGGACTGACCGAGGGGTGGAGGGGCACACATGCTGCCCCGGCTCTTTCCCAGGTGATCCGAAAGGCAGGGGCAGCCTTCCGAGGCAGTGGCGCACCCCTCTGCGGCGGCCCCTGCTTCATCCAGAAGGTCAGGCACCAGGCTTAATGGGGGCTCCCGATGGATGGGCTCCGGGACAGAGGGCCATCAGGCGTGTGGGAAGTTGAGGCGGCCTTCCCCGGATGGGCGAGCAGACACCCCTGAGCGGTGTCCCCGTCCCCTAGGGAGGGCCGGCGGGGGGAGGATGGGGAGTGGCTGCCTGCCCACCTCTGCGCTGGGGGCCGAGGCCTGCTCCATCCAGTCTTCCCATGACCTGGAGAGTGGACACCTTCCACCGTTGACTAAGGTTTTCTTGGCAGTGAGTTGGCCATGAAAGACTGGTGGGCTTTCTGGGAAGCACAGCTGTGGGCGTCTGGCGTCTGCAGGGCCATTTAGGAGCCCTGGGAAGTCTCAGCGCTTTCTCATGAAGCCAGCAGTGAAATCATCTTCCTGGAATTTGTGGCCATTCATGCTTAGGCTGATTGGGCACCCTCTCCGCAAAGCCCTCTGGAGTCGCACCTGAGCAGGGTTTGCCCACTGCTGTCTGCGAGGCTGGAGTTTACAGCAGGGTGGGGCTTGAGGGGGCTCCGGGTGCTGGGGCGCAGAGGTGTGGCTCCAGGCACAGTGCTGCCGTCCACCAGTCTCACCTCAGTAGGGCCTGTGGTCAGTGCTGGCCGGAGGCCAGTGCGATGCCCAGAGAGGAGGTGGCTGCTGGTGGAGGGGCCCCCTCACCATGGCCAGTGCCTCACGAGGTAGATGGCTTTTTTCCTCAGCCTGCTCCTGCTCCAGTTTTTCTCCTCAGATCTTTTTTTTTTTTTTTTTGGTAGCGGGGACTGAACCCAGGGCCCTTGCAGTTAGCTACACCCCCAGCCCTTTAAATTTTTTTGATTTGGAGACGGTTTCACTCAGTCACTGAGTTGCTGAGGCTGGGCTGGACTGCCTCAGCTTGCCAGACTGTTGGGATTGTAGGCCTGTGCTCCCACAGCTAGCCAGACCTGAGTGGTTTTTTTTTTTTTTTTTTTTTTTTTGAGACAGAGTCTCACTGTGTAGCCCAGGCTGGCCTCAAACTCACAGCAATCTTCCTGCCTCAGCCTCCCAGAGTGCTGGGATTATAGGCATGTACCACCATGCCCCAATAGATTTGAGGGTATTTTTGTTTTTGTTTTTGTTTTCTCTTTTTTAAGATCTGAGTTTTATTGATTTATTTTTTTTTTGCAACACTGGGAACTGACTCACAATCTTGCTCACACCAGATAGGCGCTTAAGCCATTGAGCCAAACTCCCAGTCCTAGTTTTTTTGAGGCAGGGTTGCACTGTGTAGTCTCAGGCTAGCCTTGCGCTTGCTTGGGCATCGTAGCCCAAGGTGGCCTCAAACTCACAATGCTCCTCATACCTCAACCTCCTGAGTGTTGGGATTAAAGGTGTGCGCCACCACGCCCAGCCTAGATCTGAGTTTTAAAAAGGAATGTTTTTCCAGTTTTTTCCTTCAACAGAAGTCATGTTCATCTCATGAGTCATATGGCTGGGGGGGAGGTCTATGCAATTGTTCTTAGACTTTTATCAGACTTCCCCTTCTAGGTATCTGTAGGTGATTTTTTTTTTTTTTTAAAGATGGGTTTGTTAGGTGGTAGTAGTAACCAGGTGGTTGCTTTTGTGAGTTTGCTCATAGTTACTGTAAGTTTGGTCCCTGAGTTGTTTGGAATTAACTTAGAGTTTGGTGCTTCTCCATTAGTGTGGGCCCTTTTAAATTGTTCAACAGTAGGCTCTTTAAGGAGTTAGAAGGAGAGAAGACCAAAGGGAAAACCCTTCTGCAGAGCTTGCTTAGGCTCCCTCCTGTCCTCCCTTCTTCCCTCCTTGCTCAATACTGGGGGTGGAATCCAGGGTTTTCACACAGCTGTGCCCCCCCACCCCTGTTTGAGACAGGGTTTTGCTTTGTATTTCAGACTGGCCTTGTACTCACAACAATCCTCCTGCCTCAGCCTCTCAAGTGCTGGGATTATAGGCATGCGCCACCATGCTCAGCTCACCTTTTAAAATATTGTAAGAAATATGAAATTGGCCAGGAAAAAACCTCTTCTCCCCCAGCACCAAAGAAAGGCATCTGCAGAGGTACTGGAGAGGGTAACCCATTTGTGTGTTTCTTTAGGTCACCATGGCTGTTACTGGCTCCCTTGCTGTCCCCAGCTGTCCCCCAGGTCACTTCCCCACCTTGCTGCCTCTGTCCAGAGGGTGTGCACAGATTCCAGTGGATCAGAAATCTGGTTCCAGAGTTCGGCGTGTCCAGTTCTCATGTCAGAGTCCTCTCCTCCCCAGCAGAGTTCTTCGAGCTCATGAAGGTAAGTCATGTCTATAGACTGAGCATGGAAGTTGGAATTGGGAGTGGGATGTGGTGCCTTTAGTTCTAGCACTCTGGGAGCCTGAGGCAAGAGTACCCAAGTTTGAGCCCAGACTGGGCACTTAGTGTCTGAGACTGTATCTCAAATAAAAAGGACCAGGGTTGGGCACGGTGGCACACACCTGTAATCCTAGCACTCAAAAAGCAGGGGCAGGGTGATTGCTGAGAGTTTAAAACCAGCCTGGACTACATCAAGAGACTCTGTCTCAAAAAAAAAGTTAGCAAGAAGAACTAGGAATGCAGTTCAGTGTGGAGGCGCCAGGTTCAAGCTGTGGTAACACACACACACACACGCACGCATGCACACATGCACATGTGCACATACATGCACACGTGTGCATACACATGCACAAGTCGGAGTTGGAGGTTTTGGGGGATGGGGCGGGTCAGTCCTGAGTGTCATCCATTTGGGGGCTTCTGATGCTACTCACTGTCACCTTTTGGGTTCTGTCCGTCGAATGTCGGCTTCCTGCAGGATTGAGCTGAGCCACAAGCAGCAGCTTCCCCACCTTGTGCCGCACACCTGAGGGCATGGGTGAGTGCCCTGGATGGCACCACTCGAGCTGGCCGGAGGTGGGGGCGTGAGCCTTTGCCTGGGCCGCGCGGGATGGAGCTCTGCCCCACAACGCAGCCAGGCCCAGTGGTGCTGTCTGGTTGATGCAGTAGAGAGGCCCGTGGTGGGCTCTGAGGTGTAGGCGGTGGGCGCCCAGTGCCCATTCAGGGAAGAGGCGGCGCAGTGTGGCTGGGAAACGTGAACACCTTGGTCTTAGGTCTCCTAGTCCTGGTTCTCTGGGACTCTGTGGAAGGAGTGCGCCATCTTCTTCAGCAGTGAGGTCATCTTTGCTATTCGGGGTTCAGCTTTCAACACGTTGCTTGTGTTTGTTTGCATACCACGTCTCCTCGTCTGTAGCTAAAGTGCTAATTAGAATAAAGTAAGTCAGCACATTAATCTTGAGCAACACGAACTCTCTTCATTCAGAGCAGCAGTGATGCTAGGACGCAGCTCTGAGGAGCAGCTGGGAGAGGGCCAGGAGGCACAGAGGACGGTGCTGGAGGCTCGGCCTGTGCAGAGAGCGCTGATGAATTCCTACCTGCTTTTTAGCCTTTGACCGTCTTGTGTTGCTCGACATTTCACTTCATTTTTGGCTAGTTGGCTGATTCCAGAAGGGACCCTGTGCGTGCGCGTGTGTACATACGTGTACACACATGTGTACACTGCCTGTCTCCTTGTCCTCCCCTCACTCACCTGCCTGCACCGCCTGTCCGTCCTGTTGTTTGTGAGGACGGTGCTGCAGCCTGCTCTTCGCGCCGACTCGGTTCTCTCTTCAGTGTGAGGAGACGGGGTTTTCCAGGCCGGTTCTTCTCGCTGTCCTGATGGACCCTGGGTGAGTGACTGGCCGTCTTCACATGATCCACAGCCGGTAGCCAGGCCTTGCGCTGCGTCTGCCTGGGCCGGGTGGGTCTGCTGCAGGGGAAGGAAGGGGCCGAGGGCTTGTGTGGGGAGGCCGAGAAGACACCTAGGCCTCCTTCACTGCCTCAGGGCTACATCGTGAGCAGATTCCTCTGGGCCCCATCACAGAGTGGGGTGTTTCTCCCTGAGACAGACAGCGGCCTGCGTCCTGTGGGGATAGAAGGCAGAGTTGGTTTCTTTCTTTCTTTCTTTTTTTTTTTGTAAGACAGGGTCTTGCTATATAGCTCAGGCTGGCCTAGAACTTGATTACATTCTTGGGCCACCATGCCCATCGTACCTTCCTTACAGCCGGGATTGTCTGTGGGACCTGGTGTCCTGCCATAAGCACTTGGAAATGCTGTGTTTGCCAGAGATGAACTGACTCAGACTTGACTTGGTGCTTTGTTATTCGTGATTGTCCCAGTAAGCTAGTTAGCAGCTGGCTGGCCCTTCCCTTCTCCTCTCTCTTCTCTCTTCTCTCTTCTCTCTCTCTCTCTCTCTCTCTCTCTCTCTCTCTCTGAGACAGGGTCTCACTGTATAGTTAAGGCTTGAATTTGCAGTGATCCTCCTGCCTCAGGCTCCCAGGTGCTGGGATTATAGGTGTACGTCCTCACACCTGGCTAAGCATCTATTAATAGGTAATAAAGCAAAGGAAACAGCAACCTGGGATGTTTTGTTTTCTCCATGTACCTGAGGCTTCTGCAGTGGTATGTTCATGCATTTGTGTAGTACAGACACCCAACTTCCTGTGGGGATGATGTGGGTTAGGGATGACATCCTGGCTGCCTTTTTTGGGGGGGGTGGGGGGTTGGGGTCAGCACTAGGATTGAACCCAGGATTTTGTACATGCTAGGTGAGTGCTCTACCACTGAGTTGTATCCCCTGTTCTTTTTTTTTTTTGGTACTGGGGATCGAACTCACAACCTTGCACCTACCAGGCAGGTGCTTATGCCACTGAGCTAAATCCCCGGCCCTATTTTTTGAGACAGGGTCTCATTATACAGTTCAGGCTGGCCTTGAACTCACTTTGTAACCTAGACTGGTTTTGAACTCATAATGATCCTCCTGCCTCAGCCTCCTGAGTGCTGGGATTAAAGGCGTGCGCCACCATGCCTGGCTTGTATTCCCTGTTCTTAGAAATTTTATTTAATTTTTTGTTTTTTAATACTTTTTTTTTTTTTTTTTGGTAACAGGGATTGAACTCAGCCTCGTGCCTACCAGGCAGGCGCTTAAGCCACTGAGCTAAATCCCCAGCCCCTTACACATTTTATTTTTAAGACAGGGTCTAGCTAAGTTGCTCAGGGTGACCTTGAACTTGTCCTTGTGCCTTAGCCTCCTGAGTACCACCTTGCACCTCCCCTTCTCAGTGAAGAAGTATCATGAGTCTTGTGTTCTTCCCTCCTTCTCACCTCACTCTGTATTTTTTTTGGGGGCGGGTACCGGAAATCGAGCTCACAACCTTGCACTTGCCAGGCAGGTGCTTGCGCTACTAAGCTATATCCCCAGCCTGTCACCTCACTCTGGATCCTCTGGCACTGACCTCTGGTAGTGCTGTTCTTTCTGTCCTTGCTACACCTATGAGGTGGAGCTGCTCGGAGTGTTGAAGATGGGGTCTGTTCTCCCGGTTGGGCAAGGTCTGGGGCGAGGGTGCTGGGTGTTGGTATCGAGTTGTGCTGTGTTGCCTTTGGGTGTGGCTGTGTTCTGTTTGTGTCTGTGCGCCTATCTGTGTACGTTGCGAAAGTGGCACTTGTTAAAAGCATCTCAGCCACACAGGTGGGTGGACAGGGTGCAGAATGCAGCTGGGCTCCCCTTCCTGCCTGCTGTGCTCCTTGGGGACCCCTCTCAGCAGTGTGGTGAGTGTCCTTCGTGCTCCTGCGGACACTCATGTACACAGGCATGAGCTCAGCCTTGTGCATGGGGCGCGAGTGTGAACAGGTGGGGCACGGCTTGCACTCTGTTCAGTGATTTGTCTTCCTGAAGTGCCACGTGAACATTCATGTCAGTGTATTCAGATCTTCCGTCTTTTAAATAGGTGCCTGTCATCTTGGAGTAGGGCTGTAGTGTGCCTTACTTTGAGGGCTGAATATTTAAAGTCAGGATTGCGAGTCTTCATGTAGTGAGTTACCATATATTCTTTTTTTTTTGAAGCAGGGTCTCACTTCACAGTTCAGACTGGTCTTGAAGTCACTGTGTAGCCCAGGCTGGCCTCAGACTCACAGCGATCCTCCTGCCTCAGCCTCCTGAGTGCTGGGATTACAGGCGTGTGCCCCCACACCTAGCACTATATACATTTTATTTTAGGCTTCACCTAAATTTTAACTGCTGAAGACCTAGGTTAGTTCTGCTTCAAGGATAATTTGTCTCCAAGGTTGAAGGATCATGATTTTTCAGTGAACTATGAAAATGACAAATGTAAATTCTGAGTTGTTTCTTCTCTTTCAGGGGCAGATAAAAGTAGCCAAGAGGCGGGTTGTGATGGCGTCTCTCTACCTGGGCGTAGGTCCTTTGGAGCAGGAGCTGGTAAGCCTCATGTGGAGCAGATGGGCTGGGAAGCATTGCTGCCGCACAGTGCTTTGTCTGGGCTTTGTCTTTTGTACTGTAATGGAACTGGAGCCTCACTGAGCTAGTGCTTCAGTCCCTTTTTTATGTTTTGAGACAGGGTCTAGGTCAGTTGCTCAGGTGAGGCTTGAATTAGCAGTCCTGCCTCAGCCTTCCAAGGTGCTAGACTGATCGGCATGTGCCGCTGTGGTCTTTGGGCCGTTTTGGATCCTCACTGATGAAGACACAGGGTCGTTGAGCGAGGGTATGACTTGGCTGTATGTGAGGCTCTTCCTGTCCTTGGCTTCTTGTCTCACAGCCAGCTCTAGTTTGTGTTGCCCAGCTGTGGGGCCTGTCAGGAGGCTGAGAGGAGGCCTCATCAGGTGCTGGCCAGCTGTCCTGGTTACTTTTCTCTCATTGCTGAGACAAAATACCCAACATCCAGAATTAAGGAGGGAACAGTTTATTTCACTCACAGTTCGTAAAGGTTTCAGTCCGTAATCAGCTGGCTCCAAGACAGGGTGGAATGGCTGAGGGAAAACATGGTGGCTGTGGCAGATACCAAACGTGACGAGCAAAAAGGGCAAAAGGCAAAAGCGCACCTCCTCCCCTCCTTTATACTGTATGCTGGTTACCCGCCCCTGGACGGGTGCAGCAGTCACACCACCAATCCCAGTGCTGGACAACAAACCAATCACAAATGCTAGACTCAGCCACCTCTGTGCCTGCATGAGGCTTTGAGGGGACATCCAAACACAAACCATAACACCAGTGTCTCCCTCACCCTGCACAGGGCTCTTGGGGCTCCTCTGTCTGCCAGGGTAAGTAAGACTTGGTGGATGGCGGCCCTCAGACCCGGTCTGGCCTGCTGCCTGCGTGGGTGGTTTATTTTGTGATAGGGTCTTGCTGTGCAGCCTGCCTTCTAAGTGCTGGGGCCACAGGTGTGTGCCACTGTGCCTAGCTCTCAACTGACTGCTTTTATGTGGCTTGTGAGCTTAAAGTGACTTACATGTTTTCAAATGATTGGAAAGAAACAAAGAAAAAAAATGGAAACAAAGCTTAAATAAATCAGGAGGGGAAAAGGGGTTGAAGGGAGAGGAGGGCAGTTGGAAAAAAGAAGAGGCATGTACAGCTACAAACTCCTTTTGATGAAAGTTATTATCTATATGTAAAATGTACCAATAAAGTAAAAAGTTTTTTTAAAAGACTACTTTGTGAGTCACGTGATATGGGAGACAATTTGAGCGACTCCCCTTGAATACAGAACAGTTGCTACAACATTAGTGTTATTTCCATATCCTGTTACGGACAGAGTGGGCTATGCTGTTTCCTTCTCTCTTCGGTTGGCTCTAAGCAATGCAAATAAGGCCAGATGAAGTACTGGTGTGTAATCTTTGGGGCCAATCTGACAGTCTCCTGTTTCCTCGCATGGTGCTGTCTGTAAAAGATCTGAGCATTGGGGCCGGGGATATAGCTCAGTAGCACAGTACCTGCCCGGCAAGCGCAAGATTGTTAAGTTCAATTCCTGGTACCAACAACAACAACAAAAAATTCTGAACGCAGCAGGCTGGCAGAGCCAGTGAGCTCCAGGAAAGTCAACTGTGTATGAGCCTCGAAATAAAGAGGCTATGAGTCCCCAGGGCACAAAAGTTTACATATCAGAAACTGACGCAACATCCTCCTAAAACATTTCAAATGCTGTCTTAATTGAATTACGCATATTGATCCTTCTCCATGTCATTCTCTCTGTGTTTTGCAAAGATGCTCTTCTCCCCACCTGGCAAGCCAGCTCAGGTTACTCACATAGTTCCCGCCATCCTCACTGTCACTCATTCTAGAGCCACCGCCTTCTAGACGGGATAATAAATTCTGGGGGAGGCCTTGGATTAAGGCCTTTGTCCATATATCCTCACTTGGATTGGGCTTACGACCCCTTGGCTGCCCTTAACTTTGAATATGTCTCGGTGTCTTTACTCTCGCCGTGGGTTGCATTGGAGGTGGAAGATTGGAATTAACGTACTGGGATTCCAGTAACATTTCAGTGGGATTATAAATACAATTTTCCAGATTCTGAGGATGACTGGAAAAGGGATCGCAATACTTTGATTGCAGTATTCATTATTTGGGTTACAGTAATGTAAAGTGTACAAAATTTGCATATCCATGTCCATCAGTAAAGTTTTATTGGAGCACAGCCTCACTCTGCATCACGTATTGTCCATGGCTGCTTTCAGAAGACAGCAGTGCCACTGTGCAGAAATACGAAGCAGTCCGTCCCACAAAGCCCGAAACGTTTACGCCGCAGCTCTTTTCAGCAGAGGGTTTCTGACCCCGTACCAGACAAATGAACCCAAGTGTAGGTCGGGATGGCTGTCCGGCTGAGTGTGCCAAGGCTGGCACTAGGTGCCAGGCCTGGGCCAGTCCTGTTGTGCTTGGACTTGCTGGTTTGCCACACTTGTCACTTACAGTGAGGCAGGGCAGGGTGTGAAGGAGCTGAAATAGCCAAGTCACCTCACTTGCACTAGTCCAGGGCTCTAGCACAGGCTCTGCTGTCCCAGCAACATGTGCTGTGAAGGGGGTTTGGAGATTACTTTGTCCTGTCTCCAGGACAGCTTTCTAGGGGATGGAGGAAAGTGGCCGCTGTCCATGTAAGTGTCCAGAACTCAGGCAGGAGTTGGAAAATAACGGAGGGCTTGGGGAGTGGAGACGGCAAGAAAGGCTGCTTGGCCTAAGTGCTGCTCCTTCCCTCCCTCTGCAGAAGGTGGCCTCCCTCTGCTTCCAGGTCGTACTCTTAGCTGCTCACTTGTGCTTGTGGGAGAGGAATTTAGCATCCAGCCCATGGAGCAGGGCCAGTGGGCAGGTTGCACCTTGGATTTATTCTCGAGTCAGTATTTGTCGCGTGCTCTCGGTGAATGGGGCACTGTTCATTGTGCTTCTGTGAGAATGATCTGTCTGTTGAAATGCGTGTGGGAGTTGATGTCTTAGGGAAGGTTTCCAACAGTGTGGCAAGGCCCAGGCTGCAGCCTCTGCCCGGCAGTCTCTTCTCAGGCTCAGGCTTCAGAGGTTCTTGGGGTCGTCTCTTGCAGACCTTGCTTGCTTGCTTTTTTTCTTTTTTTCTTTCTTTCTTTTTTTGAGACAGGGTCTCACTCTGCAGTTCAGGCTGGCCTTGAGCTCACTTTGTAGCTCAGGATGGTCTCAAACTTGCAACGATCCTCCTGTCTCAGCCTCCCAAGTGCTGGGATGACAGGAGTGTGCCACCACACCCAGCTTCTTGCAGAGCTATTGCAGGGTCTGCTTTTGAGTGCTAACGTGTATGTGTGTATGTGTGTTCAGAGAATGATGAGGGTGTTAGCCTATGCATCAGTCTTTTAAATGTGTACCTATCTTTTCGACCTTACTTCTGTTCTTTTCCTGGTAGGTGGATTGTCTGGAAAGCACTCTCGAAAAGTCATTACAAGCAAAATTTCCTTCTGACCTCAAGGTCTCCATTCTCCTGGACTTTACCAGGGGCTCCAGAGGTAGGTATTCTATGTGCCTGGTCCCTTCCGCTTCCTGGCTCAGATCCTCGGTGTGAGGAGTCACACTATTACACTGCCACTCCAGCCCAGGCACAGACCAGGCGCAGGACTGCCTGCTTGCGTGGAGACTTGGTGACTGGGGCCCACGTCCCCAGCATACCTTGTCCATCATTCCCAGTGTCCCCTGTCCATGAGAAGAGGCTGCTTCCCTGGGAGCCAGGCCAAAGGCCACCGGAAACTGCAGGTCCTGCTCGGATTTAATTATTGCCAGGGACTTGGAGTTCTCTGAGCAGCTGCCCCAGGGCCTGCACGTTCTGTGGAGCTGGGGCTGAGCAGTGCGTCCTCCTCACCTGGGGCAGGCAGGATGGCAGTGGGAGTGGTGTGGGCCTTGAGGAGACTGCGGGGTGAGGGAGAGGCAGTGGGTTCTCGGTGGCAGAAACGGTAGGTGTCTGCTCCCTTGGGCGCTCCAGACCTGCCCCGAGATGTGTCAGGCAGGCATCCAGAGGGCCTCTGGCTGCCCCAGTGCCCATTGGTGTGCCAAACAGACCCGGCACGGGCAGGCTGAGCCCCGCTGGAGGGGGCTCCTCCCCGCAGGCAGAGCATCTCCCTGGTGCGGTCTTTGGCCACCTTCTGTTTCATATCTAGGCAGGAAGAACTCTCGCACGATGCTGCTACCACTCCTGCAGAGGTTTCCAGAGCAGGTCCGAGTGTCCCTCTTCCACACTCCAAATCTCCGCGGGCTTCTCCGACTCCTCATCCCTGAGCGCTTCAACGAGACCATTGGCCTTCAGCACATCAAAGTGTACCTCTTCGACAACAATGTTATCTTGAGTGGGTGAGTCCGTGTCCTCCCCCGGTGACTTCACCTGTGTGCTCTCTAGGGAAGAGTCCACACCAAGGAGAAATGACAGCCCAGTCCGTAGGGCCTTGCAAGACCTGCTGTGTGCTGGTAGTGGACGCTTGGCCTCCTCCATGGTCCTCTGTCTTTCATGGGATCCGGAACCTGCAGAGGCTGACGGGAGGACAGCTGGCATTGTTTGAGCCCTTCCTGGTGTTACTGCTATGTTAAGCCTGTCTTACTCGTTCTCTTAGTGAGTGTATGAGTATTTTCCTCACTGTATGTATGTATGTATGTATGCATGTGTTTATTTGTTATTTTAATTTTTTGGTACTGAGAGTTGAATTCAGGACCTCACGCTCACCAGGCTACATCCCTGACCCCTTTTCCTCACTTTATACAGGGACCAACAGAGCATGAATAACTTTTAGGCAGAGTCCAAAAAACAAAAACAGCCAGGGTAGAAGACCAGGTCCTTTGCCTTGAACAAGGGGTCTCAGAGGCCCCCCTATCCCCTGAGAGCCAGCTTCCCGAGAACCAGCTCCGTGTCAGCGCCTGGCAGGGCTGGGGGTTGCAGTCTGTATTTTGTGTCTCTTAGAGCTGGTCTTGCCTAGTTTCCTGCATGTGAACATTGCTCAGTAACCACCCATTAACTGGTTCTTTTTATGTCTCCACCTGAGTTTGTCACTCTTCTCCTATTTACCCTGAGGCCTAGGTCACCAGGCCACGCCATGCACACTCTTGCCTGAATCCTCACCTGCTTCTTCCTCCCTGTAGTGCAAACCTGAGTGACTCGTACTTCACCAACCGCCAGGACCGCTACGTGTTCTTGCAGGACTGTGCAGAGATTGCTGACTTCTTTACCGAGCTGGTGGACGCAGTGGGGGACGTGTCCCTGCAGCTGCAAGGGGACGACACTGTGCAGATGGTGGATGGGATGGTGCATCCTTACAAAGGTAGGGCCTGGCTCTGCTGCCCACTTGGATTGTGGGGTGAAGGTCAAGAGAGCACACCTTGGGGAGGCCATGCCCCAGGTGCGGGAGATGGGGTGCCAGGGCTTTCTTCTGCTTTTGATTCTGAAGCCAGACCCTTGTGACTCATTGACTGTCAGTCGTGCTCTGTATGCAAGGTCTGGCTGGGGACTGCGCAAGTGTGGGTTTGGGTCTGTGTGCTGGGCAGATGAGCCAGGAGCCTGCCCTGTTCTTACAGGAAGAGTCTGCCCAGTGACTGCCATCCTCATCCTGTTCCCCAAACCTCCTGTCACAAAGACCTTGTGGTTCTCAGCTCCATCGAGGTCTGTGGCCTCCTGCCTGGAAAGTGAAATGGGAGAGCTCTTAGCTCAGCTTGCTGGAGACAGACAAGTCCTGGCGCAGCATTCCTGGGCATTTGCATTCCTGTGATTCCTGTGGCTGTGGCTTCCCATGGCCCTTAAAGGGCTGCTGCTGTGTCCACAATTTGGGCAAGGGTTTAAACCTGGACCTCGTTAGAAGGGCTCCCCATTTCCTGTGCACTTCGCATGGTAGCATCTAAGTGGACCTCCTGGGAGAGGAGCTGCCCTGTGCCAAGGAGCTGTGGCTGCTCAGCCCGGCTGCAATTGTGTGGCATTGCTGCCTACTGTCAGCTGCCAGCTGTTAGTGGGAGGCTCGGGTATTGCCATTATACTGTTTTTTTTTTGTTTGATTTTAGTACCTACAATTGAACTAAGGACCCTTGCACTGAGCTATATCCCCAGCCTGTTGAAATTTTTTTGTTTTTTAAATTTTGGGATAGGATGTTGCTATTTTCCTAAGTGCCCTGGGCTAGACTTGAACTCATGATTCTTCTGCCTCAGCCTCTCAGAGTGCTGGGATTACAGGCATGTGCCTCCATGCCCAGCTGATTTCCAGTCTTTTCTTGTTGCCAGTGTCTCGTCTAACTGTGAAAGGTACCCACCTAGAGCCCAGAGCCTGCCTCTAGGGACTCTGAGTTGCCTCCAGGAAAGTAGTAATGCCTGTGCCCATCACTCCTTTTTTATTACTATATTAGCACATATATTTGTTTGTAGTGCTGGGATCAAACCTGGGCCTGCCACTGAGCCACACTTCCAGCCCTACACGAACTTTTTCTTGAAGTGTAACCTACACACCTGACACCAGTCACATAGACGTAGCTCACGTGCCTGTTCATGGTGGATTGCTCTCCAGAAGCCCCCTGCTGTCCTTTCCAGGGGTGGGCTGCAAGCCTTCAGCAACCACTTTCCTGACTTCTGCTACCCTGACTTCATCTTGCCTGTATTTGGAGTCATGTTTAGATGTACCCTTTCCCTTCTGCATATAGGCACTGTGGGCAAGGTTCTCAGCTCAGGCAGCTTCCCTGCAGGAAGCTTACTCAGGGCTCTGTGCCTTGAGCTTGCTCAGCATGTGCTGCACAAGCGATCGCTTACAGCGTTGGCACTTCCCTGTCACAGGCATGTGCCCCAAACCGGCCGTGTCCTGACTCTCCGTCTTCTCTTTCTCGTTCTCTCTAGGTGACCGGGCTGCTTACTGCAAGGCGGCCAATAAACGGGTTATGGATGTGATCCACTCAGCCAGGACCCGCCAGCAGCTGCTGCATGCCCAGACCTTCCATAGTGATTCCTTGTTGACCCAGGAAGAGGCAGCAGCTGCTGGCGATCACAGACCAGCGCCCGACACTTGGATTTATCCACTGATCCAAATGAAGCCCTTCGAGATCCAAATCGATGAGATTGTCACTGAGACCCTGCTGACTGAGGCTGAGCGAGGTGCCAAGGTCTACCTCACCACTGGCTACTTCAACCTGACTCAGGCCTACATGGACCTGGTCTTGGGCACTCGGGCTGAGTACCAGATCTTGCTGGCCTCCCCAGAGGTGAACGGCTTCTTTGGGGCTAAGGGTGTGGCTGGTGCCATCCCGGCAGCCTATGTCCATATCGAGCGGCAGTTCTACAGCGAGGTGTGCAGCCTGGGGCAGCAGGAGCGGGTCCAGCTACAGGAGTACTGGCGGAGGGGCTGGACGTTTCACGCCAAAGGTATGCAGGGGTCGGCAGGGTTCCTCCCTTCCCCACCTGGGCAGCATCTCGTTCACTGGCAGGGCCAGGCTGGCTGGACACTGAGCACAGTGGAGGACCCAGGCATGCTGCCGGGAGTCCTGGCTGCCTTTTCCCCCATTTATCTTCCACAGCTCTCTCGTACTGCTGTGGTGGCCCCAGGTCCTGGAGAGGGGAGAGATGTCCTATTTTAAGTGAATTTCAGTTGTGTAAAATCTCTCCCTTTTATACATCAAAAACTTACAGAAATCATTTTGGTGGCTATTTTAAAAGAGATGTGGTACCTGGATGTGGTGTTGCAAACTTGTAATCCCAGCACTCTGGGAGGCTGAAGCAAGAGGATTACAAGTTTGAGTCCAGCTGGCCCACTTAGCAATTTAGCAAGACCTTGTCTCAAAATAGAAAAGAGCCGGGATGTAGCTCAGTGTGAAGGCCCTGGGTCCACTCCCCAGTTCCTCGGAACATAGAACGAGAACAGAAACGTGATACATGTCATCTTCTCTAAAGTACGGCGCCAGGGCACACCTTAGTCTTATTTCCATCATGAAGCCCCTGCAGGTCAGTATTGCAGAGTTCCTTGGGGATTGTTGGCTTAGCTTTTTTTGACTTTGAGACAGGGTCTCACTATGCAGTTCAGGCTGGCCTTGGGCTCACTTTGTAGCCCAGGCTGGTCTTGAACTCGCTACAATCCTTCTGCTTCAGCCTCCCGAGTGCTGGGATACAGGTGTGAGCCACCATGCCTGGCTCGTTGGCTTAGCGTTAAGCAGCCCAGTTTTCTTATCTTTCCCTCACCATTGCTTTTTTTTTCTTTTTTGTGCTGATCTTCACCCCATCTAAATTGAGAAAAAGGAGGCTGTGTATTCAGTGTACAGTTTTTACTTAATTGGAGTCCTAGATACTTGATGTAGAGACCTGTGGTGGGAAATGAATTACAGTTTGAATTGCATATTTATTGTGATCCATCTCAGGCATCCAGTGGAGGAGCCCAGATGGGGCACATTCTCGGGTGTACCTCCCTGAGACACAGATCAGTGTGTTTAAAATGTTAGGCTTAGCCAGGTGTGGTACACACTTACAACCCAAATACCTGATAGGCTGAGACAGGAAGATTTCAAGTTTGAGGCCAACCTGAACAACTTAGTGAGATTCTAGCTTAAGAAAATAAAAAGGTCTTGTGGTGTAGCTGGTGGTAGAGCACTTGTCGAGCATGCATGAGGCCTGGGGTTTGATCCCCCGCATCAAATCAGTCAGTCAGTCAGTCAGTCAGTCAATCCAGTCTCATGCTTGGCAACCACAATAGCCCCTTGGTGGTGTGTGCTGCCCACCTCTAGCAGAATGGACATGTTCGGGGAACTCCCTCACTGGGTGTGGGCCTGGGCCTGTGCCTGAAGAAGAAGTACAGAAAACATCTGGGACTGCTGGGCTGTGAGTTCTATGTGTAGCTCTTCTGGCTTCTCTTGGGGTAGTCCTGAGGCCTATTTTGCCAGGTTTCTTTTAGACTTAGGGTATTTTCTTCCTTCCTTTCTTTTTTTTTTTTTTTTTCCACGATATGGTCTTACTATGTGGCCCGGGTTGGTCCTGAACTCCTAGATTGAGAGATCGCCTGTCTCCGCTCCTCAGTGTGCTGGTACTACAGGCATGTGCCTCCACACCTGACTAAAACCAGGGTTTTCAACATGGATGCTTCTTAAGAAGTTACCCAAGCCCATCATATACCTGGGTCTAGCTCTGTGGGTTTTGAACTTAACCTGGTATTTATTTTTTTGAGACAGGGTCTTGGTATACTGTCCAGGCTGACCTCAAACTTGCTATGTAGCCCAAGCAGGTCTGAAGTCACGATCCTCCTGTCTCAGACACCCCAGTCCTAGGATTACAGGTCTGGAACATCACACCTAGCTGAATTGGTATTTTAATTAAATTAATTAGTTTATTAATTTATTTGCTACACTGGGAATTGCACGTAGGCGTGCTAATGGTGACCCTTTAGCGCTCCAGTGGTAATGAACAGCCAGCTGTGGCACACATGCCATAGGTCCACCATCACTGAGAGGGCCTTTTGCATGCTAGGCAAATGCTTTACCGTTAAGCTATATCCTTAACCTTTTATTAAAAATTAAAAAAATTTTTGAGACAGGTTTCTCTGAGTGGCCCAGATTGACCTCGAACTCTTGCCTCAGCCTTCTAGGTGCTGTGATTGTAGGAATGTAGGCATGTGCCACTACTCCTGCTGCAACCATGGGTTTATTTTTATTTTATATTTTATGTTTCACTTTATTTTTGGTACTGGGGATTGTTTGTTTGTTTGTTTATTTTTGTTATTTTGGGACAGGATATCACTAGGTAGCCCAGGCTGGCCTCGAACTCATTGATCCTCCTGCCTCAGCCTTCCAAGTGCATGCAGCCTTCCAAGGCATGCACCACCATGCCTGCCTGACTTTTTATTCATTCCTCAGACAGAGTCTCACTAAGTTGCTAAGTTGTCCAGGCTGGGCTTGAACTTGTGATCCTCCATTCTCAGTTTTGGAGAGTGCTAAGATTATAAGGTATGCACCACCATGCCTGGCTTGTTATCTATTCGTTTGTTGGGTACTGGGGATTGAACCCAGGGCTTCTGAATGAGGCAAATGTTACACTTCTAAGCTACATGTTCAGCAAACAGATTATTAAAAAAATTTTTTTTTGGCTAGGGATTGAACCGAGGGCCTCACACATACTAGATAAGAACTCTACCTCTGAGCCGGATGTGGTGGCGCACACCTAGAATCCCAGCACTCAGGAGACTGAGGCAAGAGGGTTGTTGCAAGTTCAAGACCAACCTGGGCTACAAAGTGAGCTCAAGGTCAGCCTGAACTGCATAGTGAGACCCTGTCTCAAGAAAGATAAAAAAAAAAAAAAAAAAAAAGAACAAAAATGAAAAAGAACTCTACTTCTGAGCTATATACCCTGACCTCTACCCTGGAACTGTTTTGAAAAACCCCAGTAGCTAGGCATGGCGATACAAATCTGTAATCCCTGCGCTTGCAGGCTGAGGCCAGACGATCATAAGTTCAAGGATAGCCTGAGTTACATAGGGAGACCCTGTCTCACCAGAAACAAGAAGGAAAACAAAAAAACAGCAAACCTACCCCAGGAGATTCTGATACCTTGCTTAGAGAGACCCTGCCTGAGCCTAGCATGGCGGAGCTGCTGGCCTGACTAGTGGGTCCTACTTGTGCTTTGAGGCCTCGAGTCTGCCCAGGCAATCAGCACTGCATGTGCTGTTGGTGTGGGATAGGCCAAACTGGGCTGGTGGAGGGAGGCAGGGCCGCTGGGTATGTGTGGAAATGATGTTCAGGTTGGCCTGTGGGAATCACAGCAGTGCTCAGCGCAGGGTGCGGGGAAGAGCTTCAAGCTTTGGAGAGGCGCTGCCACACACCGCACAGCCCTGCAGGGGCATGGCTAGACTGCGCTCTTCCTCGGCATGCTGTGGCCTCAGGCCCCAGCTCACCCTGCAGGTTGGCGAGCTCCTGGCCTCCAGGTTCTGACTCTGCTGCCAGTTTTTTCCCTGAAACTGGCTGCCAGATGTGTGGTGAATCCCCGGTTGCCGCTGAGGCAGAAACACCCAGCTGGCTTCCCCCTGTGCCTCGCCTCTTCCCGGACAGTGAGCTACTGCCGTGTGCTTCCTCCCTTCTGCCCGCCCTGCTGCGGGCGCGGCCCTGCCATCTGGGAGTGCCACATTGGTGGGGTAGCAGTGAGAAATCTTAGAACCGGATTCCGGGCGCATGGGAGTGTGTGTGTGTGTTTGGGGTGGGGATAGTGTAGGCGCGGCATGAGGAGGGAATTGCAGGGGTTCCTGTAGGTAGAGTATTGAAGTCAGAGATTGCTCTTTGCTGAGCTGAGAGCTGGGGGTCCTGCCCTGCTTAGGCTGTGCTCCACAGTGGAACCTTAGGTCAGCAACCTTTTCTTTTTGTCTTACCTGTGGATGGTGTCATCCTCCAAAGCAGCGTGCAGCGGGGGAAGAAGAGTCGGCCACCCACGTAGTAGTTCTGGGTTTGCATGGTAGCACAGTGGACTATAGTATTTCCTGTAAGGCCTGTACCAGGGACAAATCGTGGGCCTGTTTGGGTGTGCCCTGCTAATCATTATGCAGTTTATACCTGGCTTCCCTTCCCCAAGCGAGCGCTGCAGGACAGGCCCAGGCTGATCTCAGCTGCCCCTCCTCCCAGAAGCCCTCGGGCAGAGGATTCCAGGTCCATGTGCCCGGGCTGCGTCCCGTTTGCCAGCATACCATTCCCCCGGAGTCAGGCCACAGGAGGAGGGGGCACTGTGAGTTGGTTTTGCTGGTGGTTTTGCAAGAAAGGTGGGTTTCTTCCCTGGCCCGGGGCAGCGCATGGGGGGCAGCCTTCTCGTGGGAAATGACCCTGTCAGTGGGTTTGAGTGCTGCTGATGGCAGGAGAGCCTAAAGGCTGGGGCTTGCTCCTCAGTGTTCTCTGTGCTACCGGACATTGCTGGGAACAGCTCAGATGCCTCGTTGGGCAGATGCCGTGTGACACGGTTTGCTGAGGCAGTGTTTATTCTGTTCAGCAACCTGAGTGGAGGTTTAACTTGTTTACATACTTGGCCAATGTCCTATCAGACACCAGTTTTACACTGCACTGTGTCCAAGAACCACAGGTACCTTCTGCTATTTAAAAGCATGCCCTGAGCCGGGCATGCTGGCGCACTTCTGTAATCACAGCACTAGGGAAGCTGAGGCAGGAGAATCATTTGCAAGTTCGAGACCAGCCTGGGCTACAAAGTGAGCCCAAGGCCAGCCTGAACTGTGTAACGAGACACTGTCTCAATAAGACCAAAAATAAATAAATAAATAAAAATAAAGGCATGCTCTGAACACCTATTTAGTTTTTATTTCAATTTTTGCAGAATATGCCTCTTATGTCCAAAGACATTGCATAAACATCATTTGGTGTGAAAGTCGTCATATGCGCAGTCTGTGGCCTGGTTCTTGGGCAAATTTGCCTTGGCAGAAACTGAGGAAACTGGTTCTGTTTCCTTCCTGTGAAACGGGATGGCATTGGGTCAGGAGGCACAGAAATAGGACACACGTGGGCTTTTGTAAGGTGACTGGCCGCTCTCAGCTAGGAGAGGTGTCCTGGGGCCACTAGAGCCAAGTGATGTCAAAGTTAAGCTGTGAGGAGTGGCTGTGGAGCGCCTGGGGAAGTCCGGACTCCTTGGTCCTGTCTGGCCTCGTTCCCTGTGCGTGCGCCGCTTGACTTACGTGGGGCTATGTCCCAGTGAGCGTGTTGTAGGCAGCCGACAGTGTGAGTTGAAAATACTGTAAATCAGAAACGCACTTGCAGGGTGGGGATTTAGCTCAGTGGTGGAATGCTTGTCTAGCAAGTGGGAGGCCCTGGTTTCGGTCCTCAGCACCAAAAAAACCCAAAAAAGGCACTTGCTCCTCCTACTCTGCTGACTGTCCCAGCTTAGCACATCGAGCACCAGAGGGTGTGGGTGCGTGATTTCTCCACATTGCCACTTGACTGAGTGGGAGTTGTGATCCACTGATATTTGCAAGATAAAATGAAAGTGGGGTCGGGGGGACAGTGAGAGAGAAGGAGAAGAAAAATTTCCTGGAGAAATTCATATACTTTAAAACTTAAGGAATGAGAACAAGCTTGGTATTGTAAATCACTTGAAGAACAGTAGGTTTAAATCTTTTTTTTTTTTTTTTTTTAAGACAGGGACTTGCTGTGCAGTTCAGGCTAGCTTTGAACTCACTGTAGCCCAGGCTGACCTTGAATTTATGGCAGTCCTCCTGAGTCAGTCTCCTGAGGGCTGGGATTACAGGCATGTGCCACCATGCCTTGCTTAAATCTTTTTTTATATAAGAAAGATATACAGGTATGGGATGAATGGATGGATAAAGGGTGGATGAGTGGGCGGATGAATGGTTGATAGATGGAAGAATGAATGAACAGGTAGATGGATGGGTGGATGATGCAGTAAATGGATCATGAGGCTGTATTGTCCTGCCTATGGCTACTCCTGAAGAGATCCACATTCAGAAATCACAGGCCAGGCATGGTGGCACATACCCGTAATCCCAGTACTGGGGACACTGAGGCAGGAGGATCACTGGGAGTTGAAGGCCAGCCTGTGCAACATAGTGAATCCAAAGCCAGCCTAAACTACATACTGAGACCCTGTCTCAAAAAACAAAAAGCAGTCAGCATGAGGGATTCGGCATGTAGCTCTGTGGTAGAATGCTAGCCTTGCATGTGTGGGGGCCTGGGTTTGAGCCTCAGTACTGCACAAAATACAAAAGCTAGAGCATGGCTTGGCATGGTAGAATATACCTGTAATTCCAGGTACTTGGGAGGTTGAGGCAGGAGAATCACAGGTTCAAGCCCAGTAAGAGGGACAGCCAAAGGCCTTTACCAGCGCCTCCTTGGCTCTGGAGGGAGTCCTCCAGCACAGCCAGTAGGGTGAGGACTGTGCAGACATCCACGGCAGTCGCAGGTTGGTGGCCGTTCTCTGACTCATGGTTTGCTGGTTGCCTGTTACCTGGCCTTGCTTCTTGCACTGGCAGGATGAGGAGTGGCAGTATGAGGTTCCGGGAGCTGGGATAGAATTTGGACTCTACCGGGAGGCACCGTAATGCCAGCACACTGGTGTGATGTGAGTGCTGGGGGTTCCCCTTCCACACCTAGTCCTGCTGGCGGTGAGCAGCAGGCGATGAGCGTGCCAGCCTTGTGCACCCCTGCATGTGAACTCACCTCGAGGGCCTGGAGGCGGCAGCTTCAGCAGAGCCTGGGTGTGCGGTGTGGAGTGACGCGGGGCTGGCACCTCTCAGCTCTGCCTCATGGAGCCATGAGAGCTGGCATAACACTCGCCCCTTCACCACCACTTTTCAGTGTAAGCTGTGTCCCGCCCTGTCCTGAGACCAGCAGCCCTTTTAGGTGGGGACTGCCTGCTGTATGCTCAGGGATGCAGGGTCCCACTGCTGGGGACGTGGACCCTTCTCCGAAGCAGGCAGTTTAGGGGGAGAATCAAAAGAACTGGTGTCGCACAATCACTCAGTTTCTCCTGGGTGAAGGAGTCTAGAGTCTAGATCAACAATACCGTGTGTGTGGCTAGGGTGGAGCAAGGGCGTGGGGTTGAGAGACTTCTGGCTCCTTCACTGGGAGGCTCTGTTAATGATTGTGAGGGTGTCACTATTTTTATTGTCTTCCCGACAGGCTGGCGGGCCTTGTGCCCAAAGGTGAACTGATGGGGAGAGCCGGGCTGCCTCACCCAGCTGGCCAGGACTTCTCGCCAGGTTGTTCTCCTGGGAACCCTGCAGGCGCCCTCCGGGCTGGGGTGTGCCAGTGCGCGTTGTCACCTTGGGCTGGGGCACATGCTAGCTGCCAGGTTTCTCAGAGTTTCCCAGAGCTGTTTTAGCATTGGGAGTGTCAGGTGCTCATTGGTGGGAGGGTAGGATTGTGATATATTCTGTCCTCTTGATCTCCCAGGGTCTGGGAATGCTTTGAAATTTATTTTAGAATACTCTGGGGGGCACATGGGAGCCACACATAAGTTTGCTCTTTTTCTAGGAGAAATCCTCAGAAAAGGCCCACATCTAAAACGCTGTGTGTTCTTGCCTTAGAACATGGCTTTTTTACACTTCCTGTGGTGGTGCATGCCTGTAATCCTGGCACTCCAGAGGCTGAGGCAGTGTGATAGCGAGTCCGAGGCGAGCCTCGGCGACTTAGGAAGGCCATGTCCCAACACATATATTCCTAAAACTGAAAAAGAAAAGGAAGCAGCTTGGGAACCCTTTTCCAGGAAGCCAAGGAGCTTCAAGATCTAGTTTGTGCTTCTGAAGGACCTGGCGACTGAAGATGGGCAGAGGCAGATGCCCTCCTTTCTGAAGAGGAAGCCCTGAGCTGGGAGGCGTGCACACGTATGCACGCACGCTCCATGGGGAGTGCCAGGCACATGGGGAGCAGCTGCCTTGGGCCCTCCTGTTCCCGCTCCTGCTCAGCCTGTCCCCAGGGCCGTAACCAGTGCCCAGTCCACTTTTCAAAGCCCTTTCTCCACGGTGGACCATCTTCCCCTCTTCGAGGCTGTCATTCCTGCCGTGGTTCCCGCTAGTTCCTGGAATGATGGAGACCTTGTCTGGCCCAAAGGTCGGGCTAGTTGTCAGGAATTGGGCTGGGTAACCAGTTTACAGCCCTTAGAGAGCTTCCTGTGTGTGCACACCTGGCAGCGACCAGAAAGCCCCTGGTCGAGGTGGAGCCAGCGAGGTGAGAGCAGTTGCAGAGGGCTCCTTGGGCTGGTGCTCGGTGAGAGCGCTTGCCCAGCATGCATGAAGCTGTCAGTTTTGCTCTCAAACAAAACAGTATAAATTGCTCCTTGATTCCTTCCCCTCAGTTGGAGACTTCCCAGCTGTCCTCAGGACACAGACTGATGGCTAAAACCCCGGAGTTGGAGCTCTCACACTGAGGACATTTCCAGCAGCCCTGACCTCGCAGGGCTCCCGGGGGTGGAGGGACCTGTGATGTGACGCCCTTAGCGTCTCCTCACAGTGCTTCATCATGCTGTCTCTGGGCTCTCATGGGTGCTAGTCTTGCTGTTTCTCTCCTCTCTTTTGTTTGCGGGGTGGTCATTTATGTGTTTGAGACAGACTCTCACTATGTTGTCGCAGCCAGCCTTGAATTCCTAATCCTTTTGTCTCAGGCTCCCGAGCGGAGTGCCGGGATCACGGGCATGCACCATCAGGCCCTGCCCTGCTTCATTTTCTTTTCAGTGAAGCAAGAGAGCACTGTAAATACGGCTGTGGGCAAGAATGATGGGACGATCTCAGGCCTCACCCAGCAGGTCAATAGGTTAAAAATCCGAGTTGCCTCAGCAGAGGCACTTACCTGAGGCCAGCCAGGCCCGGGAGGAGAGGAGCTAGCTGATGGCAGGGAAGAGAAGAAAGAACAGGAATAGATCGTGCCTTCCAAGCATGGGGCTTAGTGCCCAGGGACTGAGGGCTGGATCCGGGGAGGGTGCTGAGAAATACCTGACTCTTTCCATATATGAAGCACATTCATGCTGTATGGACGGTGTGCACGTAGTCCATACAGCGTGTACAGTCCACCTTGGGGCTGGTCATGACAGAGGCTGAGAAGAAACTGTCGTGTGATAAGCCGTCACCCTTGGACTGGAAGGGGCCGCCTGCCTTGGACAATGACTTCTGGGTTGCCTTGTGAGGACCAACTGGTGTTTGAGCAGATTTTGCAAACACAAAATCGGTTTAGGGCTGGGTCCTCCCTGCTCCTTGTGTGGAGTTGATGCACCTACGGTCTGTGGTCTGGGAGCCTTGGGAAGGGCGTAGATGCCAGTCCGCCTGGCCCTGTCATCCATGTGGGTGGTGGGCCTCCCTCTCGGTCACGTTTCCATCGCACTGGAGCAGGTGCGGTCACACCAGGCAGGCCCCGTGTTACTCAGAGGCTCGTGTCAGGTAGGAAGCTGAGACTGGCAGTGGCGGGGGGAGGAAGCTCTGGTCCTCTGTCTGAGGCGGGTGGATTCCTGCCCAGAGCCACCGGCCTCTCTCCCGCCTTTCCCAGCTCTGTACTCCAGGGAAAGGGGTGGGGGCTGAGCTGAGCACAGAGAAGAACCCTGGGTAGCTGAGCAGACAGCCTGCTACTCCTGTGACCTCTTATTATTATTACTGTTATTGTTAGGATGATGATGTATTTTTTGGACTTTTCTTTGTCAGTGCTTGTGTGTAGTACGTAATGTCGACATACCTTATGTGGAGTTGGTACATGTGCAAAGTACATCTTAATTCCTTTTTCTATTCTTTTCCTTCCCTCCCCCTCCACCCATCTCCTTTTCTTGGTACATGTTTGTAGTACACAGTGTTTCCATTCCTGTGCGAGGTGGTACATGGACGTGACACATTGTAATTCCTGTTTTCATCCCCTTCCCCTCCCCTCCCTCCTCTCTCAGGCCACTTGAATCGCCTGCACAGCCAGAGGCCCTGCTGATGAATGTGGGCACAAGGCAAGCAAGTGGCTTTGATGTAGCCCTCTGCAGGGGAAGGGATGAGGCCATTACAGGAACAGGCAGCAGGGCCTCGTCACCTCTTACCCAAGATGTTCTTGGAAATGCGCCTGCTCTGAGTGAGAATTAGGAAATGGTCTTCTATTTTCGGAGCTTGGTGTGCATTGCACACTGTCAGCTTGCCCGTGGTAATCACGTGCGTCCGTGGGCTCTCTGAGGGTCATGCTGATGGGGAGGCCGTGGGAGGCTGGCCTGGTGCAGGCACCCACAAGTCCCAGCCTCACTGACGCTGGGCCGAGTTTCCTGGGGTGAGTGTTCTCAGGGCCAGTAAAGGGAAGTTCAGAGGCCAGGCCTGAGTTCGTGCTCCCAGGAGGAGGAGGAAGTCCTTGGGAGGTTAGGATCGGGATCATCTTTTCAGAAGAGGTTCTGCTGGGAGCTGAACTGTGTCTTTGGGAAATGGCAGGAAATGGGGTCTAGAAGAGACAACCTGCCTGGTGGCTACCAGTGACACTTGAGGATTTCTAGGGAACCCATGACCTACAACACAGAAGTGTTTCCATGGTGTGTCAGAGATAGCAACCCCCGTGCCACTCGGGTGCTCCTGCAGAGCCCTGCATTTCCCCTGACTGTGACAACCTCTAGCATTTCCTAGTTTTTCTGAATGGGATGGAAGCTGACAGGGCCCCCAGGGCCTCTCCTCTGTGGGCCTTAGGTGGATTTAGCCTGGCCCAGTCTGGAATTCCCTGAGCCCCCAGCCATTGAGAGCAGAGGTATTGCTTCTGTAGCCCTTGGGCATAGTGCTTTGGTGCACTGTCAGCCTGAAGTGGGGAGGCTGGGTCAGGGGGAGGTGTGCAGGCAACTTACCATCAGGCAGACGTGTTCTACCGAGCATTGCCGTCACTCCACGGAGCAACACCAAGTCTGCTGGCTTAGGCAGAGGTTTGCTGTCACCACCTACTGTGTCTTTTGATGCTCCCAGGAGAGACAGCAGCCTCAGCCAGGGTGGACTGGGAGCTCAGCTGGCAGCAGAGAGTGGGCAGTAGAGACCCTGCCCTCCAGGGAGAAGACCGTGAGGGCATGAGGTCATAGCATGGTGGCAGAGGGCAGAGGTGTCCAGAGCGCCCAGCTGGCTGGGGGTGGGGGGAGGAGGTAAAGAGTGATCATGGCTCAGCTCGTCGGCCCTGGGTGCATGGCCACCTTACACCCAGTGAGCCTGGTTGGCTGCTTTTCTCTTAGGTTGAAGCGGCACATGGCATGGACTTTGGCAGATGCTATGCTCATTTCCTGTCTGCACATTTCCTTTTCCCTGCAGGCCTCTGGCTGTACCTGGCAGGGAGCAGCCTGCCCTGTCTCACGCTGATTGGCTCTCCTAATTTTGGGTACAGGTCAGTGCACCGGGACCTAGAGGCCCAGATTGCCATCGTGACGGAGAGCCGAGCCCTGCAGCAGCAGCTCCACCAGGTTGGTTGAGGTGGTGAGATTCTCGGGGGTACATGGGGTGCAGCCGGCACTCAGCCTTGCCCTCGTCACTGGGCTGCCAGTGCCTGCTGAGGCAGCAGGGGAGACTCAGAGCAGTGTGACAGAGACCCTGGAACCCCCAAGTCTGCATGATGGGGTGCCAGGGCCTCAGAGAGAAATCTGCCTCGGGCCACCCTTGGAAGAGCAGGCCCTTGGCTGTTGCAGCTGCTCGGCCTGGCTAGTACCCACGTGCTAGGGGCTTTTCAGGTTGTTCTTTCCCTTGCTGGGAGAGGCTGTTTTCTCCCCAGAATGTGAACATAGCAGAGGGGGCAAGCTCTTCTAAGAAGCAGGGCCAACCATAAGGGCCATCCCACAGTGGTTTTGGCCCTCATAGGTGCTAGCAGGATTTTATATTCTGTTTAAAGCAGAGAAGTTACAGAAAAGGTGTGTAGTGCTGTTAGAGGAATGTTGGTATGTGGTTACCTCAGCAGCTTTGATGCACTTGCAAACCGAAGCCCAGTCCCGTGCATATGAAACGTGGACAGTGCTTTGGGCTGTGATTTTGTGACCTTTATAGTCGCCCTTCCCCTGTGGAGTCTCAGGGTGTGGGAGTCCCGCTGCAGGCCAGTCCTTGGATGCTCTGGCACTGACTGCTCAGCTTTTAGCCTTCAGTGCTTGGGAATCGTGGCTGCAAAGCCTAGTGGATGGATGAGGAAACACTGGCTGCTGTGTTTCCTGGACCTGCCTCCAGCAGGCTGGGAATCTTATCACTGATGGGGTGAGGCCAGGGCCCCAGGAATGGCTCCGTGACTGGGCAAGAGGAAGTGATAGTGGCACTGCTGGCTGGCCAGTGGTATTGATGGGATTTGTTCTGTAGTTTGCTCCTGCAGGAAGATTTAACAGCACACGGCAGAGGAAGTCCCCAAAGCCGAGAGCTTCCAGTCATAGGGTGACAGCTGGCCTTGGAGCCAGGCTTGTGGGAAAGACATGAACTTGCAGCTTTTGATAGTGCAGTCTGCTGGCTGATTGAATCTAGTGCAGAGAACTGCGTGCATAGTTGCCTTGACTTGGAGAGAGTAGGTGGTGTTTCTGGGCTGGATTGGGGCTTAGTTCTGCAGGAATGGGGTTGACTTGGAGAGTAAGTGCTCCAGGCCTACGCATAGGGTTCTAATGCTGACCACTCCCACTTCCTGAGTCAGGGAACTAAACCCACATCCTGGATCTTGGGAAAAGCTGGCCTGGTTGCGGTCAGGAGCTCCTTTCTCAAGTGACATATTTAGGATATTTTCTGCCCAAACCTGTATCCCGGGGGCTTTGGATTATGGGAGGGTGGTAGCTCATGCTGCTGTGACTTCTCATTTAGGGACAGATCAGTGTCTGCCTTTGAGGTGCAGAATAGATTGCTAGGGTGTTGGGCCTGTCCTCTTCTGTTCAGCATCTGTTCTCCTTGCCCATGATTTATGGTCCCCTGGTACCAGTGCTGCTGGGCTGTCCAGTGCCACACCAGAATGTCCGTGCAGCTCCAGTGGCCTGCAGCCTTGTTCTCAGAAGCAGCTGCTGGAGCTCGCCAAGGAACCAGGGAAGGCCCTGTCCATGTTACATGGAGCACTGGAAATAGGGAGGTATTTTTAATCAGAATCCAAAGTCCCTTCTTTCATTTACTGCATACAATAAAAACTGAAAGCTTCCTGGTTTTGTTCAGAGAACAGTTTCCACTTGTGACCCAAGAAGTCCTCCCCCGAATACCATTGTGACCTCCACCAGCTGACTTCCTTCTCCATCCCTGTGGTGGAGTCTGTGAGGACACTAAAGCATTTCTGGTAATTTAATTGAAATCTTGGCTGGATATTTATTTGAGAACACGGAACTGGAGCCGGCTCAGGAGAGACTTCTGCAAACCAGCCCCCCGAGGCAGAGCTGGCTTCTCTGTCAGGCACTCCCCAGTGGGGATTTTGACCTGAGCAGCAGCAGTTAGGAGGCTGGAGAGTTAGGCCCCCATGTTGGCGACGTGTGGAGCTGTGGGTCTGCACAACTGCGAAGTGTCCCATGGATGCTGGCCTCAGGGACGCTGTTTTCATGGTGAAGACAGCAGGCATGGGAAAAGTCTGGGAAGACAACACAGTGGGGGACACTTTCCCTCTCAGTGGGCGCAGCTGTGAACACATTTTGTAGTGTTGGCATGGGGAATCCTCATCCCTCTCTCATGGAGGCAAAGGAGTCGCCAGGGACACAGGTTCTCCTGCAGTGGTGTGGGCTCCCGGCCTGTGCTGGTGACAGTCGTCATCACGCAGTCCTCATGCTCAGTGGTGTGGAGGTGTCGTAGGTGTGGTCCCGATGATACAGATACGGGCACTGAGGAGGCAGACTGTCGCGGATTGCTGGAGATAGGTGGCCCCCTTACTGCCACCTTCTGCCCATGAACGCTTGCTTCACTGGGGGAGACAGCACCGGTGGGTAGATGGTTCATGAAGGCAGTAGTTGGCAGTGTCTCCTTTCAGAGACCCTTAACCAACTGAAGAATAAACATATACCGTATTTCCCTTAAAGTAAGACCCAGTCTTTTTTTTTTTGGCAGTACTGGGGATCGAATTCACAACCTTGTGCCTGCCAGAAAGGCGCTTAAGCCACTGAGCCAAACTCCTGGCCCTGCAAGACCCAGTCTGATGTTAATTTTTGTTCCAAAAGACACAATAAGGACTCATTTTCAGGGGCTGTCTTATTTTATTCACATGCAATAATCTACATTTTTCAAATACAGTTGTAACATCATCTTCTAGAACATCATTGTAATTTTCAAAACCCTAAATTCTGTCCTGAATGTCTGTCTTTTATTATTTATTTATTTTTTATTTTAAAGAAAAAAATTTTCAAAACAAAATAATAGGAAGGTAACAATAGTCAATACGCTATGTATTGTTATCTTTAAATTAGTTACTCAGGGTACAGATATAGGCATTTAATTATCCAAACAATATTAGCACAAACCTTTCTTTTCAATGAACTAGGAGAAATTAGTAGTGTTAACTATCTTAACTATGTTGTGTATATGTATATATTATATATATATATACCTTTTTTTTTTTTTAGTTTTCCCTTCTTTTTCCCCATCTCAGTTTCTCCTTCCTTTTGAACAGTTTCTTTTCATTTTACAATATCTATTGTACATTTTGAATCTTATTTACTCTTTCAGCTTCTCACACTAGGGAGACAATACAATGTTGGTACATGTGCGTCTGATTTATTTCACTTATGAGTATAGTCTCAAGTTTCATCCATTTACCTATAAAAGCCTTCAGTTTATCTTTCTTTACGGCTGAGTAGTACTCCATTGTGTAAAAAGACCACATCTTTTTTGTCCATTCCTCGGTTGATGGGCATTTGAGTTGTTACCCAAGATCTAGTGTACTGCCATAAACGTGGGTGTACATATATTGCTGTGGTATGATATTTTTAATTCTGGGAAGATATCCAGCAGGGAAATAACTGTGTCAAATGGGACCTCCAATCCTAGTTTTTGGAGGAATCTCCACACCGATTTCCACAGTGGTTGTACCAGTCTTCACTCCTTTTCCCCACAGCCCCTCCAGCTTTGTTACTGCTTGATTTCTTGATACTAGCTATTTCCGGGGTGAGATGACATGTCAGTGTTGTTTTATTTTGCATCTCTTGAATGACCAGTGACGTTGAGCATTTTTTCATATATTTATTTGCTGTTTGTATTGCCTCATTTGAGAAGTATGCATCATCTCAGATGCCCATTTTTGGATTGGGTCTTTTTTGTTGTTGTTGTTGTACCAGGGATTGAACTCACAACCTCGTGCCTGCCAGGCAGGCACTTATGTCACTGAGCTAAATCCCGAGCCTTTTTTTTTTTTTTTTGGGTGGCACTGGGGATTGAACTCACAACTTCATGCCTGCCAAACAGGCGAATAAGCCACTGAGCCAAACTCCCGGCCCTAGTTTTTTTGAGGCAGGGTCGCGTTATGTAGCTCAGGCTGGCCTTGCACTCACGTTTTAGCCCAAGCCAACCTCAAACTCACAGTGGTCCTCCTACCTCAGCCTCCCGAGTGCTGGGATTAAAGGCGTGCGCCACCATGCCCAGCCCGAGCCCTGTTTTTTGAGACAGGTTCTCACTATGCAGTTCAGACTGGCCTCAAACTCATTTTGTAGCCCAGGCTGGTCTCAACTCACATTGATCCTTCTGCCTCAGCCTCCCAAGTGCTGGGATTAAGGCATGCGCCACCATGCCCGGCTTGGATTGGGTCTTTAAATCTGGGAGGTGTGATATTTTTGAGTTCTTTATATGTTCTTGATAGTAGTCCTTTGTCTGAGGAACAACTGGCAAACATTTTCTCGCACATTGTGGGTTGTCTCTTCACTCTGTTGGTGGTTTCTCTTGCTGTGCAAAATCTTTTCAATAGGGTGAGATCCCAGTTGTTGATTCTTCGTGATAGTTCCTGTGCAATTGAGGTTTTGTTCATAAAGTCTTTGCCTATACCAGTGTCTTCAAGAGTTTTACCTGTTCTGTCTTCCAGCAGATTTAATGTTTCTGTTGTAATTTTAGATCTTTGATCTATTTTGACTTTGGTTTAGTGTGTGGTGAAAGACATGGGTCCAGTTTTGATCTTTGCCGTGTGCAAAGCGAGTTTTTCCAGCACCATTTATTAAAGAGGCTGTCTTTCTTCCAGTGAAGGTTTTTGGTACCTTTGTCAAAGATAAGGTGGCTAAGTATGTCTGGAGTTGTTTCCACATCTTCTGACTTGTTCCATTGATCCTCAGGTCTGTTTTTTTGCCAGTATCCAGATGTTTTTATCACAGTAGCTTTTGTAGTGTAATTTTGGGTCAAGGATTGTAATGCCTCTGCCTTGCGTTTGTTGCGTAGAATTGCCTTTGCTGTTATTTTAGGTCATTTCTGGTTCCACATGAATTTTAGGATTGTTTTCTCTAATTCTGTCAGAATCAGAGAATTAGAGAATTCTGTGCTGTTGGAATTTTGATTGAAATTGCATTAAATCTATATAACAGTTTTGGAAGTATGGGCATTTTCAGTAGATTGGTTCTTCCTACCCAAGAGCAAGGGATATTTACATTTTCTGAATATATTCTTCAATCTCTTGTTTCAGAGTACTGTAGTTTTCAATATAGAGGTCTTTTACTTCCTGCGTTAGATTGATTCCTAGGTATTTCATATTTTTGGATGCTATTGTGAAAGGTGTTTCCCTAATTTCTCTCTCAGTGAGTTTGTTATTCATGTACAGGAAGGCTATTGATTTTTGAGTGTTGACTTTGTATCCAGCTGTGCTACTGAATTTGTTTATTAAATCTAGAAGTCTTTTGATGGAGTCTTTGGGGTTGTCTATGTAGAGTATTATGTCATCTGCTAATAATGATAATTTAACTTTTTCGTTTCCTATCTTTATTCCTTTTATTTCTTTCTCTTGTCTAATTGCTCTGGCTAAAGTTTCCAGGATAAGAGAATAAGAATAAGAGTGGAGACAGTGGACATCCTTGTCTTGTTCCTGATTTTAGAGTGAAAGTTTTCAGTTTTCGTCCATTTAGTATGATATTGGCTGTTTGTTTGTCATAGATGGCTTTTATCAGATTTGAGATAAAGACTATTCTAGTTTTCTATAGGGTTTTTATCATGAATGGTGCTGGACTTTGTTAAAAGCTTTTTCTGCATCTATTGAGATGATCATGTGACTTTTTTTGTCCTTGGCTCTGTTAATGTGATGTGTTATATTCATGAATTTATGTGTGTTGAAACCATCCCTGCATCCCTGGGATAAATCCCACTTGATCACAGTATATAATTTTCTTGATGGTGTGCTGCATTCTGTGTGCCAGTATCTTATTGAGGATTTTTGCATCAGTGTTCATTAGGGAGATTGGCCAGTAGTTCTCTTTCTTAGTTGGGTCCTTCTCTGGTTTTTGTTTCAGGGTAATGCTCGCTTCCAGGAATTACTTTTGGCCTACATTTCTTATGACTCCATTTCTTGTAGAACCGAACTGTTGGTCCCAGTCTCTCATGTCCAGCAGTAGAGCTCTCTTGTCTGCTCATAGTGCATTGGCAACGCAGCTGTCAGTGATTTTATCTCATGAATTTGTTTTTCTTTTTTTAATGACACAGGGTCTGCCCATGTAGTTCAGGCTGGCCTTGAACTCACTATATAGCCCTGGCTGGCCTCGAACTTGTGGTTGCCTCAGCCTCCTGAGTGCTGGGATCACAGGTGTGTGCCACCAGGCCTGGTATTCCATGAATTCTTCATCCGAGTCACAATCCCTTGTAGGCTGCTTCACAAAGTTTCCATTAAGTCAAGTGTTAACTGAAGACATAGGAGACAGTAATGCCAACAAAAATGGTGACAGTTACAAAAATGATCCACACAAAAGTGATGAAAGATTGCAGGCACCAAAATTCAGAAAACATTTATTTATTTATTTCACATGAGTGCATTAAGTACATCCGTTCCAACACACAACATATTGAATTACGAAGATTCATATTCGACACAACCACGTCTGGTCCTTAACAGGTGTGCACGTTATCTGTGCACTGTTGTGTCTGTGCTCCAGTTGGACCCCTCACAGTAAGTCTGGAGTTCATCTGTAGTATTTGTGTAGGCTTATACCTCTTGTCCAAAAGTGCTGGCTTGGGTATTTACAAGTACTTAATTGTAACATATTATGGTATAAGTATTACTGTTGATAACCTTACATATTTATTTATTTATACAGTGGTACCTGGGCTCACAGATGCTTTCGTTTGCAAACAGTATGGTTTGCAAACAGATTCATGTGGCAAAATTTTTTTTTCTTTTTTTTTTGTGTGGCACTAGGGATCAAACTCACAACCTCGCTCCTGCCAGACAGGTGCTTAAGCCACTGAGCCAATCTCCCGGCCACAGTTTTTTGCAGCAGGGTCACACTATGTAGCTCAGACCGGCCTTGTGCTCGCATTGTAATCCAAGCAGGCCTCGAACTCACAACGCTTCTCCTACCTCAGCCTCCCGAGCAGAATGTTGTTTTTGTTTGCAAATTCTGCATTAGGTGACAAACACAGCCGGGGCCACATTTCCCGCATGAAGACAAACGTGGCCGTTTTCCAGAATTGTGAAATGAATTAAGTTTGTGAACTGAGGTGCCACTGTATTAACTTACTTGATAATTCGATGTGTCCATTGTGTGTTGCAGTGGATGTGCTAAATGGATCTGTCTGACTGACAATTGTAACTGGGGCTTATTTTTGCTTATTTTACAAACATGGAAATCATGCTAGGACTTATTTTCTGGTTAGCTCTTAACTTTGCGGAACTGATGGTGTAAATATTTTTGGTGTATATCTATTTTTTTTTTAACACCAAGTACACTTACTAGAAAAGAAGTAAGTTATGAAATACCCTCATATCTTTCCTTAAGAAATTAGAAATAAAAGACAGAATAAAACCAAGGTCTAATAGAAGAAAATAATGAAGATCAGAAAACATAATCCCTTATCAAAATGCCAACATCATTTTTCATAAAAATTAACATTTTGAATCTTACATTTCTGTTAAAATACAAAAGACTCAAAATAGTCTAAATAACTTTGATAAAGGAACAGAATTAGAGCTCCAACCCTCCCCAGTCCCATGACTTATCACAAAGTTACACCAATCTTGACAAAATAGCACTGATACCAAGATAAACCACCAAGGTACCAACATGAAGTCCCAAAATAGATACCCACATAACAGACAATTGATTTCTGGCAAAGATGCAAAAGCAATTAAGTGGAGAAAGAATTGTACTTTCAATAAATATACTAGAACAACTGGGTATCCACATGCAAAAAAGCCCCAAACCTTATAGCACATCAGATATTTCTTAAGACATAGAAAAGTCAGCTCAAAATGGTTCACAGTGGGTTAAAGGCACGTGTGACCTAAATCATTGCTTTGGCTGAGGTCATTCTTTCTAGGACAAAAAGACTGGGACAAGGTGTAGAAGGGAAGGCAGAACCTACAGAGGTGTTCAGTGAAGGGAGGCATTGAATTTACTTCTGGACAGGCCATGTGGATGACAAAGGAGGCCACTGTGGTTTGTTTCTTTTTTTAACTAAACTTTTTATATACATACACATAATTTTTCTTTCAGCTTCTCACAGTAATGAAACTATAGTATAAATACTTTTAAATATGAAAGTAGTAAATATTCATTGTAAGAATTAAGAAAAGTTAGCAGAAACTGACCCTTTTATCAGAACTCATTTTGATTATCCCTTTGCTGTCTTTTGTATTGTGTATATGCGTAAAAGATGACTTTTTTTTTTTTTTGGTACTGGAAATCGAACTCACAACCTCGCACCTGACAGGCAGGCGTTGTGCTGCTGAGCTGTGTCCCCGGCCTGACTTTTTTATTTTTTGTCTTTCTGAGACAGGGCCTCACCTATGCAGTTCAGGCTGGCCTTGAGCTCACTTTGTAGCTTAGGCTAGTTTTGAATTTGCAGTGATCCTCCTGCCTCAGCCTCGCAAGTGCTGGGATTACAGGTGTGTGCCACCATGCCCAACACTCGACACTTTTTTTTTTTTTTTTTTGAGGCAAGGTCTCACTCTGTAATTCAGACTGGGTTTGAACTCACTATGCAGTTCAGGATGGCCTCGAACTCTGGACAGTCCTCTTGCCTCAGCCTCCTGAGTGCTGGGATAACAGGTGTGGCCACCATACCTGGCAAGGATGACTTTTTAAAAATTGAAATAAGGATTACTGTTGACCTTCCATGTGGACAGGTTTTGAATCCTAAGTATTCACCCTCTTGTGGATTGAAAATATTTGTGAAAAATTTGCATATAGAATGACTTTTTTTCCTTTTTTTTTTTGTACCAGGAATCGAACTCATAACCTTGTGTTTTCCAGGCAGTCACTATGCCCTGAACTATATCCCTGGCCCCTTTTCTCATTATTCTTTAAAAATACAGTATAACAATTATTTCCATAGGTTTTACATTATGTTGGACATAGCAGGTAAACTAGAGTTGAGTTAGAAATCTGCGAGAGGATGTGCATAGATTATATACGAATAGCTGCACCGTTGGATGTCAGGGATCTGATCGGGCATCGGTTTTGGTATCTGGGGGTCCTGGACCTAGTCCCGTGAGGATGCTGAGGGCCCCGGGTACCACTGTGTATACCTCGTGGCCAGTCTCTTTGCCTGACATACCGCGCACTTTCCTATCCACTGAGTAAGCGCACTGTGACATTATTTCATGGTGAATGTTGCTTTGTCGTGTGCTTTTTTATTAGTAAGTTGCTATTGGACACTTAGGTGGTTTCCAGTTTTTCCACACTCTGGTTGCTGTTGTCATAAAGATGTATGTGCAGGGATCTAAATTCCTCGTGTTGAGTGCATGGTTGTTTTCTTGGGGTAGACTCTTGCCTTGAGGTCAGATTGTGACTAGACGGGTGAGGCAGTCCCTCCTCCGGCAGTGCACCTCAGCGGGGGAGTGATGCTACAGAATGGCCTTTTGCCAGTTTGTTAGAAGGAGAGCCATGTCTCAGGTTTAAGAAATATCGGTGGTTGTGGCGGCGGGGATGGGACTCAGGGCCTCCACATGCGGTAGGCAAGGGTTCTACTGATGACGCCCAAACCCAGCGCCACTTCATTTAGTGACAGTGAGCATTTAAAATATTTCCCCCCACTGTATTTCTTGAACTCTAAGATGAAGAAGTCTTGGCCTTAAAAGTCCTCCGAAGGGTGGGCTGTTTGTCTGCAGATGTTGGACAACTGCCCCTCAGCGGGCCGGTGCCCACCGCTGCTGGAACCCTGTTACCCCTCTGAGCCAGCCCACCGTGGGACATGATGCTGGGATGGGTGGTCTGGGGACCGAGCTGGGCCCGTGAGCTGAGTCCCTAACTGCCTATCTGTCCCTCTCCCTCAGGAGCAGGAGCAGCTCTACGTGCGCTCAGGCCTGGTGTCTTCTGCCACCTTCGAGCAGCCGAGTCGGCAGGTGAAGCTGTGGGTGAAGATGGTGACTCCTCTGATCAAGAACTTCTTCTGAGGATGGCCAGGTGCCGTCGCCTGCGCCGCTTCTCAGCATCGGCCAGGATAGCCCAACTACTTGAGCTCCCGGGGACCCCTCCAAGAAACCCCAAGGGCTCTCTCACCTCTTCGTTGGTGAAGCACAGAGCTCTTCCTCTGGGTTTGTGGGCAGTTGGTGTCAAAGTCTTTGATGCTAAGTTAGGCAGCCAGCTCACATCTGGTCAGGGCCAGGGTCATCTATGACAGAATCGGCAGTATGGGGTCCTCACCTGTCCGGCAGGGCTTAGGAGGCCCTGAGGCAAGGGGCCTGTGCCCGAGGAGACAGAAGGGAAGATTCTGTCCTCCCTCCTCTTAGCTGTGTGGCTCTGCAGGAGACAATGGCTGTGGGAGGAAGAGGAAGCACTCTTGGGCGGGCAAGTGGCTCTGGCTGGCCGTCCTGGTCAGCTGCCGCTCAGAGGGTCAGCTGGAGGCCGAGCTAGACCCGGGGGCTGCTCTCGTCATCTCCCTGAGGTTTCTGTGATGCAGTGAGGGAGATGTGATGTTCTGGACAGGGGTGTGGTGTTCTGTCTGACAGGCCGTGTTCTGCCCCCCAGGAGGAGCTCGCTGCTTACAGGAGCTGCTGGCCGGGTCCCGAGGCCAATCCTTGGGTACCCCTGACCTGAGCAGTGGCTTGACTGTGAGACGCCTGGAGGCCTGGCGGGTGCTGTTTCTGAGCTGACCCCTATGTTCCAGGCCTCTCAGGACTCAGCACACCCTCGGGTACCCCACAGAGGTCAGGGGTTTTGCGGGTTGTCTGCTAATTGGAGTGGCTTGGGCTTGGCTTGTGGGTGAGGCAGAGTCAGGGGCGCACAGCTGGTGCCTACTTCAGCATTGGCGCCAGACGTCTACAGCGTGGGTCTCCTTGGCTCCTGCCACCTTGCTTCTCCTCTTAGTCTCGTGTTTCAAGAGATTCCTTATTTCATCATGTCGTTTTCCTTTATTATAATTACATTTATTTTATTTAAATAACGTACAAATTTAGAGAGTAAAATAGTACTGAGACCTGCAAAATGCAGCCAGTTCTTGCCCTTTCCCTATCAGCCACTTTGCAGTATGAGCTGGGGGTTGAAACCAGGGCAGTGTGCATGCCAGGCAAGCACCCACCGGCCACTTTTGACTTGTTTCTCCTGATAGTGACACATGTCCTTATGTCTAAACATGCACATTGCCTCCCTAGAATATAACCAAGCTCTTCAGATTGTAAATTATATCAAATCACATCTGATTAAAAATGAGCAAGATTTCATAGCATCATCAGATAGTCGAAAGGTATTCATAATTCCAGTTGCTTTTTAAGTATCTTTTTATATTTTGGAGTTGTTTATTTGAACTGAATTCCAAATAAAAGGACAGCACCTGGTGATTGGTTGATACGTCAGTGCCCATTCTTGGTACCTTCTTGTAGCAGGGTATCTTGAATCTGCAGGCCATGTGTATTTATAGAAGTCTGTTCCTTCCCCCCTCGTCTCCACAAGCCAGTTTTAGCCCTCGCCACCCGGTCTCTGCATCTCAGGCTCCTCGAGCCTTGTATGAGAATGCTTGTGAGAAGCCTTGGGGGTACGCGTCAGGGCACAGTGGTGCGTCCTCAAGGGAGGCTTGACTGGGGTCTGTCCAGCCCTTTGCCCCTCTCCACTTCCCCAGAGCTGGCAGGAAAGAGGGTCACCTTTTGTGGAATCTGAAAGGCCAGCTGACCTTGTCACCACAGCCTGGCTGTGTGCACATGGGAGCCCCACAGCACTTAGTCCGAGGCGAGGACAGCACGGGTCTCAGTGGCTGGGAGCAGGGCGGGGTGGTGGCCTGAGCACACTGTCCCAGGGCAGTAGCCTCTGCACCCAGTTGCTGGATTGTCTTGTGGGACAGTTATGTGAGAGGAGCTGCAGGAACTGCAGGAACTGTGGGGGCCCTGGGTTGCTGTTTGGGGAGGCTTGCTTAAACACCGCTCACACTCCCACAGCTCCTGCGGGACCAGAATAGACACCATTGTGCCACAGCCAGGCCTGTGTAACCTTCTGCGCCATTCCCTTTAAGGCCCTGCTGCTTCCTTTGTCCACTCGTAGCCTTCAGGGTGTCCGGGTCAGGGTCTTCCACCCAGGACCTCTCAGGCCAGGGCTCCCCCACTCTGCAGAGCAGCCAGGAGAGGCAGAGACCGGAAGCGATGGCTGCTTCAGGGCCCCAGCCTATGGGGGGCTTGCTCTGAATCCCGCTTTCCACATCCCTGAGCTACAACCCAAAGGTGAGTCATCCCTTGGAAAATGTGGAGATAATTTTGTCAACTAGCCACAGCATGTACATGTGGAGTAAATTACTGTTTTATTTCAGGCTCTGAAGACACAATTGGAAGAGCTTCACATTTTGTGGTTATTACCGAGGATTGGGAGTGAGTTGCCTGTGGCTGCTGGCAGTTTTGTCTCTGGTTGAGGAGGGGCTGGTCCATGCAGGGCTGCAGTGACCCCTCCTGGCCAGCAGAGGTGGTTGCCCTGTAGCCAGGCACCCGCCAAGATGACAGGGTCCTTTATTGTTCCCCACAGGGCTCAGTTTCCACAGCCCCGGGAAGGAGGAATATTTCTCTCTCTCCCCTGATCAGCACGCCCAGGCCCCAGGACTGTTGCTTATTGTTACCCTCAGAATTCAGACTTCTCAGACCTCTTCATCCATGGTTTGTGTGCATACAGTTGGAAAAAAGGTTTTGCAAAAAAACCACAGGATCAGGCTGAGCTTCAGGTGCTATTCAAAAGCTCCCAGTACTTTGCTGATTTTAAGCCTAAGAAACAGAGACCAGGGAACCATCTTACCTGAATTAACCAGTGATCTGTTAATCTGATTCATCAGCAGCCCTTTTGTCTGAGGGCCAGTCTGACAGCTCTGCTGGTGTGTCTCGTGTTGAAATGGTCAGAGTCCTAAGCCCTGGGTTTCCCCTCACTTCTGTCGAAATGGCTCTAACTGCAGAAGTAGACTCCTGCCGGTCAGAAGGGCTCAAAGTACCACCTACAGCCACCTGTCTCCTGGGGCAGATGTCTGCAGGTGGGGAGGGGCTGTGACATAGGCCTCTGGAGCACTAGATTGTGTTTGTGGACCGTGGATGCCCTTTCTGTCTGACAGGTGGAGGAGAATCTTTATGGTTGTCATATAGATACTGTGTAGGAATGCAGATAGGCTGAAGGACTCCTTCAAAGGAGCAGGAACTCCCTCCCTGGGCCTTGGAATTGGGTAGGAACTGCCACTGAGTAGCCCGAATAGGCGTCTCACACTCAGCCTGCCACACACAGCGCCCACTCTGCCTGGTCCCAGTGGTGGTGGTGGGGAATAAGGCAGAAGGAAATGCAAATGCGTATGCCACATACTACAGGGGCCCCTGGTGCTCCACCCTGCACCCCCAGGGCTCAGCCCCTGCGTTCCCCTTGTCTGTGCCCCGTGAAGTTTCAGGTGTGGGCAGCTGAACAGGGTGCGTGCACTTCAGCAGCATGGAATATTTTGTTCCTCAGAATTCTGCTGTGGAGGTGGGGGAGGCAGGTATTCCCATAATTACAGAAGGTCCCCTTGTCCTGGAGAAGAGAATAATGAATTCCATGACGCTGTGTGGGGTTGAGGGAGTGGCCTGGTCCCGCCCTGGAGGGCCCCACGTGCTGCTCTGATAAGCCTGGCCGGCTCCCTGGGAAGTGAGGATTCAGAGGTTTGGTTCCTGGGGTGCTGGCCCCGGCTGCTGGGAATTGCGTCCTCGCCCACAAGCTGCGCCGGGCCCCTGGCTGGCATCAGGCCCTGAGCCAAATCAAATGCGCACAGCCAAGTGGCTGCAGTTGTTTTAATGTGCACCACCTCTTCCCTGCCAGCCGCCGCCCCCTCGTTAGTGCAGGTGCACTTGGTTATAAAGCACCTTGGGTATGTAAGAGACAAACCCCGTCAGTTCCTGTGAAAAATAAGCCACAGTTGCAAGGCCGAGTTTCTGACTGGAAAGTCTGAGCTTCCGCCCAGCCCTTGGTGCGCGTGGGCTGCGGCCGGGAGGCGGCACCAGCTACACCTGCAGGAGCAGGGCCACGGCTGCCAGGACCCACTTGGCCGCCTTCTCTTTGGTTTTCAGGTTGAAGGTCCAGACGTAGGTGGGGCCGCGGATGCGGGTCTTGTACACGGGGCACTCATATATGTTCTTGGTCTCCATGCGGTCCACAGGAATGGCCTTGATGAAGATGACGGGCATGGCCGGCGTCAGGTCCTTCAGCCGCGCTTCCGCGATGACTCCCGTCTGTGTGTCCCAGCGAGCTCCTGTGGGGTCAGCATGGCCGAGGGTCAGGGTGGCCCTGGTGTGCTGGCAGCGAGGGGAGGGTCCGGCAGGGAGAGCAAAGTGCGGAGGCCACACGCCACATGGGTACAGAGGGTTCGGCAGGTGTCTCGTCCGTGCTGTAACTGCTGTGTGTGTCTCACCGCGCACTGAGGGACAGCTCAGCGGCAAAGCCCTTGGGTTCCATCTGTTTAAATCTGTGGTGTTTTCAGAGCCTCGTCTGTCAGCTGTCTTAATTTCAGTGGCAGGAAATCATTAACTGCAGCTGAAAATCACAGCGTGCCCTGGCTCCCCTCACGTGTAATGTCTACTCTGTATGTACATACATGGTATAAATAATTATATATATGCATATATAAATATTCTTTGCCTTTAACCAGACTGCTATCATTTCTGCTTGTCCTGGTTAATGGTGTTTATATTTCCTGTCTGGAATTCCGAAATAAACTCTTAGAACACTGCTCTGCTCCGCCTGTGTTGGTGATTTGGGGACGGGCTTGCAGCCATGCGTGACAGGTCAGGGCTAGTGGCCGTCGGGTGGGACTGGTTTGTGATGGAGTGGTGGTTGCTCCAAGTGGAGAGGGGCGGGGAGGGTGGTGGCAGGACTGGGGTGAACTGCAAAGGGTGCTCCCACTTCTCCCTTCTCTGCCCCTTTCTCACGGGGGTGAGTGGCAGGGCAGCTGGACCTCCCTTCCTTTTAGACCCTTGCCTGGGGGCGGCAGCACCCTGGGAGAAAGAGCGACACGGCTGGGGCTCTCCATTCAACACAGTGCTTGCCTGTCCTGGACTGCCCGCCCATGCCTTGTCCGGGCCTCACACAAGCGCACTGATTGTCAGGCAGGCAGAGCGACGGCAGCCGCCTGTAGAGGGCTTTCTGGTCTCCCTGGACCTCTGCACATTGTCAGAATCCCGTCTGCCTCCGGAGGTCAGGATGGCTCCCCAGCTGTAAGACCCTGCCTCATGCCCCCCGCCAGTCCTCGGCTGTACACAGATCTCTCCCAGCCATGCAGGCATGGCTCTGGAAGCCCCTGTGGGCTGGCCAGCCCCTCCTTACCTTCCATGAAGAGCCCATGCACATAGGAGCCCTCTCGCGGGGGAGCGGTCATGTCCTCCCGGTTTTTCTTGGTCACTTCCACAGACAGACACATCTTGTCCAGGGGCCACTCATTCTTCCTAGCCATGGACTGCATGATGGCTGTGAGGAAGGACTGGGGGTTGAAGAATCCGGCCAGCCACACGACAGTGGGTAGGGCAAAGTCGGTCGTCCAGGCCTCCAGCTCCTGGCAGGAAGCAGTAACGACTGGGGGTGAACAGGGTGATGCCAGAGCGGGGAGCGCTTGAGAGAGCAATCAATGAGCCCGCCGCCTTCCTGCAATGTCTGGCTCCATTTTCAATAGGGAACCGGAAGAGCAGGGTCAAGAAGGAATGTAAACCACTGGAGCGTGATTTGGGAGCCCCAGCGAAGCTCTGGCCTGTCTCCCCGCTGCGTGTGCACGGCAGCTCCCCTCAGGCTCCCTGGAGCTTCCCGCGCTCACCGGGAAGTGAGGCTGCTCCACTTGGGACTTGGCTGTGTTCCTCTTGAGGAAGGAAGTGCCTGCACTGTCAGGGCAGCTGAGAGGCCAGCGGGGCCCCTGCACCCAGCAGAGGTCTCCGGGCCGTCTCTGTGGTGCTCCCGGAGGCTCTGGCATCTGAGCACCCTGAACCCTGGGCACTCTGGTCCCTGAGACCATGGCAGGCTGTGCTTACCCGGATGCGAAGCAGCAGGTCGGCGTACCAGGCCGCCAGGCCCATCATGGAGGGGTAGGCCCGGGCCACCCATGTGTCAGGCACGGTGTCATAAAACAAAGCTGTGGACAGGTCTTCCATGTCGGTGGTGATGGTCAGTTCCCCCTAAGGGACACACAGATGCGTTCAGGGGACGCCAGGCTGTGCTGCTTGGCATGGGGCTCATTTGGCCCACTCTCAGGAGGCGGGGGCCCTGCCTCGGGGTGTCCTGCGTCATCAGTGCAGTGTGTCCCTAGAGATGCCCTAGTCAAAGCCATGTCGGTGTCTTCAGCCAGGGAATAGCCAGTGACCTCCCGTGGCTTTTCCTGGATCCCCACAGCTCCCGGGGGAAGGAGGGGACAGACCGTGACACGCTGACCCCTAGGGGTATGTGTGTTTGTACCCACTCTGCATCTCTGCTTCCTAAATCATGGCTCCAGGCTCCTCAGTGACTTTTTTTTTGTTTTGTGTTTTACCTTCAGCCCCAGGTTCAGCTCCTTCAGCGAACGGCGCATCTCACTGGTCAAGATATTCATTCTTTCGCACTCTTGAAAGGCGACCACTACGTAGGGGGTCTTCTCAGCTGCCTTCGCCATGATCTCGGCCATGTTGAATGACTCTGGAATCTTCTCCAGGATGTCGTCCAGCACGGCCTTCACCTGGAAGTCGGTCCCCAGCAAGCCCTTGTCACTGTGTGTTCCCCAAAGCAGAGACCTCTCCCTGCCACTCTCAGGGCTCAGGGACCTGTCCCATTGTTCATAGACCTGAATCCCAGCGGACAGGTGAGGGGCGAGGGAAGTTGGCTGAAACGCAGGGCTGTAGGGCACTGCCACACATTTCAGTGAGCCAGCCGGTGCTGATCGCGGCCCTGCCAGCAAGGCCGTGTGTCTGGAACTGGAGTGCACTGGGATCCCCGGCCTGGGGCCTCTAGATGTGACCAGAGGTGCTCACTAGTGAGCGTGGGGCTGGGACTTTGTCCTCTGTAGGGACCGTGCTGGCCACACCCCTTCACAGTCACGTCCACCACTGTCCCTTAGTAGAGTCTTAGTTTCTGTTGTTAGGTCAAGAAAAACTCAGCCTAATAGCAACAAAGGTGTTCCAGTGCTGAATTGGGCCTGTTTACTGGGAAGCCTCAAACTTGGCTGATTTATGGTAGGTAGAACTTTTCCAGAATGTATCGGGAGGTACAGAGGTGCTACCACCACATGAGATGGCCCCAAACTAATCCAGACAAGGGAGTCTACCCAGTGCCCTTACCCTCCGTGGACTTGCTAGTTCATCCAGTGCCTGTTAGTGGAATCAACCTGGGTAAACCCCAAGCTCATCTGGAAGATGGTTGGAGGGCACCTGGCCTGTCCCCTGAGCACCACACTCACTGGCATCCCAGGGTTCCCGCTGCAGCACAGCCTGGGGCTGCTTCTCTCTAGGCCGGGGATGCCTAGGGTCCTGGTAACCAGCTTGCAGGTCCCTCCCTGCCGGTTTCCAGTTGCCAAGGCCAGGGACAGGACAGTGAGGCTGGCTGGCAAGTGCCCAGGCTCTGTGCTGTGTGATCCTGCCCCCAGATCCTGTCCCTCCTCTGTTGCTGGGGAGGGCTTGTAAGGGGTCCTGCCTTTTCCTCGCGCGACACTCCTGTGCCCGCTCCCGAGTCCGTCTCTTTGGGCTGCATTTCCAGGACAGTGCGGAACAGCTTCTCCGAAGTCACTGTCAGAAAGCCAATCTCTGCATTGGGGTGTAGGCCGTACAGATAGGGGCTCTCAGGGGGCAGATTCTCATCAATGTATTCATGGTAACCCTGGAAAGGAGGGGTGGTTTGTAAGCAGGCTGCCAAAGAAAATCTGTGCCAGCTAAGACCCATGTCCTGTGTTTAGGAAGCATTTCCTACGCAAATGTTCCACCCACGCCTGGCCTTCTGTACAAATCCCACTTGTTCCCTGGCCCTTTGTGGGCTGCCCCCGTGCTCCCCAGCTTCATAAAGGAAATTTCCACTCCTCATTTTGGTTGCCTGGGTTCTTGCTCAATTACTGATTCTCCCTTCATGTAGTGAGGCTGCCAGTGGGCGCCAGCCCAAGTGGCACTAACCCTCGGCGAGCTCACGTGGGATGGACCCCCCACCCACCCCTGAGCATGCGCTCCGGGCCTCACCTTGTAGTCCAGGTTGGGGGGAATCTGGAAGCCAGGGGCCAGCAGCACCTCTCCCTCCAGCATCTCCGTGCGGATGTACTCCGCCAGGTAGGTCCTGCACAGCCGGCGGTCCCAGTCATCCGTGATGTGGCCGCCGTACATGATTTCACCAAAAAGATAGCGGAGGTCATCCCAGGGCACCTGAGGGCGGGCGAGAGCGGCTCGGATGTGGTTTTGCCCTGTCCCTTCTGCCATTCACAGTGCTAGGGCTAGATGGTTGGGCGTGCTTGGCAGGGCCCACTGCATGGCTGTGTCCCTCATCTCAGCTCTGTCATCAGCCCAAGGGCCACCGTGCTGGCGTCTGACCTGGGTGACCAGCCCTCCAAGACGCGCTCCCCGCCGGCTCCTCTGTCTCAGGCTGTGACTTGGGGCTCCCCTCACCGTGACCTCTTCAGGGCTCTTCTGCTGGTGCCCCCAATGTCATAGACCCCCAACAGAACTCGCTCCTTCCCCTTCTTCGTTTCTCATGTTCTGACTGACTCCCGAAGCCCACCTTCCACACAGGCAGTGGAATTCTGAGTTGACTGGGCCACCGTACCTCCCTTCGGTCATGAAATTCCATGAGTCACATCTTCTAAACATATTGAGCAAGCCGTCCTAATCCACTGAAACCTGCCTGATCCCAGCTTCCCCACCAGGGTCTGCACCCCTCGGGAAGAGTACAGGGGTGCAGAAGCCGGGGCGCCAGGTGTGCACGGCACTGACCTGTCAGGCCACCCAAGGGCAGCTCACCATGTGTATAATTTTAACTTTTCTAGCAGCCACTTTACAAAAGTTCAAAGGATCATTCGTAAGAGTGTGTTTTTTTCAGCGGCACGTATTTGAGCCCAGTGTATATTTTATATACACAGCTCGTGTCTGCGTGGCTGTGTTCTGCGCGTGGCTCGTGGGCAGCTACTGTCGGGTGGCCTGGCCGAGGTCTGTGCTGCGCATGAGTGGCCACCACCGCCTCTGCCCACGTGTATTGTGCCCAAGGGTTCCAGACCCTTGAGGGAAAGGTGACATTTGTTGACTTCCACAGTGCCATCCCTAAAAGGCCATTGATCATATATTGAATTCAAAACAACTAGTTGATCAACTTATTTAGTCTCAGGATTGATTGATTGATTTAACTTATTTATTGCTATGTAGCCCAGGCTGGTCTTCCAAGGCGATTCTCCTGCCTCAGCCTCCCAAATGCTAGGATTACAAGTCTCATGAATTTTTACTGAAAACACTAATATTCTCTAACTTATCATTTTCCTTTCCTTTTTTTCTCTTTCTTTCTTTCTTTTTTTTTTTTTTTTTTAGATGGAGTCTTCTCGGGTTGCCCTGCTTGTCCTCAAAGTTGTGACCCTTATGCCCCAGTCTCCTGAGTGGCTGGGGTTACAGGCATGCGCTACCGTGCCTGGCTCTCTAAACTGTCATTTCTGACTTGAAATGCTTTTCTTTGCTTGGTTGTCATGAGTTTATGCTGAGCAGCGTTTCCCGCACCTCACTTGCTTGGAGGTGGCTTTATTTCCTGTGAGGCAGCGCACCCCCTCTCCGCCACCTGTTTCCCCACAGCTGCCTCCCGGGAACCGTCATTTCCCACCAGGTGGGGTGGGGTCGGTGGAACTGATGATCAGAGGACGCCAGCTGGGTTTCCCGCACCTGCCCTGCAGAGTCCCCGGAGTGCCTGTTGGAGGGACGGATTAGAAGGCCTCTCCCCAGGAGGTCTGTGGGGCCGTCTGTGTCCGTAACCAACAGCCCAGCTGGCTTTGTCCTCTGGCCAGAGCGGGAAGCATTGATCATCCTCAGTCAGGAGGGCGAGAGGCCGCCGGACACGACGGGTGCTTAACAGAGTCAGGTGTGACCCATGCTCCGCAGGGAAAGGCAGGATGTGGCGGCAGGGTGACAAGGCTTCCCGAGCCACCCGTTCAGACCCAGCAGGGCAGTGGGCACCCTCACAGGCATTCTCGGCTACTTGGAATCTATGCATGCAAATGGGGGACGTGGCTAAATAAATGTCTTTTAAAAATCCTTGCAAGATGGTTCTTCCCCGGCCGATCTCCCCAGAGGAAAGTGTTCCTACCCGAGGGGATGAAGACCCTCCCTGACGTCTCCCCACTGCGTATTCACTCATGGGGCTGAGGACAGGGTGATGCAGGTGAAAGGCGCAGGGGGACTGGCCCGCCCACTCCCAGGTGGAGCCTGCCCCGCCCTCCTCCAGGTGTGACGCCTGGCCCTGTTCTGCCCTTCTGCAGCTGCAGGCCTGGGTGCATCTGCAGGGAACCTGCACCCCGACAGCCATCCCGGGCAGTTGCCTTCCCAGGGCAGGGAAGCTCCGTGCACGGTGGCCTCCTAGGCAGGCTGCCTCGATACCCCAGGCCAGCGCCTCCCATTGCGCCTTCCCGGGTGGCCCGCAGGGAGCTGCTGTGCAGGGCTCGTGCCCCCTTTCCTTGCTGGGGCTCAGTGTTTCCCCTGCCCCCGCCCTTGCCAGCGTCTTGAGCCTTGTTCAGGGGAGCAGGAACCGGGATTCCCAAGGCTGGCATTGAAGACCAGCCTGGCACTGCCCTTTCCTCCTTTAACCCCCAGGGCCTGTGGCCATGCGGCCATCCCTTCCGCTTAGGGAGGAAGTAGGCTCAGCGAGCTCGGGCGGGCGGCTTGCTGGAGGGCCTGGCGAGTGAGCAGCGGGCTCCTCTGCCCCCTTGCTCTGACCTCCCTAGCTGGCTCCTCCTGTGTGGCCCGGGGCTGCTTTGTGCCATTCCCCTTCCTGGCCTGTAGGAGGGCGCTTGGTCCCTTGCTCCCTCGGGAGCTAGGGTTCTTGTTTCCATTTATTTGGGGCCCAGCGTGAGAGGAAAGCCCGAGCTCTGTAGGAGGTGCACAGTCCTTGGGCCTCCGATGGAAGAGAGGTGCTGGTAGCCATACGAGGGGGCTGCTGCTCGCCAGTTCATGAATGGTGTGGCCAGGTCTTAGGGGCCACATGGCTGGGGCCACTGGGCCTGAGGAGGCCCATGCCTTTTAGAGAGGTCCCCTCATCTAGTAGAGAGCAGGGCTGGGATTCAAACCCCCACCACCCGGTCCCAAACTTGTGCTCATGAACTCTAAGTCCTTACATGTGTCCACCACCGTACCCCACCCGGCCCCTACCCGGGTCTGCAGGACACCTGCCGCATCCTGCTTCCTAGAGACCATTTCCCCTCTGGGGGTCCTGCTCTGTGCTCTTCCCAGGCTTCCTTAGTGTCTACACACGACTGGGTGCACTCATTGCCATTTTCCACAATCTGAAGAAGTGCCCCATCTTTGAGATTTGTTGGGGCCCCCTTCCCCAGCCAGGGTTGTCTCCAGGCACTGGCTAGAGCCTTAGGGGATAAGAGGCTTTCAACCCAGGAAGGGCCCCCCATCCCCACCCTGTCCTGTACTTGCTCACCAGCCAGGGCCCCTGGGGTTGGGGGTATGAGTTCCAGTGCAGGGGAAACAGCTATCTTTCGAGTGCCCAGTGGAGACAGCTTGCACACAGACTGGACCCTAGCTGTTCTGGGGGTGTGGGAGGTCCTGCGTTTTCCAGGGTTACTCTTGGTTTGTGGAACCTGCCTAATGTCTTTGAAACAAGACAACAATGAGGGGAGGGTGGATGGAAGGAACAAGCCAAGCCCAGGTGGTGGGGGGTGACGAGGGAAGTTGGGGTCATCATGGTAGCAGCCCTCACCTTGGCATTGGCCTCTAGGTAGTTGTAGAGCACATTAATGGAGATGGTGAGGTCCCCATTGTTAAAGGGATAGGACCGGTTCCATCCTTGGGCACCAAACTTGCGGCGCTCAGCCACCACCGCGTGGAAGTAGCACAGGGCGAAGAGGATGCACTTGAATTCAATCTCTTTAGAGCACATCTCCAGCGTGTCCTACAGGGGGCAAGCGGAAGTGGGGAAGTTGTTTTGTTAAGTTTTTGAGACAAGTTCTCTTTGTGTAGTCTAGACTGGCCTTGAACTCCTGTGGCCCAGGCTGGCCTCAAACTCACTGAAATCCTCCTGTCTCAGCCTCCTGAGGGCTGGGATTACAGCTGCGTGCCACCACACCCAGTGAGAAGGAGAATTTTATAGAGAGCCCCATCTTGCCACTTTGGGAGGAGCGATCCAATCTGTCCCTCTTCACACCAGCCCGTTGGTGAAGGCTCTTTGTTTCTTCCAAAAATGGAGTTTTATTTCAGATTTTTTTTTTTGTACCAGGGATCAAACTCACAACCTCATGCCTACCAGGTAGGCACTTAAGCCACTGAGCTAAATCCCCGGCTGGAAATGCAGTTTTATCACTTCTAAGGATTACAAGTGAAATTGACACAATAAGTCATGTGTTGCATGACAACGTTTCAGTCCATGGTAAATTGAGACGGGATAGATTATGATGGAACAGAAGAACCCTTCACCCTGGGACACTGGGCGAGGCTGTGCAGGGGCTTGCGGGTGACTGCACTGTGCTGATGCTGCCGGCCGTGCGGGAGTTTAGTTCATGCAGTTACCTGTGCACAGAGTATTTGACAATGGCAGTGAGCAGTTACGTTACCGAGCTCTGTGTTTACTATCCCGTGTGTGTGTTTGCAGTGCCGGAGCAGAGCCCAGGGGGAGCAGCCTATGCAGAGCTGTGCTCCCAGCCTGTCCTGTACTTTTTATCATTATCTGCTTATTTACTCATTTATTTAAACCATACTGGGGATTGAACCTAGAGCCTTCACACTGAGCTCATGGTCTCGCTAAGTCACTGAGTCGCCCAGGCTGCGTTTGAGCTTGTGATCCTCCTGCATCGGCCTTCCAGAGTGCTGGGATTATAGGTGTGTGCCACCACATCTAGCTCATCATTATTTTAGAATGCACTGCTTATTATTGTCATTATTATTTTTTTTTTCTGGTACCGGGAATTGAACTCATGATCTTGCACTTGCCAGGCAGGCACTGTGCCTCTGAGCTATGTCTCTGGCCCCCTTATTTATTTATTTTTTTAAAATAGTCATTCAGGCACAGTGATGCACTGTAGTCCTGGTGCTTAGAAGCGCCCACATCGGTGTCAGGTGAAGATGAATTGCAGCCTTCTCTGCCCCACCCCAGCCTGCCACCTGCTGAGAGACGTGCACGGCAAACAGCACACAGGACATGCTAAAAGCAAAGCAGACTTCAGGCTCGGATTCCCTGCAATGCCACATGGCCACAAAGGCCACTAAATATGTCTTCTCAATTGCTGCAGTGACCCCATTGCAGACCTGCACCAACGCTGGGAGCCACACTGGCCCCAGTACCGGGTACATCCTGTCCCCTTTGTCACACTGGATTCCCTCTTCACACCCCTCACCACACTCCTGGCCTGCAGTCTGGGTTGTGGTCTGACTGTCACTTATCCTTTGTCCCTGCAACATGATGGGCATATGGTACTGACTGGGAGGGTTCGGGGACAAGTAACCCACTTCAAACATCTTTTTTTGCCTTTGGTTTGACAATGGCGTGAGCATAAGTGGGTCAGAAATTATCAGTGGATGGCTCAGAACTGTCATATAAGTATCTGCTAATGTTAAGTCAGACACAGAAGTTATGCCTTCTGGGGATGGTGACCTCTGTAGGTAGATCTTCTTTAGACTACAGTGTCCAAACCTCACAAAGAGCTAGGCTCAGAGGGGAGATGGGGTGTATGCACCTAGAAGGTTGTATGAGGTGTGATGGAACAATACAGTGGGTTCTTAAAACATTATTATACTAAGCCAGGCGTGGTGGCGCAGGTCTTTAATCCCAGCAGGGAGGCTGAGGTAGGAGGAGCATTGTGAGTTCAAGGCTGCCTTGGGCTACAACATGAGTGCAAGGCTGGCCTGAGCTACATAGTGCAACTCTGTCTCAAAAAACTAGGGTCAGGAGTTTGGCTCAGTGGCTTAAGCGCCTGTCTGACAGGCGTGAGGTTGTGAGTTTGAACCCCAGTGCCACACACACACACACACAAAAACCCTATATATATATATATATATATATATATATATATATATTATACTAAAAGATACGTCACCATTAATCCCCCTCAAAAACCTCCCCCTCACTTTGTTTTTTTGGTTTTTTTGTTTTGCAGCACAGGGGATCAAACTCACAACTTAGTGCCTGCCAGACAGACAGGCGCTTAAGCCACTGAGCCAAACTCCCAGTCCTAGTTTTTTGAGGCAGTGTCACACTATGTAGCTCAGGCCAGCCTTGCACTTGCGTTGTAGCCCAAACCAACCTCAAACTCACAACATTCTTCCTACCTCAGCCTCCCGAGTGCTGGGATTAAAGGCGTGCGCCACCACGCCCGGCTTCTCCCCTTCACTTTGAACACATATATCCCATCATTCTTGCTGTTTTCTGAAGCAGGTTTGGAAGTTCTCTTTTGTGAATATCTTTAGCTGCATTGTGTTTGTCTTGATGTCCCAAATCTATTTTGCTGTTGTCTTTTTTTTTTTTTTTTTTTTTTGCAGCACTGGGGATCGAATTCACAACCTCATGCCTGCGAGACAGGTGCTTAAGCCACTGAGCCAAACTCCCAGCCCTAGTTTTTTGAGGCGGGGTCGCACTATGTAGCTCAGGCCGGCCTTGCTCTCAAGTTGTAGCCCAAGCCTGCCTTGAACTCAAAATGCTCCTCCTGCCTCAGCCCCGAATGCTGGGATTACAGGTGTGCACCACCACGCCCGGCTCCTCACCATGTGTTTTGAACACCTGCGCACAGTGAGCACGCGCCCACAGAATGAACACAGGTGCTGTGGGCTGCAGAAGCAGCCATCCTGTGGGCAGCAGTGGGTGGGAAGACCATGGCGGTGGGTGCAGCCTGGAGGACTGTGAGCTTCTGGTGGGGGGAAGTAGAGGTGGGAGCGGAGGTGTAGGAGACCCTGCCAGGCAGGGGTGATGCTCCCAGAGCCTGCGATGCCAGGCATGTCCAGGCCTTCACCCTCCACCCTCCAGGCAGCAAGCAGCCCCTGCAGTTGCTAGTGGAGGAGGACAGGCTCACTGTGGCTTCCTTCCCACTGATGGCAGTGGGGCAGGGAGGGGATCCGAGGTGAGGATACCCATCCCTGGTGGGGGCGGCATCACCTCCAGCATGGGGTGCAAAGGCCCCATCACCTGAAGTTGGTCTTCATCCCAGCATCACCCTCACGAGGGTGGCAACAGCTATGCCACAGCAAAGCTGACCGACCCTCAGGGAGCCACCGCAGGAGCATGGCCTGGTTTCCCACAACCCTACAACGCCGAGTTCACTGTTCCCCGAATTTGCCACACCTGCCCCTGCTTCTGCTCAGTGCAGGCTTGAGGAATCACACGGTCTTTCAGGAGCATACGGCGCTGTGTGTGAGGGCGCTGGGTTGGGCGCGGGTGCCCTACCTGGGTAAAGAGGTCGAGCGCCTTGTGCAGGTTGGCATGCATGCCGGTGGGTGGCTCGTTGGTGATTTTGATGGCGTTCTCCAGGATGCCCTGGGGGATGATGTGGGACTCAGGGCTGGGCGCGGGCTCAGCGCTGATGAACACGCGGTAGTCGTCGTGGCTGCCCGTGCTGTAGCGCTCCACCTTCTTATCCAGGGTGCTCAGCCACCGGGCCACCAGGTGGATGTTCTGCAGGCGAGGCCGGGGGTTAGCTGCTCCTCCCAGCCCCTCAGGACCGGCCACTGCGCCCCACCTCATGGCATAGCCTGGGCTCTTCCCAAGGACACCTGGTCCCCACTGCTGCCCCCTGGCTGGGTGTGGGCATTGAGATATTCCCAACAACGCTTGTGCTCAGTTATTTCAAGACAGGTAGCCTCATAGTGAGTCCTCTGCACCCTCCCAACACAAGACTGGGGGCGCCTGGTCCCCAGCCCTTCTCCAGAGGGCGTCCAGAAGGGCATCAGGGCCAGGAGGAGTCAGGCTGGTAAGGCTGGGCTTTGACCAGAAAGTGGTAGAGCACATGTCCTGGGGGCTGTGGTGCTTGTGACCTGGCTTGCGAGCAGTGCCAGGGATGGTTTTGTGGGCTGGGGTTTTTGTGTGTTTCTTTCTTTCATTTTTGGCAATGAAGTCTAGGGCCTTCACGCAGAGCGATGACCCCACCCCTTTTTACTTTTTATTTTGAAACAGCCTTGCTAGGTCACTAAGTTGCCCAGGTTAGGCTTGAACTTGGGATCCTCTTGCCTCAGCTTCCCAGAGTGCTGGGATTATAGGTTTCTCTGGAGGGTCGCCATAGGAGAATCTGTTCTACTTGGATGGCTTTGGGTCCCCACCCCCACCCTAAATGATCCGAATGACTGCTGTGTCCGCTCCCTCCCGCAGGGGTTGTCAGGTCTCTGCCCACGTGTTTAACGTAAATCCCTGAAGTACGCCACTTCCTTTTGGGTTTCTAGTCCCGTGGCTGCCTTGCCGCAGGGAACCCTCACCTGCAGAATGACCCAGTGCCCGTTCTCGGCGGCCACATCCAGCGCGTTCTCAGCCACCACCTCTTGTCCCTGCCCCAGGGACACATTGTGGAGTTTCCCGTTATCTATGGTAAATCCTAGCTTTTTTCCTGAAGAAAAGAAAAACAGGAAAAGCACAGAGATGATTCAGTGGCAGAGATTCCGAGCGTGCAGTCCACGGCTGGGAACTCCATACACATCCCCATCTTGTTTATTGAGGGGAAATGCACGTCCCATAAAAGTCACCATTTCGAGCCATCTCCAAGTGTGCAGCTCAGTGACGTCGAGTACACTCACCCTGTTGTGCAACTGTCTCTTGGACTCCGGAATGTCTTCCCCACCCCACGAGTCCTTGTGCCCATTAAGCAATCATTCTCCGTTTCCCCTACCCCCAGCCCCCGGTGTCAGCCAACCTGTTTTCTGCTCCGTGAACATTTCATATAAATGGGACCGCACCATCTGAGGCCTTTGTATCTGGCTTCTTTTAATGCAGCATAATGTGTTCAGGGTGTATCCATGTTACTGTAGCATGCGCCAGAACTTTGACCCTTTTTATGCCAGAGTAATATTCCACATCGCAGCTATGCTACATCTGCTTATCCATGCAACAGTTGGATATTTCTGTTTTCTACCTTTCAGTTATTGTGAGTGAATATTTATGTAAAGCGTTTCTTTAAATATCTGTCTTCTTTTTTGGGTGGGGTGGGGTGCTGGGAATTGAACCCAGGGCCTTCTGCACACTAACCACTAAGTTAAACCTCCAGCCCCTGAATACCTGTTTTCAATCCATTTGACCGTGTTCTCAGGAGTGGAGTTGCTGGGTCCTGTGGTAATTCTGTGTGTAACTCATTGAGAAGCTGCCAAACTGCTCCCATAGCAGCTGCACCATTTCACATTCCTAGTAGCCATGTCCACAGAGTCCAGGATCTCCATACCCTTGCCAACACTTGCTATTGTTCTGTTTTTGATGCAGCCACCCTAAGGGGGTGTGTGATTTTGATTTACGTTTCTCTAGTGGCGCTGACACACGCCTGCTGCACTCACCCAGGGCTTCCACGTCTTTCAGAGGGTCAACCCCTGGGGAAAGGATGAAGAAGATAGGGGTGGACGGGCTGCTCTCCTCGTAGGACTTAGAAAATTCAACGCTGCGGCCTTCCACAAACTTGCTGCCCATCTTCTCCTCCACAAAGTTCCTGCAGGAGATGTGCTTTGTCAGACCTGAAAGCTGTGGACCCCACAACTCTGATCTAAGAGGCCAGAGTTTGGGGTCAACCCCAGACCCTCTTGGGTCCGTAATAAGCTAATTGGTAGGAACAGAAAAAAAAAAAAAGGCCCAAGCAGAGGGGCCATTTCCAAGCAGAGAGATGCCTCTGGCAAAACTTTTCGCAGTTTCTTCCTGCAACAAGAGGCCTGTGTGAGTGTGCATTTTCTGAACCTTGGCTTCACTCAGGACGGGCACGCTCTGTTTCCTGGAGGCCAGCAGTGTGCCCTTCCTCTGAGCCATCCAAGCCGGGAGCACTAGGCCCTCACCCCACCAGGGCCGGCTGGGGACGGGGCCAGGGGCAGGAAGGAAGCTTGAGTTAGAGCAGCGCTGCCGAGCTCCAGCAGCCGCACAACACGGGTAGTCAGAGGAGTTAAAGAAAAGAGGTGGCCTGAATACAGAATTCCCTCTGCCGAGCCCCGCAGCGCTCTCCAACTGTGTCTGGGGCTGGTTGAAGCTTCAGATAATCCTCCTAGAGAAAGTGGAGTGTTGTTCTGGGTGATCTTTGGATTTCAGGTATCCGCTGTCTCGCTTGATCACAGCTAGCTGAGCTCATTGTAGTCTATCGTCCAGTCCCGGCCTTGACTGACCACGGAGGGTGTCTCCGGGCGGAGAATGTGCTGCTCTGATTCGGTCTGAGTGATCTGGGGACCTGGGAAGACTTCCGGCAGATCAGTACCCTGACATTTGCCCGGCTGCTCCAGGCCCTTCCCTCTGCTTCGAGGAAGGTCTGGGGGCTCTGCCTTCCGCTCGCTGGGGCTCTCTGGGCACCTGTGTCTGTTACTCACTTCCCTGCTCTGGTCTCCTCTGGGTCCTGTGGTTTCCTGAGCTGATACTGACTGCAGGTGGGCGGAGAGAGGGGAGCTGCTAGTTGGGGCCTTCGGAATAGACTCAGAACACAGACATGATGACCCTGGGCCAGAAAGGGCCTTCAAGAATACACCACGCCCTGCACCTGGCCAGGGATGGAACTGAATCACCTTTTGTTAGTTACCAGGCAGCCGTTCTCTGAGGGACAATGAGTGGGGCTGAGTAAGGGTGCATGCCCGAGCCCCCCAGCACCCGGGTCACGCTGAGCATTCCCAGGTGGGCGGACCTTCCTCCGGCACCGGGTCCTGGACCCTGCCCTGCCACCTCCCTGCACCAGCCCAGCTCTCCCACACAATGGTGACCTCTTGTTTCTTTTCACCCCACTCTTCCCCATCGCTCTTGGCTTTTTTCCTCTTCTGTCTGAGCAAAACAGGGCAAAACAAAAAGTCGGTGAATAGCCAGTGGGCGTGAGTCAGGGCGCTGCTGTGTCAGAGGGGAATTCTGTCAGGGACGTGAGTGTCTTGTGGGAACTCTGGTTACATTCATGCTGCTGGGAAAGTTGAAAAGGCTAGAAGCCACCCCCACCCAGGCCCCGAGCGTGGGCCCCGGGCTCGGCCCCTGTGAACCCCGCTCTCCCTCACCCTTTCAACATGGAAGGGGTCAGGTCCAGAGACATCGTTCTGGGAATTGGAACAGTTCACTTGCAAACTAGCAGCAAGAGCCGTCCGTAAAAGGCAGATGTTAAGGGCAGGCACTGAGGGCTTGGAAGTCCTCTAGCGCTGATGGATTTGCCATTTCTTCCTTGGTGTGGCCAGGAGCACATGAACTTTGCATTCAGTGCTGAAGACTCACGTGAAAGTGGTAGCCTGTCTTCCTGTCACGTGTCACAGACTGCGCCTCCTTTTGGGGCATGGGGGCAGGGGTCCCGCTGACCGTACTCCGAGACACGCAGGGTTAATGAGAGCTCAGGAGCATAGGTTGTTTCTACCAAAGATCCACTCAGGCAACAGGGCCTCAGTACCTTTCTCTGTAAAACGGGGCTAGAAAGCAGCCCAGGAGGTGAATGGAAATCTTCCACGCGCCTGGCTCAGTGGCTCACGGTCCTGTCCCACCCGTGCTATTGCTCATGCCTGGGACACTCACTTGACAGCGTAGGTCATGCGGTCTGGCCGCATGCACCTCACCATGCAGAGCTTCTGCAGGGGCGTCTTGTTCTTCCACTCCTTGGGGAAGACTTCCTTCTCCGGGGCCTCTGACTCCACCAGCTTCTTCCATCGCTTGGCGGACCCTTCGATGTCACTGTCCAGGTTCTTGAACTCGTCCATCTCTGCCAGGGCCTAGCGCAGGTGTGGCAGTCAGGGGGCGCCTTCCCCAATACTGCTTAGTTCCCTGAAGACAGGCCACAGCCCCCAGAGGAGCCCAGGGCTCTGAGTGGCCTGTCGCTAAAATGGTGACCGTCACTCATGTCCCCTGCAGGCCCAGCCTTTGTGGGAGGAGCCCAGCCTGACACTCTGCGTCCTGCACAGGCTCTGGACAAAGCCGTTCTGTTCTGGGCACTATGGATACCATCAGGTCTGTTCAGGCTGAGACTTAAATCTTGGGACTTGCAGGTTCTGGACTGTATATCCAGGACTCTGAGGGATAAACTTCCCCTTTGCACTTTTGAGACAGGGTCTCACTCTGTAGTTTAGGTTGGCCTTGAACTCACTATGTGATCCAAGCTCGCCTCAAACTCACAACGATCCTCCTGCCTCAGCCTTCTGCCACGCCCAGCTGCATCTCCTTTTTTGGTCCCCTCACTTTCTTGAATTTTAGGAAGGCCCTAGCTCCTTGTAATCTGGCCAGAGAGGCTCCACAGCAGGGAGAAAGGACGCAAAGCTGGAGTCTGAAGACTCACCTTGATCCCGCCCCAGCCTTGGTGCTGCAGGAAGTCCACCGGGGAGGTGACCCCAGCCTTGAAAGGGAAGCGCAGCAGGAAATCCAGCTCCACTGGGTTCAGTTCTTTCTTCATGGACAAGACCTGAGGGGAGGGGATGTGACACGCAGCATTGGTCACCAGGCAGTGGCACGGTGGGGATCGACAACTTATGGACTTGAAACAGTTCTCCTTGTTCACCAGCTGTGGGAAGAGGGGAGGAGTTCGCACTGCCCTTGGGTTGGGGTGGAACTTGGTCTTCACCTTCACTTCGTGTTTTTAGGTTGGGGTAAACACAAAGCTTATCATGGAGCAGGGATATAGCTCCACAGGCACAGTGCCTGCCTGGCAAATGCAAGGTCCTGAGTTCAATTCCCAGTACCAGGGGCAGAGAGGGGAATCTTATCACAGGAACCATATTCATGTCCACGATTCAGTGGCACAATCTTAGAACCTCTCATTACCCCAGAAGGAACCCCCTGCTAATCTGGCCACTCCCCATTCACCTTCTCCCAGCCCCTGGCCAGCACCGGTCTACTCTCTGTCTCTTCAAATTTGCTCCTGGACATTGTAGATCAATGGAGTCATGTCCTCTACGCCTTTTGCACCTGGCTTTTCTCACCAAGCATGTCATTGAGGTTCACCTCTGTCACAGCCCGGGTCAGAAATTTGTTCCCTTTTAACGACTGAGTCACATTCCACTGTGGGACACACCACACTGAGTTTCTGCACGCATCTGGGTTATGTTGGCTACTGTGAATCATTTGACTTTTGGCTGGGTGAATAATGTGACTCTGAATGTCGGTGGATAACAATCTGAATACCTGAGGTTTGTTTTGTGCGTGTTAGCTACACAGACTGGTGGGCTTCGTCTTGGCATATTCAGACTTGCATGTAATATACTTTGGTCATTCCCTGCCCCTGCCCCTGCTTTTTCATCTGGACGTATGCTCTGGAATGAAGTTGCTGGGTCCTGTTCCCTACCATCTTGTTACTCGTGTGTACCGGATCTCTGCTTCCCCAGCCCTCGGTCTGGTTCATTTTGCAATGGCCTTTTGGGGGCAGCTAGTGGGCACCCTCTGTCTCAGCTAGATGGCAGGGAGCTGGGGTCCCACGCGGTCACTGCTTAGCTGCTGCTGTCTCCTGAGTCAGGTCCCCAAATAGCCCCTTTGTGTAGATACCAGAGAGAGTTTCTCCCAAGTCAGGCTCTTCCTTTTGGTCGAACAAAAATTTGTTCCTGGGGCCTGAGGAGAGAGCTTTCTATCCCAGCAAATAAAAAGGCACACCAAAGACCTCTGAGGACTTTTTAGCAAAAGAAAAAAACACAGCAAACATGGGATTCAGAGACTCAGAGAGAGGAGAAACCTCCACCGTTGGGACTCCCTAGTTCCCAATTTGAGCTTGAAGTGAAAGCTAGGTTTGCATGGCTCCCCAAGCTACCTGTAACACGGCTATGACACAGCATAAGCAGAGTCACAGCGGCATGTTTCGTGGTTTGGATCTGAACCCAAGGAACAGGGGTTGAGCTTTATCCCCAGTGTGACAGTGTTGGGAGGGGGGACCTGACTGGCGGTGGTGACTGGGCCGTGAGGGCAGAGTGGGAGGCTCACGCCATTAGCAGGGAAGCAGGGTCCTTATAAGGGGGAGGGGTCAGGCCCCTCTTTGCTGTCTTGTACCCTCTCATCTTCCATCTTGGGATCTTGTGCTGAGATCCCCTCCCCAGATGCCGGTACCTTGATCCTGGATTTCCAGACTCCAGAACTATGAGAAATAAACTTTTATTGTCTGAGGTATTCTAAAACTAAGATGAGCTATTTGTTTTTGAAACAGGATCCAGGCTGGACTTGAACTCATGGAATCAAGTGGTCCTCCCTCAGCCTCTCAAGTAGCTGGGATTACAGATACTCGCCATTATGCCTAATCAAGATAGACTTCTTAACCAACTTAATGCAGCACAAATCTTTAAATAGTTCTGCAGAACTGTATAACAGGAGCACAGCTATTACTGCTTATAACAGTCATGCTTTTTTTTTTTTTTTTTAAGAAATATCACTTTGCTGGGTGTGGTGGCATTAGGAGGCTGAGTCAGGAAGAAGGTGAGTTCAAGACCAACCTGGACCACATAGTGAGACCCTGTCTTAAGAGTAAAAATATTATTTAGTATCCACAGTGGTGTGAGTTCGAGGCCAGCTTGGCCTACAACGCCCAAGGTCGGCCTGAGCTACACAGTGTGACCCTGCTTCAAAAAACTAGGGCCAGGAGTTCGGCTCAGTGGCTTAAGCACCTACCTGGCAGGCGCGAGGTTATGAGTTTGATCCCCAGTGCCACAAAAAAAAAAAAAAAAAATAGTATCCACAGTGGGCTAAGCACTAATGTAGGACTATTTACTCCATGCTACTTAAATATAATACAATGACATTTCATTGTAAACATCTCTTTAACTGACCCCTTCCTCAATCTCTCCTGGAAGATGTTGCCTGTTTCCTGAATGTGAACTAAACAGACCCCAAGTGGGTCCCACCTCAAGCACCTCAGACTTTATGGTCAAATGTAGGTTGGATTCACCAGGCCTGAGCAGAGGGCTGGGAGATGTGGACCTCTCACTGATGACCATGTGTCCGCAGAGTGCACTCTGACTGGTGAGTCAGGACCTCACCTGAAATGTCACTTGTGCCAGAAAGATGAGTTTGTCCCTCTCGAAGAGCCCCCGGGCCGTGTACATGTAGACGGAGTAGGTGATCTCATCTGTCAGGTTGATCACCCGCTGCTTGACCTCATCTGCCGGGGTGGTCTTCTGGATCGCCTTCTCGAACACCACGTTGAAGGCCTGGGGAAGCAGCCAGCGAGGGCCATGGAGGCTTGCAGAGCCTGCTGTGGCCTCCAGTGTGTTTGGACTGGGGCACCAGGGAAACACGGGGAGGGGGTGCTGACACTGGACCTCCCACTGGAGGGACCAGGTCTGCCCTCGGGTTGGTGCTGCCCCAAGCGCCCTGTGGACACTGGGTCCCTGCACTGGAGCCCAAGTGCCACCCACCTTGAGCGAGAACTGGTAGATGGGGTTGATCTTGTTGAGGTCGTTCAGGATGAAGTAGAGCAGGGATGCCCGCTCCGCGGCGGGGCGGTAGTTCTCTCGGGCCTCGTTGATCTTAGCTTCTGTGATTTTTGCCTCTTGGACCTCAAAACGGACAGAAGGGGCATGGACGAAAACCGCAGGTGGACAAGCAGGAAGTCCTGCCCCATCTGAAGCCCTTTGCTCCCAGGGGGCCTTTGTGGACAGCAGGGCACTGGGTGCACCAGACCCCGCCACCCCTCGGCCCCCTCAGATGCTCCGGTGACCAAGGCTCTTCCTGCCTATGGGGTGGGCTCCTCCCAGCCCCACTGCCACCCTCCTGCATGCACTGGCTGGGCCACGTGGTGGCCCAGGAGTTGGCTCCTACCTTCTCCTCGATCTCGCTGGCGGTGTGTTTGGTGGTCTCCAGGTTCTCCACCAAGGCAGTGTCTCCTAGAAAGTTCCCCGATGCGGCCGACAGACGTGCCAGGAGTGAGTCTTCCAGCTCCTTCAGGACGATCTTGAATTCATTCTGAGATTTGGTGAGGTTCGCCTGTGGGCGTGGCAGGGAGCCGGGGAGCAAAGTTAGGGGAGCCTGGCCTGGCTTCTCCCTACCTGGCACCTGGGCCTCCTGTTTGCCACTGGGTGGGTTCTGCCAGCTGGGTGTCCAACCTGCAAGGACACATGGACATGGGGGCCCCAGTGCCATAGAGGAACAAGAGACAGGAGAACAGGACTCCTCTGAGCCCCCTGTGACAGACAGAGCCGGGGGTGAGGCCATGGCCTAGCTGGCTACACAGAGCCTTCTCCTGGGCAGGCCCCTCTGAGCCGTCCAAGGCCCACTGTGAGTCCTGCTCTTCAAGTGAAGCTGTCATCTGATCTGGGAAGTGAAAGAAAGGACAACTAGGAAAGAAGTAATTCATTCCATTAGATAGAAAGACACAGCTCAGGACAACCAGCTGGGGCTGCTGCAGAGAGAAGCGGTGAGACACCTGGGGCCAGCCCTGTGCCCTGACGTGTGACCACCCATCGTTACCTTCAACTGCTCCAGATCTGGGCGCTCTTTGGCCACCACTGCAGCCAGGAGCTGGTCCTCGAGTCCATCTCTGGTGACCAGGAAGTTGATGAGGGTGCACTGAGCTTGCATCTCGGGCTTGTAGTGCGGGTTGAAGTACTTGGTGTGCAGGATGAGGCGGAAGTTGGGGTGGTACTCCACCTCCTTGTCACCAATCTTAATATACCTGGCAGGGAGGACAGGTGAGGTGAAGTCAAGGGACAAGGGCCACCTGCATAGTCTGGTGGCTGTCCCCAGGGTGGCTACCCTGGAACCCTACACTGGTTGCTGGACAGACTCTGCCACACTCTTTGGCCTGGGATGTGGCCCTCTGGAGGCCACATGTGCCCTTTCCTTTGCTGTCATCTGCAGCGGCGTTTGTGCACCTGGCTGCACCCTTTGCTCTCCTGGGGATCTTGACAGAAGCTGCCGAACCCTGCCCCAGATTCAACTCAGACCACCCGTGCATTCCGGATGCTGGGACCCGGGGCCGCAGAGCCACCATGGTGGGTGCTTCTGATTGAGCTCACTTTGGGAATCCTTTGTCTGCCTGTACACACTGGGTACCAGCACTCATACCAGGCCCTTCCTTCTAGAAGTCAAGGACATCAGCGTATTTACCTGTCTGCACCCCCCCCCATCCTGGACTTCTGCCGGCAGTCCTACACTGGAAGGTGCCTCCTATCAGCTCTGATATTTACATTTTTACACGATTTACCTTTTTCTTTTCTTGATTTTTTTTTTTTTTTTTGTGTGTGTGTGGTACTAGGGATTGAATCTAGGGTCCTTTGGACTGAGTTGCACCCCTAGCCCTCTTTACTTTTTAAAATTTAAAACAGGGTCTTGGTAAATTGCCCAGGCTTAGTTTGATTTTGATTCTTTCATCTCAGCTTCTCAGAGTGCTGAGGTTACAGGCACGCATCACTGCACCCAGCTACTAGATACATAGTACAAAAGCAATAAAACTCAGCGCATTGGTTGATAACATCATCCAGCCATACCTTAAAAAAAAAAAAAAAAAGAAAAAAGGAAAACTCATACTTGCTACAACATGAGTGAACCCTGAAAACACAGCGCTAAGGATAAATAACCAGCCACAAAAGACACATTGCAAGCTGGAACAGCATGGTGCCTGCCTGTAATCCCTGCCCTTTGGGGGGCTGAGCTAAGGGGATCAAAATTTCAAACCTAGCCTGGGCAGGTTAGGGACGTGTCAAGATCCTGTCTCAAAAATAAAAAGCAATAAAAGGGCCAGGGATATAACTCTGTGACAAGGCCCTAGGTTCAATCCCTAGTACTGCAAAACAAAACAAAACAAAACAAAACAAAGACATATTGTATGATTCTGTTTATATGAAATATCTTGGAAGGGCAAAATCACAGTAGAGATTTCTCTGATTTCAGTGGACAGAAAAATTTGTGCTGGTATTGTTCAGACAGTTGAATGCAGATGTCTTGTGCTCTGGGTGAATGATTTGGGGATGACAATGAGCAATGTATGTACTATTGTTGCCCCCTGATTGATGTGTTTTGAAAATTTTTTTCTCTTTGCAAAAAATAAGATTAAACTATAAAATTTCTCTAAAAATCGCAGTCGAGACAGGAAGCAGATTAATAATGGTTGTTTAGGGCTCTGGGATGGGTGCGTGGAGAGTGATGTTTTGGGGTATGGGGTTTCCTTCTGGAGTGATGAAATGTTGTGGAACTAGACAGGTGCCACTTGCACAACATGGTGGGCGGTCTAAATGCTACTGAGTTGGACACTTTATTATGGTTAACTTCACCATAATTTGAACAATGAAACACAATCTCAAGATCTATAAAATGCATAAGAAAAGAAAGAAGGAAAGCATCCCGTTAAGGTCATCAGTGTGGCATGGTGGTATAGATAGTGCTCCCTGTGAGCGGGCTGGGATCCCTCCCACCCCTCAGCATTTTGCCAAGGGCCTGCTGTTTCCCAGGAAAGCAAAGTCTGACATCTCCTCCACCCACGCGTGCCCACGTTAACCTGGGCTCAACCCAGAGGCAGAAACAACTCACTTTCCTTTTTTAATTGTGTTCCTGCCCAGCAACGGGTCCAGCACGGGGTCCACAGTTTCGCCGATGTTCTCGATGAGCAAGATGTCCCCTTCTGAGATGGCCTGCTCAATGATGTCCAGGTAGCTAGGGGGACAGCACAGAAGCCAGTTCACAACAGTGGGCCCAGGGAGGGAGCCCTGCCTGCCCTGGGAGGTGCAGGGAGAGGCCACCAAGGAGCCAGCGACTCATCCTTTCGCGCCAGGAGTCAGACACCTTCTTCCTAAGTTACCCTGTGGGTTTAGGGGAGGTGGAAATGGGAGCCCCTGGGAGACTGCAGGGCTGCACACACATTGATGCCCCAATCTTGTGTGTGATCCAACAGACTAGGAAGGCGGGCAGGGCTGCAGCCGCTGCTTCCCAACCGGGAGGTGAGTGTGCACCACATGAGGGATGAGAAAATGACCAGCTGGCGGCTGAGCAGAAGGCGAAGCCAGGCTGTGAGCTGATCCTGTTCTCCTCCACTGCAGAAGCAGCAGTCACCAGGAAAAGCAAGGCCCCTGGTTTAATTCCCAAGTGCTGCTGTGATCCTCCCACACCAGATTTCCCAGCTTATGCCGTGTTTGTGCATATAGGCCCATCATCCACTCGACGGACGCGGGACCCGAGCCGTATCCGCAGACCCGGGCTCGGCCAGTCCATGGTGGCCTCCTCAGCCCCCAGGACTCGCACGCACCTCTTCTGGCCCAGGCGGATGGCTTTCAGTGCACTCCCGTATTTGTTTTTGATCCACTTGATCCCTTGCAGCTGGGCGTCCACAATCAGGGGCCAGCGCTCTGTGTTGCACAGGATGGTGGCATTCTCAGTGGACATGCGGTCACTGGGGAGGCCCTGGTTGTTCCAAGAGGCCACGTCTGCATCATCGGTCAGCAGGCTCAGGGGATCCAGGCCTGCTGTGATTGGGATGGGGACCTGCCGAGGGAGGGGAGGGCACTGTGTCTGAGAAGGGCCTGATGGAGAGCAGCACCTGCAGTTAGAGGCCGGAGGAGCCCGGGTGATCCGGTCAGGGAGAAGACAGCCCTTGGCATCTGAAGAGGCAGCTTTGTATCCTGGCCAGACCGGCCTTTCTCAAACCTTGGATGGGCCTCTGCCTCCAGGCGACGGTGCAGTGCAGCTGCTTCTGCCCTACTGGGGAGCCCCCCCCAGCCCCCACTTTTCCTGAGTCATGAACAGAACTGTGCTTCTTACCTTTAAGTTATTTATATACGGGATCCAAAACTTATCCATCAGTTCACTTCGGTATTTCTTGGTGAAGTAGCCCACATAGGAGACAAAGGCGGAGACCAGCAGGACGTCCCCACACAGGGTGACCCCCTGGCTTTTGAAGTTCCCCACTGATTCAGCCCAGCGGACATTTTCTGAAGCCAGTCCTCCAACCAGCCTGAAAGAGGATGTGAGGACGCAGCTGGGGGGCTGGGCAGGGCCGGAAGACCAGCCCTCCGCCTTTAAATGGTTCCTTGCTGCAGCGGCACCTGTGAATGCTGTGACCCCCCACAACCCCAGGTCATCTGTGTCCATGTCTCGTCCACACTGATGCCACCTGATCGTTTCACCCCCAGGCTGAAGGTGCTGCCTGGACATGGTTGAGCTCATGTTTGGCTCACGGGCGATGGAGCCAAGGCAGGGACCGTGGTGGCCACAGGATATGGTAGCATCCGGAGAGTACCGGGCCCTGTGTCTGGATCCTACTTCTCTGGCCGCCAACCTGACGATGGGTCCCTGACCCTAACTGTGCACCATGGTCTGAATATATGGACAGGACGGAGAGGTAAGTTGGCAGTGCCACCCAGCAGCCCTTATTTCCTAATGACTCAAAGTCCACTTTGATGTCCTTGGCAGGCAAGGTCAGCTCCCCCAGGCTCATGGCAAAGTGTTTCTGCACCACCCCTCAGGCCGAATCCAGCAACCTGAGCCCACCCAGGCTCCTCGGGTCATGCTGACTACTGACCAGTCACTGGCAGCCAGCCCACTGGAGAGGAGCAAATCCGAGAATGAGCTGGAAGCCAGGCAAAACGACTCCTGGCTATAATCACAGCACTGGAGAGGCTGAGGCAGGAAGATTACAAGTTTGAGCCCAGCCTAAAGGACTTCGTGACTTCACGAGACCCTGTCTCAAAATTTTTAAAAAGTGCTAGAAACATAGCTCAGTGTGAAGGCCCCTCAATCCCCAGCACCAGAAAACAAAACAAAACAGAACGAAGCAGAACAAAACAGGGCTGGGATACAGTTCAGTACAAAGGCCCTAGGTTTAATCCTCTAGGAAACCAAACCAAAACAAGTGTTGAAATCTCATCTGCTGGAAGTCTGCTTTCAGCTAAGACAGACTTACCAGAACTGGATTTACTCTCCTGCCTGCAGCAAATAAAGAAACAAAGCTGGGTGTGGTGGCACTCGTGTGAGATCCCGGCATTGAGACAGGCTGAAGCAGACCAACCCCAAATTTGAGACCAGCCCCGGGGAACTTTGACTTAGGGAGACTTGATCTCAGGAATAAAAAATTAAGAAGGGCTGGGGATGTAGCTCAGTGTGCAGGTCCTAACTTCAATCCCCAGGACAAAGACAAGGGAATAAAGAAGGAGCAGGCTCATTAGAACTGACTCTGCCAGCACGCTGCCTGCCGGGGTCCAAGCTGGACCTCCAAGGGGACGTGAGCTGGGAGTGAAACTCTCTGGTTTTCAAGGGCTCCAAATGGAAATGAGCAGCTAAAATAGCTCATTTGTAGTTTTTACATTGATTGTGCAGTGAAATGAGAAAATTTTAGATATTTGGAGTTAAATGATAGACATTTAAAGTGGTGTGTGGTGGCCCACGCCTGTAATCTCAGCACCTGGGAGGCAGAGGCAGGTGGATCGCTGCAAGTTCGAGGCCAGCCTGGGTTACATAGTGACCTCAAAGCCAGCCTGAAATATGTAGCAAGACCCTCTCTCCAAAACAAACACATATATTCAATTTCATTTGTTTGTCCATCTTTTTTTCCTCCTCCTCCTTCTCTCCCTCCTCCTCCCCCTGCTCCTCCTCCTCCTCCTCCTCCTTCTTCTTTGTTTGTTGAGATGGAGTCTGACTAAATTGCTCAGGCTGGCCTCAAACTTGTGATCCTCCTGCCTCAACTTCGACAGTGCTGGGACTCTAGGTGTGTGCCACCACACCCGGCAGGACCCCTGCGTTAAATGGAACGACTGGAAGAGTTAATAGGGAAGCTGCGAACCATGATAGACTCCTGGTAGACAGCACTGCCCTACAGCCTGAATCCATGATACAAAGTATCCAGTGAATGGTCCCTGGTAGTGAAATAATAAGAGATAATCCAGAAGCCTGTGTGCCTACTGCATGGCTTATAAGGGACGAACGTACACAGTCTACCCTCCTACCCTCCTTGTCCACGGGTTCAACCCGCTGCAGATGAAGAATATTCAGAACAACTGCATCTGTCTTGAACAGGCACACTTTTTCCTTGCCATCATGCTCTGAACGATAACAGTGTAACCACTGCTCACTGCCTCAGGGATTATGAGTAGTCTGGGCCTGGGTAAAACACCCTGGAGGGTATGCACAGGTTACATGCAAATCCTCTGTTGTTTTACAGAGCCTTGAGCAGCTGCAGATGTGGGTGTCTGTGGGTGGTCCCGGGACAGCTCCCTTTTGCAGGGTGCCAGGGTGCCAGTGTACTCTCCGGAGCACACGCCTGTGGACAGGGTCCCTGGCAAGGCTGGGTCACTCGGGATGCTGCAGTGCAAGAGGGCCAGTTTCCTGAGGGTGGCAGAAACCCTGGAGGAACTCACCCAAGTTTATCCTGATCACTTTGAACTCAAAAAGCAAAAGCTGCAACCTCGCTGTGTTCACCTGGGTCCCTTCCTCTTCCTCTGAGGCTGTTCGGAGGGCCTGCCCCTTTCAGGGCGCCTAGGGGGGAAGAGGGTGACCTTGGTGGGGAGCCAGCTACCTGTTAGCTAGGGAGATCACTCTATTGGTGGCATCGGCCTCTTGCTGACACTTGATCTTCTCAGCTGTTGCTTTTTCAAATGCTGATGTTAAGTTGCTCAGGTTGGCATTGAGTTCCTGGAAAATCAAGTTGGTAAGGCCTGGAATAATGATGCCAGGCATTCCTAGCTCCCTGTGTGTGCCGAACGTGGGATGGGGCAGCTTATAAAGGCCCAGTGCCCTCCCGAGCCTGGGGGAGGGGGTCTGTGCCAAGCAGGCCCTGGCATGCTCCAGCGCCCACCTCTGCCTGCGTTCTCTCGAGCTGCTCAATAATTCACAGCAGCAGGCTGAGCCAACCCATTTTAAACAGAGCTATTGACTGGCAGCGTGAGCGAGTGGCTTGGCGTTTTATCGGGCTGTGGGCGAGCGAACACTTACCGCAATCTTGTTCTTGATCCGGGACAGCTTCTCCTGGGCTTCTGCCAGCTCAGCGTTGGCCTCCTCCAGGGCCTGCCTCTTGGGGGCCACGTCGCAGTAGACTTCATAGAAGCGGACAATGTTAATGCACCAGGAGCACAGGCCCGCAGCCGCTGTGGACTTGGAGCGGATGAACTCCGGGTCAAATGTGGGGTTGCCTTGGTAGGGCCTGGCAAGAAAACCAGTGTGGCACGGGCTCTGCCGGGATGCAGACCCTGGTTCCGGCCTCCCGTGGCTGGCTGGGCATCCACTGAGGGCAGCAGCCAGGCAGGGAGGGAACTGACTGTTTTTCTTTTGTATCTCAATGGTTGCAGAAAAAAAGGAGAAAAAAAATGCAATGCAAAACTCTGGGGTGGTGGGTTTAGCTCAGCGACTCAAGTGCCTGCCTAGTAAGCACAAGGTTTTAAGTTCAATCCCCGGTACCAAAAACAAACAAACAAACAGAAAAACAAAAAACCTCTGGCCTCTGATGTAGGATTTAGGGTGAGAAGGAGACTTGGGCTGGCAAAAGAAAGAAGCTGGCTTCTACCCCTCTGTACTCCTGGTGTTGGGGAGCTGACCCCATTTGAATCCTCAGCAGCTGCACAGGTAAGACCGGGGTTCAGAGAGGGCTAGGAGCTCGTCACAAATGACACCAATGGGAAGTGGCAGAACCAGGATTGCCAAGCTCTCATGCGGGCACCCAGTGTCAGGACTGTCCCAAGAGCACCCTGCATGACACCCTTGCTGCGGGCGCAGCGGGGAAGCACCCCTTCTCAGTCCCCAGAGAGCCCCTCCCACCTTCCCCACTCTGCCGTTCTGCCAGGCAGCGCCATCAGGCACAGGAGACCCAAGTCCAAGGCCGTAGGGAGGAGACTTACCAGAAGGAATGTTAGGGGACTCAGAGGAACATCTGCCACTGCAGTGCAGGCCCTCTAGAGACAAGCATTTTAAAAGTGATCACAGCGAGCCAGGCGAGGTGGTGCACACCTGTCATCCCAGCACTCGGGAGGCTGAGGCAGGAGGATTGCTGCAAGTTCAAGACCAGCCTGGACTGCAAAGTGAGCTCCAGGCCAGCCTGAACTGCATAGTGAGACCCTGTCTCAAAAAAGACAAAAACAAAAACAAAAGCAAAAGCAAAAAACAAACAAACAAACAAACAAAAAGACACCCAAAAAACAAACAAAAAAATGATCACAGCGTCACTAAGTACAACAGACTCAGCTGTCAGTGTAAAGAAATAGGAATGGATAGTTCAAGATTTTCACTGTAAAGTAATTTGAATTTCGGGTTGGGAAAGTGGCCATCAAGTCTCCCTCCTGTTCACTGTATGCTCTGAGCTGCTAGGGAAGCGAGTGTGTATCTTTTACACACACACCCTGTAGGAAGTCTCGCAGATGCTGGCTGATGAGGAGGGGAGACATTCTTTGAGGCGTCGCTTATGATAGCCAAGCGGAAGTGGCCCAAACCCGCAGTGGTGCAGGAGTGGATCTATGAATTATGACTTGACTCCAGGCAGGTTCTACCGTAGTTTATGGCTCGAATGCAGGAAGTGTTTTTGTAACATAGGCACAAGTTGTTTTGGTCACAATGTTAAGTACAAAATCACTGTGTATTTTGGTTATTATTTCAACTATGGAAAACCCGAGAAAAAAGAATGAAAAGAAATATTTCTGGGCTGGCACCTGCCTCAGTGGTAGAGTACTTGCCTAGCATGTGGGAGGCCCTGGGTTCTAGCCCCAGCTCTCCCTGAGGTGTGTGTGAGAGGATATATGCAGAAGAAACAAATCTAGGACCAGGGATTTAGCTCAGTAGCTCAAGTGCTTGGCTAGTAAGCATGAGGTTGTGAGTTCAATCCCTGGTACTAAAATAAAAAGAAATCTTGACAGTGGCCACACCTTGTGATGGACTTACTGTGCTTTCTTGTTCTTTTTCCTTAGACTTCCATGTTGACCAGCAGTTCAGCCTGCTCCCTCACAAGGTGTGTGGCGGGGGAGATACTGGGGTCCCATGTGGGCCACTGCAGCCACACGTGTAGCCTTCTCTAAGGCACGGGCAGGTAGCTCTTGAGACTGGGTTGCTAGGGGATGGCCAGACAAGGACCACGAGGGGTAGAAAATGGGCTGGGATGCTCACAGAGTGGAAGGAATACCTCACGAATGTGAGCTTGTTGGAATTGATGGGCTAAAATGTGGGATCCCTGGAATGCTCTTATAAGTCTTAAGGCCACCCCAGAGGGGACCATTGACAACACCTGGGGCTCCTTCCGGGTTGTGGTATTCTCTCTGTGGGACCAGTGGCAAGGACACCACAGGGCCCCAGTTCCTGGACCCCCTTGTGTGTGTATACACACATTTTAGTAGAGGTGCACGCATAGGATATAAGAATGCACACACTGCATTCATGTGGATGTGTGCACATACAAGTGCACCTCATAATGTGTGTGAACACACACATATATCTTTTAGCATGCACATGCAAGCATGCTGCATTTAGGTATATGTACATGAACATTATGCATGGGTACACATGGCCTGCATGTGTATGTGTGCATGTGCACGCATGGGTACATGGTACTACATATGTGCACGCACACCATATGTGTACATGTACAGGCATGCACATGTGTGTTTTAGTGTGGGCACAGTACATTCATGTCTATGTATGTATATGTGCATTGTGTAGGTATATGTGTATACACATGAATGGTGCATTCATGTGTGCTTGTATGTACAAATGTGAACATGTGCATGCATGCCCTGTATTCACATGCATGCGTGGACATACCTGTATATTTTAGTATGTGTATGAATACGTGTGCACATGCACGCAGTGCACATGTTTACATTTTAGCATGTGTTCATGCATGTATATAGGACCTCTGTATATTTCAGTATGTGTGTGCACGTGTGTGTGTGTGTGTGTGTGTGTGTGTGTTAGCGGTCTTATGGGGACTGGCCTCTCCCATGGTCCTGTGGTCCCAGAGATCCCTGTCGCTGAGCTTATGAACTGTGTGTTTCTGCCTCGGGCGCTGACTGGGGAAGCAATGGCTTAGATTTCTAGCTGCAGCCCCACCTGCCCCAGCTTCCTTGAGTGGGGGAAACACAGGATGATGGGGTTCCCCAGAAACTTGGGGCTGTGCTTTACTTTGATGCCCCTGACAGCTCAGCTATAACTACACTTATCAGAGGGTTGCGCATCGTTCTTGGATTCCAGCTTGCTCAGCTCGGCCCAAGACCCTGAGCCCCAGAGCACAGACACATACGGCGCCAGTCGCAGCTGCCAGCAGGAGACCCCGGGCCCCGGTGCCCTGGTGTGGCGGAGGGCAGCAGGGTGGATTTGCAGCCAGGACTCACTTGAATGCTTTCAGGCAGGCCTCAGGGATGTGCTCCTTGTCAAACTTCTTCAGGGAGTCCAGGAAGGTGTCCACTTTGCCCATCATGATCTTGGCAGCCTTCCAGCTCTTGTCCTTCGGGATCTTGCCCCCGGGTGCAGTCAGAGTCATGACAGCGGCTGTGACATTGACCACGGCGTCTGGAGGAGACCCGAAGGACTTCAGCTCTGTCAGGTTGTTCTGCGGAGGACAGAAGTTGTCTGAGCGCATTGTCACTAAGCCCAGTGTGAAGGCCATCCTCCGTCTGCTTGGCCAGCCTCCCGCGCCCCTTTTGTTTCCCTGTCACCTTATTCAGTGTGTCCAGGGCCTCCTGTGCGGCCAGCAGGGCTGGCTCTGCCTTGGCCAAGTCCGTCTCGCAAGCCTTCTGTTTCTCAGTGACATTCTAGATGGAGGCCAGACAGGAAAGGACAGGGCAGGCCTGTCTGTCCGTCGGTCTGTCCATGGGGGGGGGGGGGGCAGTGGGGTGAGGAGGGGCCGTGGTGGGGAAAGAGAGATGCAGCCAGGGACCGGCAGCTCTGAGCTTTGCAGAGGAGGCCACGGCACCTTCGCTGCCGCTTCCTGGAGTGTGCTTGGTCCCCCTGCTTCCTCCGCCCTGTGCCTCACTGACCAGCTCTCAGGTCACGGCTGGGGCTGGGATGCCAGGCTGGGATCCTTTCCTTCTACTGGCGCCAGCTTCGAGGAGCCACCCAGACCTCTGGCTGGCCCCGAGGTCTTCTCATCCCTGAACCAGCTCATGATCCCTCCAAAACAGAGCCCCTTGGAGCGCAGAGCTTATCCTCTCTCTAAGGAAGCAGACCTGCCCCTCCGCGCAGGGGAATGTCATTCACTCCCTGGCTCAGGGAGGCACCTCTGGGTGCTGAGCAGAGAGCAGAAGAGTGTCCCCGAGGGCCTTGGGGTGCCCCAAAGGGAAGGACTGAGGATGTCTCCACACCCTCTTCCCCAGTCAGGGCACAGAACCTCCCTGAGGATCCCTTTGTGCACCCTACTTTGGTGGGACCTGACTAGGAGGCAGCCGGCCAGCTGAGATGCGCCAGCATTCAGATTTCTGGCCCAGAGCATCCCTGAGTTAGACGTCCCAGATGGAGGGCTGGAGAGGGGGACGCTGGGACATTAGTTGCTATGTTTCAGCACCAAACAGCAAGTTGCCAGAAACAAGGATGCTGAGTCCTGCCTGATTCTAACCAGGCCGCCCATCCATTTGAGACCTTGGGCAGGTTACTGACTGCCCAAGTCTCAGATTCCCCATCTGCTTAATAGGCTGTGGGTTGTATGAGAAGGAAGGAGAGAAGGGGCCATGCTTTGGGCCACTGCCCCAAGTCCCCTCCCCACCCAGCATAGGTGGGAACCTCACACCCCGCTCCGTTGGCCAGGGGAGGTGGCTGTCCATTTAAGATGGAAAAAGTGACTTGCTGAGTGGATGCTGCTACCATCAGAAGACTGCAGGTAGCAACTGCTCAGTTTAAAGCACTGGGCAGACATGGAACTGATGGCACAAGGGCGGGGAGGGGGAGACAAGTAGCCCAAGACATCCACCTAAGCGGCAGTCTCCACCTTGGCCGTCCACTGTAGGCCAGGGATGTCTCCAACCCTGGGGACGCCTGGGACAGAGGTCTGAGACTAGGGTTCCAACAGTGGCTTCTCAACCCCTCACATGGTTCCCAGTCCTTGGCCTCTAGTTAAAATGCAGTCAGACTGGGCATTCTGGAAGGCTAAGGCAGGAAGCTCACAAGTTTGAACCTAGCCTAAGCAAATTAGTGACTTTAGTGAGATACTGTCTCAAAAAATAAAAAGTGTTAGGAATGTGGCTCAGGGCAAAGCCCTGGATTCAGGTCCTGGGTTTAATCCCCAGTACCAAAAAAAAAAAAAAAAAAAAAAAAAAAAAAGCTGATGAGTTGCCATCAGCAAAGCCGGGCTGGGGTTTGGCAACCTCTGTTTCTTACAGACTCCTGGTGGTGCCACCATGGTGGCCTGGACCTCACTTTGAGGAACTCGACTGCAGGGCAGGCATTTTCCTGTGGAAAGCCCTCTCCTGTCCCAGGGTTGCCCCGGGAGCCCTGGTTTGGGAAGCGTATCACCGCATGCACATCTCCACCTTTCCGCCTGCGTGCAGGCGGCACTGGGCCCCGCAGGAGGCCAGCCTCCGAGACCCTCCACAATGGCCTCACCTACCTTGTTTTTTTTTTTTTTTTTTTTTTTTGCGGCACTGGGGGTTGAACTCACAATCTCGTGCTTGCCAGCCAGGTGCTTAAATGACTGAGCCAAACTCCTGGCCCTGGTTTTGTGAAGCAGGATCGCCCTATGTAGCTCAGGCCAGCCTTGTGTTTGTGTTGTAGCCCAAGCCGGCCTCGAACTCACAACACTCCTCCTACCTCAGCCTCCCGAGTGCTGGGATTAAAGGTGTGTACCACCATGCCCAGCTTGCCTACCTTATTGATGACCTCCACCTTGATCTCCTCCTCATCAGCGATGGCTTTCTCTTTACTGACTTTCTCCGTTTCTACGCCAACCACCTGGATCAGCTTGTCTGCGTTTTCATTCTTCTGCTTGAGCTCCGCCTCCTGAAGTGCCAGTTTGGCCTTCAGATCGTCCACCTATGGGAGGAGAAGCCAGAAGATGGCGTCGGGGCTGCGGCCAGACCCCACTGCCTTCCACGGGGCACGGAGGTCAGTGGCCACGGGACCTGGCAGGGCAGCTGGGCTGCTGGGGGATGCATTCTGAAAAGTTTTCATTTTCTCAAAGGTTAGCATTTATCACACACTGTCACTCCTGGTGCCGTAGGGGTTGGCACTTAAGGTATTAAAAATATGTCAATTCCGTCACAGTGCAGAGGGGCACAGGGGGCCCCAGAGGCCATCCAGGCCAGGAACACATGCCTGGGGAACCAGAAAGTCCCCCAGAAGCCAGTGTGAGGCCCCAGCTCATCCCCAACCTGGGCAGGGAGGAGGCGGCAATGCACCGGACTGTAAAGGCAAAGGACCAGGGACTCCATTGGAGAGGACTTTTAAAGCCAGGCAGACAACATGCAAATCAACACAATCTGGAAGAACGGATGGAGGAGGCCCTCGAGGCTCAGCCCCGCAGTGCGGCTGGTGCGGGAGAATGGCCGCCTGCTGGACTGGAGAAGTGGATCGCCCCTGCGCACAGCGCCCATTGGAAAGTCAGTGTTACAGAAGCGTTTTGACTCTGTTCAAACTGAACGATTGTTCCATATCTCTGGTCTGGGAATGAAAGTCTCAAACCCAGGAATTCTGCTCATCCCACTCCACACCCGGTCAGCCACACACATGCACACACACGCACGCACACACACCCAGGACAGGGGCGGCACCCCAAGACCCCGGGGGGACGGCCCCACCTGAGAAGCCGTGCTCTGCAGCTTCATCAGCCCGTTCTCCAGCCTCTCGATCTTGGCCACCAGTTCCATCCTCTTCTTGGCCAGCAGGTTCTGGTAGAGTTTGATCTGCTCCAGGAAGGTTTTGGGTGTCGTGTAGTTGTAGCGCCGCTCGATGGCCAGGTACGTCTTGGACATGTCGTTGACAGTGGTGTGCACGTAGGCCATGAAGAGGCTGATGGAGGTCTTCACTTCCGGCTGCGAGGACAAGATGGACTGGTCACCCCCCACTCCCAACCCCACCCAGTACCTCCTTGTGTCCACCACAGGGGCTCAGCAAAGTGGGGGTCTTCCAGAGCTCACCTGCGACTGCCACCCCAAAATGTCACAAGAGGCTCAGAAGAGCAGTGTCCTCTGGGCCTGCTGTGAGCGTTGGGCGACAGCTCGCTCCTGAAGGGCTCAGCCTGGTACCCAGAACATGGCACAGCTGATTATCACACGCAGGTGCACACTGTGCACCTGGGTAAGCGTGGGGCTGCGAATGTGTTCTTCTGTCTCTGATGATTCAGCAGACCCTTACAGCCTGCCCTGGAAGCTATGCCCCAGAAACGATCCGGGTGACATTCTTTTTTTTTTTTGTACCAGGAATCAAACTCAGGACCTTGTGCTTGCCAGGCGGGAGCTGTGCCTCTGGGCTATATCCCCGGTCTGGTGACATTATTCTTAATTCAGTTAATTTGAAAATGTATTTGTTCCGCAAGAGCTCCTTCAGCATCTATGTGGCAGCCCTGGCTCGTGCCAGTGGCCGCTCCCACTCCTAAGGGCTCCTGTGGATCTGTGCCCTGCCCACCTCACCTGAATGCCCTCAGTTTCCTCCAAGAAGCGAGCACTGACCGACACCAGTGCTTCCTCTGGCCACTCATGGAACCAGTCGATGGCGGTGCAGTTGACCACGGCAGGGAATTTTCTTGCTCGCACGCGCAGGATGGAGCCCACGGGGGAGAAACACAGGATCACCTGGATGTGGGGCAGAAGTGAGCTGCTCACTGGGTGGCTGTGCCAAGGCCAAAGCTGTCGCCTCTGCAGAGAGCTCCTTTATGACCCACAGTGCCCCACAAGGCCCAGTGTCTGCAGGCCTGGGGCAAGGTCCACTCTGAGCTTGGGGTGTGAGGATAGCCATGCGCCGCCACAGACCAACCCTCAACTGATCTCGTGGCTGTCACTGGTGCCGTGAGGGTTCAGGGTGAGCTCAGCCCTCCTGAAGCAGCCCCCATCTCTAAGACAAGCCTGCCTGGGGAAGAAACGGGGCACAAGGCAGAGCAGGCCTGAGAACGGCCGGCAGTGGCTTCTTCTGGGGTTGGTTCGAGATACAGAGCCTCCTCTGTGTCCTCGGGACACTAGGACACCTTGCAGAGATGGAGCAAGCAGGCTCCAGAGTGCCTGTGGCTGGATGGGAACCTTCCTTCTCATGGAGCCTCTTTCTCCCCTCTCTCCTCTTCTTCTGGTCCATTTTTTTGGGGTGCAGTTTGCTAAATGTGCCATGCTGTGGAGCTGGCTAACAGTTCCTCTGGTTTCCCAGCTCTCTCTAGAGACAAGAGGGGCCCGCTGCCCTGGACCGGCAGGAGCAGATTAAAGGGGAGCAAGGAACTGGCAGTACTGGCCAGGAAAGCCCAGTTCCACACGCAGCACTCACCAACGGGGGCGGGTGAGCCAGAGAGGGGAGCTGGAGAGGACATGGGCTGTATCGCATCCAGCAGGGCAAGAGGGACCACCCACAGATGCCCAGCGGGGCTGCGGGGTGCACCCTCCCAGGGGACAGCCACCCTCCTGAGCTCTGAGCGGGAAGACCCAGAGGTCCTGGCCGCTTTGTCTTAGTCAGGGGTTAGCCTCCTCCCCTTACAGCTGACATCGAAGGTCCAGTTACACTTATCTATTGAAACTCGGCTGAGTGCAGGGACGCACATATAATAATCCCTGCCACCTTGCACTCGCCTAAGGGTTTCTGCAGCCTGGGAAGGACAGTCCCAACTGCACAGGGCCAGGTACCAAGGGGCCGAGTGGCTCCGGGGACCATGCCTGGGGTGGCTGTACCTTGAGCTGCTTGCGCACTTTCTCAATGAAGAGCTTCCAGCAGGCCTCCCGCGTGTCGGCTATGCCCAGGGACTTCACCTGTGGCCGCATGGACGAGATGATGTTCTCCACCTCATCGTCTGTGAACAGCCCTGGGATCTCCCCAGAGGCCAGCAGATCGTTGATCAGCACCAGAAACTGCTCCTCGGCCACCTGCGAGTCCGTCATGAGGAACACCGAGGGCACGTTCTTCACCGCGGCCTTGATGTACTGCGCAGCCAAGTCGATCTGGACCAAACCAGGACCACGGGGCTCCTTTAGGGACATCCTCGGTGGCCGTGCAGAACCCGCACTGGGGCCAGCTTGCTGGGAGGGTACAGGTCTGTAGAGGGGACCTAAGCCGTGAGTGGGACACAGCCAGGCTTATAGCACATGCTATATGGTGGGTCCATCAGAGAAAGTGGTTTCGGCCTTAAATGGGATGGATGGCCAGGTACAGGGATGCAAGTCTGTCATTCCAGCATTTGGGGAGGCTGAGGCAGGAGGACTGTGAGTTTGAACTGGACTGGGTACCTTAGTGACTCAGGAAAGTCCTGTCTCAAAAAATAAAAAGAGCTGAGGATGTAGCTCCCTGTAAAGGCCCTGGGTTTGGTCCCCAGTACCCCCAAACAAACCAAGTTCTGACCCGTGCTACAAAATGGGAGACCTTGACGTGATTCTAAGTGAAGTAAGCCAGACACAAAAGGACAAACGCTGTGCGACTCCACTCCTGTGAGGTTTGCAGAGCGGTCACATCGCAGACACAGACTTTAGGAAGGGGCTGGCCAGGGTCTGGCAAGGAAGATGTGGGAATTTGTTCGATGAGGACAGGGTTTCGGTAATACAAGATGACAGTGCCTGCCTTGCAAGTGCAAGGTCGTGAGTTCGATTCCCAGTACCAAAAAACCAAAACAACAACAACAAAACCCAAAAAAGGTAGTACAAGATGACAAGAGTTCCAGAGACAGATTGTGGAGGACCACCCGGACAGCTTTCCTTGAACAAAGAGTGATGACCTCTACTTTGGCTAAACCTGGCCCTCTCTCCACATACTGATGTGTACAGAGCTGGCAACTGGCTCTAAGCAATGTAAATAGGGCTGGCTGAGGTGCTGATGTGTCATCTTTGAAGTTAGGTGACAGTCTACAGTTGACTGTCGAGGTGTTTCCTTGCCCTGTGACTCCCAAAAACACGGTTGAGCCCTCTGGGATGAAGAGCCATCACTTCAGGGCTGTCAGCTGGGTTTAAACCTCAAGATAACAGGCTATGACTTCCCAGGGCAGAAAAGTTCGCACATCAGAGCCGAAGCACCTGCCCCTTATACATTAAATGCTGCCTCAGTTGTGTTATGCAGATTGGTCTTTCTGCATACCTTTCTCTCTGCATATTGCGGAGGTGCTTTCTGGTCTCCTACCTAGCCCAGCTCACAGCACTCACGTAATTCCCACCACTGTCACAGTCACTCATCCTCAAGCCACACGTTCTTTACACATTAATAAAATCCAGGTTGGGCCCTGGGTTGAGGCCTTTGTGCCGATGGGCCTCTATCTAAGCCGGACCTAGGACCCTCTTGGCACCCCATAATTATAAATATGTGTTAGCGTCTTTATTCTTACTGTTGGTTATACTGGAAGTGGTAGATTGGAATTAACTTGCTAGAATTCCAATAACACTTCCATGGGATTACAAAGACAAACTTCCCGGACTGCGATGAGGACGGGAAAAGGCTGTCTATAACAGATGGTGGTGCCGGCTGCACCGTGTGAACGGGCTGCACCACTGCACCGCGCATTAGAAACGGTGACAAGGACAGGTGGCATGTTATGCACATCCTACCACACAGAGAGGGAAAAACCCAACAAAAGCTTCCCAGGAGCCCTCAGAGAGGCCCAGTAAGCACACCCCAGGCCTGGACAGGGAAACCCCAGCCCCCGGGAAGGTGTGAGTTGTCCTGAGAACCCCTTTCACTTCCCCAGTAGGGTTTAAAAGAAGCCCTTGACAAAATGACTTTCTAGTAATTATGGAAGAATAAAGGAAGAGTTAAAAAAAAAAAGCAGGTTATAGAATGTGAACAACTTGCTATTTTTGAAAAACTGTGCCAATTTACACGTGTGCATCAGGGGCTTGGAAGTTGATTTAGTGGCAAGTGCTTGCCTAGCGTGTATGTGAAAGACCCTGGGTTCTGTCCCCTACACTTCAAAAAAAGGCGAGAAGGAAGGAAGGAAGGAAGAAACAAAGAAGGAATTATGTATCCAAGTTTTTGTTTTTTATACCAGAAGTCAAATTCACCACTTCATGCTTGCCAGGCAGGCGCCATGCAGCTGAGCTATATCCCTGGCCCTGTATCCAAGTATTGATGTGCACTTTCAGCCAGCACGGTGGTTCACACCTGTAATCCCAGCACTCTGGGAGGCTGAGGCAGGAGGATCACAAGTTCAAGCCCAGCCTGGGCCTCGAAATAAAAAAATAAAATAAAATAAAATAAAGGGCTGGGGGTGTAGCTCAGCATGAAGGCCCTGCCTTCAAGCCCCAGTACTGGGGGAAAAGAGTGAACTTGCAGGATTTTTGTGGCTTATCTGTAAGATCTACTTTTAATAGGACACCTAGGCCTCTCTAATTTCGCAAATGATTTTAAAAGCAGATGCTGTTGGCGGCTTAGTTCTGCCCCTTGGGTGCGAGTCTATCTCCCTGAGTCTCCTGTTCAGCGACACATCGCCAGGGCCTCCTTTTGAGGGTGACTGGCACGCAATGGGTCTAAAGCAAGCCTCGAAGTCCGTATTTTTGACAGGCTGAAGCTAAAACTATTTTTAAATAGCAAGGGGAAGCTTTGAGCATGGAGGCAATGTCTCCGGCTGCCAGCCTAAGAGCCTCGAGTCCAGGAGGAGTTGCTGGCCTCGCTGTTAGGGTGTCAAGTGCTAGGCTGGAGTGTGTGAATTCGGGGTCTGCTGCATGCATGGCTCGGTGTACACCCCAGGAAGCAGGAGGGCAGCCATGGTGCAGATCACCAACCGAGAGAGGATTCTGAATCAGGTGGGATGGCAAGGCAAATGGTCCTGCCCGCCGAGGGCAGGGCTCACGGGCGTGGCGATCCAGGCCAGAGCCTGGGTCCTAGGTTTTCCACCGGGCCAAGGCAGCTTCCAGGACCCCTGACTGTCTCCTCTGCACCCCCAGGGGACCTGCACGGGCTAGGACTGCCGGCCCCACCATGGTGCCTCCTCCATCTCCACCTCACAGTCCCTTGTCCTGCCAACCCTGCAGGCCAAGCTGCCCGGGGAGTCTGTCCTTCCTCAGTCCCCCATTCTCCCCAGCCTAGGCCCGCAGACTCCACTTCCCCTTCCTTCTGTGCTTCAGAGCCCCACCGCCTGTGGCCTTCTCCCTCCCCGGCCTTGCTCCTCCCAGATGCCCGGCGTTGAACTCTGCAGGGTTCCTCCCTGCGCTCTGGCTTCACCATTTGCTAGCTCAGCCGAGAGCCCTCATCGCTGTCCACACAAAGCTTTGTGCCAGCCCTGCCGGAGGCCCCCACGAGGGAGGTTGGGAAAGAGGACTGGGCCATCCCGAGCCGGCAATGTCATTCCCGGGAGAGAGGGAGAACACGGGGCTGAGATTGGGGGGCAGTTCCAAGCAGACAGGGTGCCAGCAGGTGAGGGAGTGTGGGGCAGGGAACCCCTCCTCGCACCAAACAGGCCCTGCAAGTACGTGGCCGGCCTCCCCCACAGCCCGCCTTCCCCAGCCTACGTGTACTGGTGGACTTCGGGGAGGCGGCCCAGCGGTGTGGACCTGGCCCTGGGGAGGATGGGGTTGGTGTGGCCCTGGAACCAGGATGACGTCACTGGCCTAAGCTCCAGGCACACAGAGGCTGCTTAATAAAGATCTCAAGATGCAGATGGGCTGATGTGTTTTAGACAACAGATTGCAGAGCTGCCGTGGCCGATGCCCACAGTAAAAGACCACTGAGACTGGGCACCCAGCATTGGACACCAGGCGCAGAGAGAGAGAGAGGGAGGGAGGGAGAGAGAGAGGGAGGGAGGAATGGCATCAACCAATACAGCTTAGCAAAGAGACTGGGAACGCCAACAGAGAAAATCCAGGAAAATGTAACAGCTCCACGCAGGAGAGTCAAACACCACATAAGAGGGTGTGGGGCCATCAGCATAGCTCCACCCCATAAGTGACCGACCAAGTGACCCTCTGGACCTTCAGGTCACTGCAATTCAGAGAGCAGTGAGCGGGAAGCCCTGTCTCAAGAGGCCCTTTCCCTTAACACTACGATTTAAAAATAGAGTCAGCCCTTTACGTAAAGAGTTGAAGCCACCGGAAAGTGGAGGACAATGAAGGAGGAGCTGGAGGCTTGCCCGGTGGTGGCCGTCTCCAGCGGGGCCTGCCGGCCGGCCGACCTCCACTCAGCCCAGCACTCCGGGCCCGGAGCTCCGCCTCTGCCCAGCACAAGCCGCCAGACCCTCCCTGCCACTGACTGCCGGGGGGTACCCGGTGCTGCGGGAGGCTCCCCTGGGTCTGGCATGGTCCGGCCCCATGGGGGCAGCCCCGAGGTGCAGGTGGAGAGGAGAGGCTGAGGCATGACCATCTAGTGGGGCTGGATCAATTTCAGGCCTCTTCTCAAGCACTCTGACGGCTCGTTCTGGACTAATTAGTGTTTGACTCGCTCCTGGCTCCCTGGGAGGGTGGATTTTCGGGAAGGAGAAATCAATAGAAAGCCTGAGCAGCACGCCTCGGGCATGGGAGACCAATTTCCACTAATGTTTATTTAATTAATTCCAAATGCAGCTGTCAGAATCTCAGGCTTGTGGTGAGACGCCAAGGGATGGCTCTGAACTCTTTAATCTGGAGAATTGGGACAATTTAGACATCCAGTGACCCAGGGGAGAATCGAATCTCTTGGCTCCCCTGCCCCTGTGGACTACAGAGACCAACCACTGGGTAAGCGGGGGAGACACACTCTTTCCCCCTCATCACCGGGGCAGATGCACCACGCTGTACCCTGGCCTTTCCTCCCCTCCCCCCACCTCCCTCCTTCTCTCCTCCCTCCCCCCATTGCTCTCTTTTTTCTCTCCTCTCCTTTCTTTTCTTTATGGCACTGGGTTTGGATTAAGGGAGTGTCAAGCTACATCCTCAGTCCTTCTGAGACAGAGTCTCGCTAAATTGCCCAGGCTGGCTTCAAACATACCATTCTCCTGCCTCAGCCTCCCAAGTCGCTGAGATGACAGACATGCGTCACCACATCCAGCCCGGCCCTCACTTTCTAAAACACGGATGCTTTGACTGGGGACTGTGGTGACAGCCCTCGTGCTGGCGGGCCGGCTCCGTCTGGGGAAGGGTGCGGTGTGAGGTTTCTCACCATCCCCATAGGGCTGCAGACGGCGTCCTTCCCCTCACCTTGAGGTCCGGGATCCCGTACCCCTTCTTGAGGGTGATCTGGAACACCTCCAGGGCGCTGATGTACGCGGCCAGGCGCGAGAGGCTCTGCTTGCCGCTGCCCCCCACCCCCACCAGCAGGGCGTTCCCGCGGGGAGACTCCAGGATGCGATTGATCCTGCAGACGTGGGCCACCGCGTCTTCAAACAGCACCTGCAGGGGCCAGGGGACCGCGGGGTCAGCCTCGGGGAGGGCGCAGACTCCTGCCACACCCTCGGCAGAGCCCCACACGGCTGGCCCAGTGGGACACCTCACCTTGGCTTTCATTTCTGTGGGGTCAGTGACCCACGGCCCACCACTGTCTGAAACTATACACAGAACATTCCAGACATGATCAGTTTATACATTTTAAGTAACTTTCGTTGTACCAGAGTATTATAATTGTCTTACTGGATGATTAGTGATTGTTATTCATCTCCCACTGGGCCTAATTTACTTTTTTATTTTTTATTTTTTTGGGGACCGAGGATTGAACTCACAACCTCGCGCCTGCCAGGCAGGTGCTTAGGCCACTGAGCTAAATCCCCGGCCCTGTTTTTTGAGACAGGGTCTCACTATGCACTTCAGGCTGGCCTTGAACTCACTTTGTAGCCCAGGCTGGTCTCGAACTCACAACGATCCTCCTGCCTCAGCCTCCCGAGTGCTGAGATTAAAGGTGTGCACCACCACGCCCGGCTTGGGCCTAATTTATAAATTACACTTTATCACAGGTATGTGTGCGCAGGGTTCAATGCCGCTGGCCGGGGTTTCAGGCTCCCCTACAGGTCTCAGAACGCATCCCCTGGAGATGAGGGCGGATGATGACAGGAGGAAAAACCAGGGCCAGGGCCTTGCGCCCAGAGTGTCACCGCCCCGCTACTCACCAAGTTCATGACGGCATTCACTTCGTTGTAACTGTCCAGGACGTCCACTAAGAGCTTGTTGAGATGAGCCATGTCGGTGACGGAGAAGTATTTGGGGTCGCCAATCCCTTGAGCGAAGTGGCAGAAGATATTTGGTCTGGCAAATACTAGCTCTTCACCAAGATCCTAGAAATATATGAGATGTTTCCAATTCTTGCTGCCTAGGCACAGATCCCTAATGGTGGCCCTGAGGTGGCTGAGCATGCCAGACCAGGTCTCCACACACTCACACCATGGCTGCTGTCAACCCCACAAACCACGGGGCTGGCATCCCTGGTGCTTTGACCACCACCCCCACCCCCAGCCCGACATGGAATGAATGGATGGTCCAAAGAAACGGCTGCCCCAAATTACGCAGGACACGGAGCTGGGCAGGCAGAACAGGGAGGAACCTTTGTCCCCCAAGTGCACAGAGGGAGGTCATCACACCCAAGTGGTCAATTCCTTTTGAGGGGTGGCCCCTACCTGTAACCCCAGCACTTGAGAGGCTGAGGCAGGAGGAGTTCAAGACCACCCTGGGCTACACAGTGAGTTTCAAGGCCAGCTTGAAATACATAGTGAGACCCTTTCTCAAGAAACAAAAACAATTCCTTCCCCTCTGGACCCATGGTGGGATGACCCAGGCACCATGTGGGACTTGGAGCAGACCTTCCCATCCCCACCACAGGCCTCTCCAAGAGGGCTGCGGCCACTGCGGGCCCAGACCTGCGCCCTCTTCAAGTTCTCTGGGATCAGCACGGCAACTGACGTCCTGACTTACATCAAAGAACTTCTTGGTGGAGGCCACGGTGACTCTGCGCAAGGCATCTTGGTCTCTCTCGTCAACCATCTTGTCACTGTACACCCGTTCGGCTTCATGCAGCCAGAGGCGCACGAGGTCTAACGGGGTTTTCAGAAGCTCAGCTGTGGAGAATAAGAGTCCCTGCCCCCCGCCCCCACAGGACAGTCAGAGTCTTCCGGCTTGTCACGAAGGCAGGCGGAGGTGAGTGAACTGAGTGTGGAAGCCAGCACCTAAACTAGCCGCACAATTTCTCCTTAGGCTCAGAGAAGTCACTGAGGGCTAAGCCCACGCCCGTCCTGGAGGCCGGAGGTGTGTCTGCGTGCTGAGACTGGGGGGTTCCCAGAGGACTGGGCTCATATCTGCTGTAGGGGAGCCTGCTGGAGAAGGGACAGGGTGCAAGGCCACCAGCGGGAGCTCCGCAGGGAATGCGTTAGGATTCGGTCCTGGCTTAGCCATGCCAAGTGCTTGTGGATGGTCTGGGCCCCAGAGACCCTGCCTCCATGGGGTTTAACAAGGACACTGCACGCAATGATGCGTGCTGTGACTGCCACAGGCAGGGCAGTTAGACAGAGTGTGTGGGGATGTAGTGGCGACTCCTCGAGCTACAGATTCCCGTTCTATAATGGGGCGATGAGCGCCAATTCCATGTGTTGTTTGGAGGAGAAAATGTAGCTGTAAGTGGCCAGATCTAATGCCTGACTTACACAAACAAAGCAGTCAACAAACGGGAAGAGCTGGGTGTGGTGGTATATGCCTGGAACCTGAGCTACTTAGGAAGCTGAGGCAGAAGGATCCCAGTATGGAGCCAGCCATGTAGCTTAGTGAGATGAGACTGCTATGGTTCAGATCAGGAATGTGCCCCAAAGCCTCACGGATTCAGAGCGGGGAGGATCATGGAGGTGCTGTACTTACTTGTGAATCCATCCAAAGATGAGTTGAGAACTAAACGTGCTGTTACAAGGGGGTCATTGGGTGATGACGGGAAGTGTGTGCCTGCCTTCCTGGCTCCTCCCTTAGCTGGCTGCTTCCTGGCTGCCAGCCCCTTCCACCCTGCCCTTCCCGCCTGGAAGCCAGCTGACCACGCACGGACTCTTTTGAAAATTGTAACGGAAGTAAACCTCTTCTCCTTTCAGTTTGGGTATTGGATATTTGGTCCCAATAATGAAGAAAGAGATTAAGACACTGTCTCAAAAGAAAGACCAAAAGCAGCTGGGGTTTGTAGCTCAGTAGTCTGTGGCTTCAGTTCTGAGTACTGCAAAAAGATGATGACCTCCAGGAAGAGGACGAAGAGGGGCAGGAGAAGGAGGAGAGAATAGGACTACCACCATCGCCGCCACCACCATCGATTCCCGTTGGCGTGGCTTTCTCCCCGCATAGCAGCAGAGGAGGAGCGCACCATGGGCCGGGGCGAGCCCACAGAAGGCGTGACACGAAGGCAGAAGGGCAGTACCTGGAAAATATTGGAGAGGTCCCGGAGGTTGAAGATGTAATGGAACTTAATGGCCGTGGGAAGAAACGTCGTGGCGACTTTCTGATGCAGGGCTGTTATAGGAAAAAAAAAAACAAACCCATCGATTCTTAGGTACTCTTAATGGGCTCAGGAAGTACAGAGCTTAAAGTTCCTAAGGCAAATGGACTATGAAATGGTGACAATTTAAGTAGGAAATCTGCATAGCTCTCCGAGGCGGGAGGAGGCTTGCTGCTGTCCTGTAAATCACCCTGGGTACTGAGTTTCCTATCCTCCCCCAACCCCCAGCCATTGTATTTCACATATCTCCTGTTGAAACATAGCATCGTTTAAGAAGTATTGATTCCAAAGTATAAATAAAATATTTACCAGGGGAAAATACGAAGAATCATCAGCCCCTGAAAGCAGTCGGTTTTACCGACAGGCGAGAGGAGGAGGCAGCCAGCTTACCCAGGGCGGAGGCCACCAGCTGGTGGCTCATTTTCTGGACCACCATGGGGACTGATCGGTAGGCCAGGTGCTGCGACAGGATGGTGCTGTAGATGGTCGTGAGGGCCTCCTGGCCGGGGAAGCTCACAGCAAACACGCAGAAGTGGCGCTGGCCGGAACAAACGTGCGTGGGTCAGGAGGCGGCTGGGAGCAGCTGGTGGCTGGGCAGAGCGAGCCCCGTCCGCCCCGTCGGATGTGTCTGGGGCATGGCTGGGACGAACAGTTTTCCTCTTTTCATGCAAGATGGCGTTAAGTCTCAAAGAAATGTGAGACAGCACATTTCCTTCAGACCGTCGGGGAAGAGGCCGAAGCCTGTGTCACTCGGTGTGCTTGGAGAGTTTGGCAACGAGGCCTGTCAGGGCGGGGCTGCAGATGTAACACGGGGGGCCTCCATACAGCATGGGGGACAGACTTACAACGCGTGCTTGAAATACACAGTGAATGTCTAAATTATATAAAAATGTATCGGTGTAAAACTCACAGTGCCATCAGTCCCCCCGCCCCATGAAACTGCCCCTTGCTCTGAACACACTTATCTGTCATTCTTGCCACTTTCTTTCTTTCTTTTTCTTTTCTTTTCTTTTCTTTTTTTCCTTTTGTTACCGGGGATCGAACTCATGACCTTGCACTTGCTTACGCCGCTGAGCTAAATCCCCGGCCCTCTTGCCACTTTCTGAAGCAGTTCTGGAAGCCTTCTTTCATGAGTGTCTTTAGTTGTGCTGCAGTGGTTGACTCGATGTCCTGAATCTATCTGAAACATTTCCTGGCTGGATGTGGGATCCTGTATACCCCTAAGTCCAGCACTCAGGAGGCTGAGACAGGAGGATCCCTGTGAGTTCAAGGCCAGTCTAAAGTGCATAGCAAGACCTTGTCTCTAAGTACGTAAGTAAGTAAGTAAGTAGATAAAATAATTTCCCTTTCATGGTCATTTTGGCTTTGGGGAACAGCCAGAAGTTGCCTGGTGCCAGATCTGGCAAATAAGGTAGATGAGGATGCACTGTGATGTTTTCACAAGCCTGTCTTTCTGCTGGCCAGCCCTCGGCAGCAGCACTCACCATATTTTTGATCATATCTCATAAAAACATTCATGGAAGAGGACTTCCAGAACTGCTCTGAAAAGTGGCAAGAACAATGGGATAAGTGTTCGAAGTCTGAGTGTATGTGTGTGTGCGGTTGGGGCCATGTGTCTTTTGCTGTAATTGTTTTTTAAGAATGTAAACACTGTATATTTCGATCATCCCTGGTACACTAACAAAGCACTGGTGGTATATCTGAAATCTGGATTTACCTGGGGGTTTGCCTTTCTATTTGCTAAGCCTGGCAGGCCTGTGGGGCACAGGGAGGGCCAGTTGGACTCACCCTTCCTGGCTGCCTCAGTTTCCTGGCACACCCCTGAAGATCAGGAGTCCCCCAGGGACTGTCAGCTTGCAGCCCTCGCTTCCCAAACCTCTGCTTCCGCTCTGGTTGGCGGGAGAGCGGCCGCTGCTCACCTGCAGCCTGGGGTCGATGGTGAAGGAGCCGGCAGTGGGATTCATGCAGGCCACGTACTGACAGTTGTGAATGTCCTTCAGGGTCAGCTTCTGCCTGTCATACCTACATGGCGGGGAGGGGTGGTGTGGCGCATGACCAGCGCGCTGTGGGCTCGGGAGCTGTCCCTGCCTTCCCTGTCCCTTGGGATGCCTGGTGTGTGACCCACGAGATGACAGCCTAATTCACTTTGTGCTCTTGAGAGCGCAAAGCTTGAAAGCAGGAGGTAGGAGCGCATGGGGAAGGCAGGGCTGGGTCGGCTGGAGGAGCTCTCTGTGCCCTCGTACTCTCCCCGGGGCCCTGGGCCACCGTGAGCACCCCACGGCTACGGCAGCAAAAGATGCCCCAAGAGCACCAGCAAGGTAGCGCATGTGCGATAAATGCTTCCTGCCCTGTGATTGTTCTGATTCCTGATGGCTAAGAAATGGGGTGACCGCTCTCCTTGATTTTAGGGTACTGGTCAGACTTCCAGGGCACTGTCTCGATGCAAGAGCCCCTTCAATGGAACCCATTACCCTGCACAATTAACATGCACTAATATTTATAATAAAAAAGGCAAATAAATACACAAGCTAATTCAGGGATTTCCGACATAAGAGATTGTTCGTTTCTAATATAGTCACAAATTCAGTAATCGTCCCTCGGTTGAAAGTGCGTATCATGCTTCATGTAAAAATAAGCAAAGAGAGCTGTGCATCTTTTCATGCTCCTATCACAGCACGCTTCTCTCCCACCATGATGTCCTGGTCTGTGGCTCACTGCCCTCGATGCCTACAGCAGCTCCTTGTGTGACCCAGGTATCAGTCCCTTCTCAGTTTTGCATGTCGCAAGTCTTTCCTCCCTTTCCGGTAACTGTGTTATCTTTGTGTGTGTTGTTTCTTGTCAAACAAAATTTCTTAACTCTGATGTATCTCACAGTTATCCACTTTTGCTTTGGGAGTTTGGTCTGCGAAACCTCACGGAGAAGGCCATTTCTCCCGTGAGCCCCGTGCTCAGCTCGCCGTGGCTGCAGGACAGGCGCGCCCAGGCTGGCGTTTCTTTTACGCCCTCCGGGTCCTGTGTTCCCCATCCTGCATGTTTTCCAGGCAGCCTTTCCCAGACCTTTCCCCTCACAGAGCCATGGGGCGCATCCTCCCCTGGAACCCCGGGAAGCCGAGCCACTGAGGGCGCTTTTCAGGGAGGTGGACACAGATTTCCAGGGCTGAGCCTGACGCAGAGTGTTTGGGCCTGAGGGGCCACTCTGAGGCTGGGCAGGGGCCTGCGTGAGGGAGGCTTCTCCAGGGGGTATCTGAGAGGAACTGGGGGAGCCGGTGCTGGTTCAAAGCCTTCCTCTTTGTCCTCAAGGAACGCCTTGAGGGGGCCTGTCTGTGTCACTCCTGGGGGCTCTTGGCCAAGGCCATCAGTGTTTGTGGAGCGGGCCACAGAATGAGATGACTTCTGTGCTGGCCTGAGCCTGCCCTGAGGGCCTCCCCAGCAGCCGTGGCCCCGCCCATCAGGTTCCCTGGCTCCTAGGCCAACCTTCCTAGTACCTTTGTGCCACCCCATGCCCCACCCACCCCTTGCCCCCCCCGCCCCGTAGTGCCCTGGCCCCGCCTCTAGGGCCCCCTCCCAAGTCCTGCCCCCAAAGCCCAAGGTCTGGCTGGTGGCCCCAGCCTGTGGCCCGCCTCACCAGTGCCCGTGGTCCATGTGCTGGCGGATGAGGGTGTGTGGGGCCACCGTCCCATACTTGTCCACCTCGGGCATGTTCATGTCGTCGATGAAGTAGATCAGCTTCTTGGTGCCCGGCGGTCCATAGTTCCTCCCCGATTTCTTCTCCAGAGGCTTCTCCAGCACCCCTGAGAGAACACAGGGTCAGCTGCAGCCCAGTCCTGAGCCGGTCCTGCTAGGTGGCACCGGGTTCTGGAGTTGCCCTCCCCTGCTCCAGGGAAGGAGGTCAGGGGGCCAGGTCTTGGGTGCACTCAGCGTCTCCCCTGGCGGCCCGCAGGGGGCACAGGAGCGGGGTGGGGGAAGCAGGCAGGTGCCCAGCCTGCTCTGGAGTGAAGAGAGGATCAGCGGTGACTGCAGCAGGAAGCCTGTGGTCGTTCCACCTCCTCTGGTGTGAGATGCTCCCAGCGGGACCAGCCGCCCACTCCCACAGCATGCAACTGGGTGCCACTGGGGTGAGCCCAGTCGGGGCAGGGCCAGTGAGGACAGCGAACAGGGACAGAGTGCTGAGCGTGTCCGCGGCCCGGCGGGCCTCACCCTGCAGCATGGCAGAGGTGGTGTAGAAGTTGAAGGGCACAGCCTGCACCAGGTAGTCGTCTGTGCCCAGGCTCTCCAGCTTGTCTCCCATCAGCACTGACTTGCCGGAGCCCGCATTCCCCACCAGCATCACTGGCCACGACTTCCCCATGAGCAGGTCCATGAAGTAGCGGATACGCGTGGTCTCCGTGGTATGGACCAGCGAGGCCTGCAGTGGAGGCAGGGTGGGCGTGTGACTGTCAGATGGCCCACCCACTAGACTGGGGTATACATCACGGAGGTTCCTGGACCCCATGCACAGCCAAGCACAGCCTGCACGGGATGGCCTGTCGGAGTGCCGAGGGGCAGGACCCGAGCCCTGCTCTTGGCCACCGCTTTGGCCATGGTTACCTGGAGAGGGACATCAGGATCTAGCTCAAAGTGGGGCACTTTATCTGTCCATGGCAGGAACTTCTTAGAGTCGGGATCGATGTAGTAGTCAAAAATGGTTCCCTGGGAGGGGAACTTGATGGTTTTAAACTCATTGATCCACCATTTGCTGAACTCAACTCGATAATCTACAAGCTGTCAAAAGACCAAAGCAGAAAAGGGTCCAGCTGAGTGGGGGAACACCAGGGGACCCCGTCTGGGGTGGCCAGTCCCTTTGGTGCCCTCACCTGGTCCTGGAACATGGCGCCACCAAAGGCCCAGAAGCAGGCGAACACAAAGTAGAGCTCGTAGAGTTCCTTAGGGGAGTCGGGTGGTGCATTCTTCTCCGTGAGCAGGCACTCCAGCAGGTATAGGATCATCTGGATAACCGTGATTTCGGGCACTGGTGTGATTCTCTTGAAACCGAAGCGCAGCTTGTCCAGGCAAGTGGGCAGGTACTTGTCGAACAAGATGGTCAGGTTGGCCTTCTCAGACTGCACCTTGCGCCGCTCGATCCAACTGCTCACCACCCTGGGGAGGACAGTGGCTGTCACTGTGGGTCCAGCCAGCAGCCCTCCCCTTTCACCCGTTCTGTGTGATGCTGCCAGGGGCCGGGGAGCAGGGCTGTGGCTCAGGCTGCCTGCTCCTGCATGGCAGTGGGCCCCAGCGAGAAGACCATCGGGTCCAGCTGGGGATGCCGGGGTAGTGGGGTCTGGGTTTTCTCTGAGTTAGTGGCTGTGGGGATGCTGTATGCCCAGGGCTGGAAGCCATTCTTTTTTTTTTTTTTTTTTGAAGTACCGGAGATCGAACTCAAGACCTCGTGCTTGCCAGGCAGGGGCTTATGCCACTGAGCTAAATCCCCAGCCTGTGGGAGCCTTTCTTGCTGCCACCTGGAAAGCATCTGCCTCTTAATGAAACTGATAGTAAGGGCTGGGTGATGGGAGGAGGGAACAGAGCTCTCATGACATCATCAAGGGAGAAGGAAGGGAAAGGAGAGGAAGAAAGAGAGAGGAGAGGAGAGGTGAGGAGAGGAGAGAAGAGGAGAGGAGAGGAGAGGAGAGGAGGAGAGGAGCAGGGATCTTATTCCACCATTTGGACTTCTGGATCCAGCCATACCTTAAGCACTCCTCAGTGACCTGGGCCAACAGATACACATTGATTTTAGTTAGTTTGAGCTGGATTTGTCATTTTCTTTTTGTTTCTTTTTTTTTCTTTTCTTTTTTTTTTTTTTTTTTTTTTGGCACTGGGGATTGAACTCACAACCTCACACCTGCCAGGCAGGTGCTTAGGCCACTGAACTAAATCCCTGACCTAGATTCATCATTTTCAATGGAAAAATCTGAAGCAATTCGACACAGGATCCTTGAGGACCCACACAGACTGCCTGACCCACACAGTCTCACCTGACCACAGTAGTGAGGGGCAAGGGTGCCACTGCACCCAACTTTCTGGGCTCGTGTGGGCTGAATCAACCCCAGGCAAGTTACCCAGCAAGTCTGAGCCTGGTTTCTCATCTGTGAACAAGGGTGATATAAACATTACCCCCATTCAAAAGAATTGCACAGCTGATCTTTTCAAGGGCACCTCATCTGCGGTGAGTGCCAAGTAAGTGTCTGCTAAAAGCATCAATAGCCTGGGCTCCCCGAGGGTCGGTGAGCTCAGCGGCTGCGTCATTTCCAGGATGCCCAAGGCGTAAGCAGGAAGCTCAAGTTACCAAACACAGCAAGGCTGCCATCCCACTGTCCTTGCCCGTGCCGCTCTGTGAGGCGAGCACACTCCTGTCCTTGATGCCCTGCGTCTTCCTGTCCTGTGGAGCTGGAGAGCTTTGCACAGTCCGAGTCTCCCAGCAGAGCATGTGGCCCTGTGCTGGTGCAGGGAAGACCTGAGCTCCCAGGCAGGCAGGGACACACATGGGTTGCTGCTTCTCCTGCTGATTTGAGGGTGTCTCTGTTGCTTTTTTTTTCTTTTTTCCTTTTTTCTTTTTTGGTATTGGGGATTGAATCCAGGATCTTCATTTTATAGCCCCAGTCCTAATTTTTTTTTTTTTGAAATTTTAAGACAGGGTGTCACTAAGTTATTAAGTTGCACTGGCTAGGCTCAAACTTGTGCTCCTCCTGCCTCAGCCTCCCAGAGTGCTGGGATTATAGGCATGCACCACTGGGCCCAGATTATGTCTCCTTTTTAATGTTGCCTTGGTGGGTGTCATTTACTGCGTGTCAGGGTGCATGTTGGCTTCCACTTGCAGCACAGCCAGGAGAGACGCGTATGCAGGAGCTCAGGCCCACCCTCCTAGGCACTCCTGGCCTTGCCCCACAAACAACTGGGACAAATTGGCCCTGGGACCCATATCTCTGTAGTCAGGTCAGCTTCTGATCTGGGTTGGCTGCCCCTTCTGAAGCTGCCTGTGGGAGGGCTGCCCCGTCAGGGCCTGTCCCTACTTCCCGGCCACTTCACTCCTCTCATGCCACAGCTGAGTTCTCATGTGCTGCCTCTGGGTCAATGCCCTGAGGGTGTCCCATCCCTGGCCCTGCCCATGGTGGCTCTCTCCTCCCTGCTCCCTTGGCTGTCCCCCAAGTGCCCCAGAATCCTGTCATCTTACTGTCCACTGCATCTCAGGAGCTTCCACTCAGGCCCTGCTTCTGTCCCCTTTCCATGGCTTCTCCCCACCCTGAAATCTCAAAGGTACTCATGGGCAGAAGAATGGCCCAGCCATTTGGAACCTTAGCATGTGATCTTATGTGGAAAAAGAGGACAAGGTCACCTTCTGTTCTGGTTTAAATCTAAAATGTCCCCTAAAAGTCAAAAGTGGGGCCTGATTGGAAGAGAGGCATGATGTAGAGTCCCTGGTTTTCTCTTATACTCATCCACCATGCTGTTTCTGCCAGGTGACGATGGACTGAACCCCCAGAACTGTGAGCCAAATTAAACCGTTTCTTTTAGTTGTGGGTGTTGGGTATTGTGTCCCAGCAATAGGAAAGTGACAAATACAGGAGAAGGGTTGTTTCTGTGACTGTACCTGATCATGTGGTTCAGAAGCCTTTGAAAGTGGTTTGCAGAAAGAACCTAGAAAGGTTTAGGTAAATGGGCTATAGAAAACCTTGAGTATTGTAAGCAAAGATCGATGGGCAGTCCAGGTGGGAGCTTAGAAGACCAGAATGCTGAGGGGGATGTGGATACTAAAGGCAGGCTCATGAGGTTTCAGCTGGGAACAAGGACTCTATGGGAAAGTAGCCTAGTAGTCATGCATGTTTCATTCAGGCCATGTCCTAATACTTTGCATGAGGTTGAATTTAAAGGTGGCTGACACATCAATCTGGTGGAGGAAGTTTCAAAGCAGTCTAATGTCCAGGCTGTGGCATGGGTACTGATGGCTGGTTTGACAGTAAGAATTGCAAGCAAAAAGCAGTGCCAAATGATGTGAAGCTTGGTCAGAAAGAAAGCACCTATAAAGCCAGGATCTGAGGAGAGTGTGGTTACTGCTTTGAGACAGGACAACAGGAAAGATGGCTTGATGACATCTCAGAAATTGGCCAGACCCCATCCATCACAGGCTCAAGGGTAGAAAAGGATAAATTCCTTTGCAAGACTATGTTTTGAAAAGAGTTCCAAATCTACCTAGGAAAGTGTTTCCCCCATTTCAGCCATCTAGGCAGAGGCCTCTGCAGCTGTGGTCCAAGCTACCCCTCAAGCTGGCAGCAGTCCCTGGCATCACTCACATGGTGCTGGCTTTTCAGGCATGCAGAATGTAAGAGTTATGCAGTCAGGGAAGCTTCCACCCAGATTTCAAAGGAGGGGCCTGTGAGGCCAGCCCATGTGCCCCTGAGAGGACTGTGCATGAAGTTGTAAGAGTGAAGCTAAAAGGGCATTGGAGACCTCAGGAAGTTGGAGAGCCAGGAGTTGCTAAGGAAAACCATTGGTGATGAGTGGACCCAGCCTATGTGGGCCATATGGGCTGCAACTAGCAAGGCTATAGGGATGGGGCTGCCCAAGCCCTTTAGAGCTCACATCTCACCACTACCTGTCCAGCTCCTAGTTCTGTCCGTCCCAGGGACACCACGCTTGGAATTCTTTAACCCCAGCCTTGCCATGTCTTCTCCTTCACGGCAAGGCACTCACTTCCCATGGCGGGGGAAGGAGGCACTACAGGCGTGAGCTCTTGACTTCTTTCTCCCCACCACAACCTGACCTGTACCTGGACCCGTGCCTAAGCGTGGCTCCCACCTTGACAAAGCAAACCCTCCTAGCGCCTGTTCCAGCTTTGCCTGAAGCCCTCAGACACAGGACTCATTCCCAGAGAGCCTCGCTTCCAGGACCTTCTGCCAGGTCTTCCTCAGTGGTCATCACGTGGCTTCTGCCCCCAATGCCCTGCAAATCTTTTCTCCTGATTATCCAGCTGTGCCAGGCTGCAAAATCCAGGGAAAACGCTCCTGCCCTTGTCAGTGAATGAAGTTGTATAGGTTCTCCACCTCCCTGAAAATTTCCCTCCATGGGTATTTGGGACACCATCACCCCAGAGTTCCTTCAGCCTCTGGGAACAGCCCTTCTGGGAAGCCCTCATGGATTCCTTGTCCTCCCCAACCATGTGTTGTTTTTTTGCAGGACACGAATGTCTCACATCACATTTTCCTGGAGAATCTCCTTCCCTGGCATGGAGTATCCCAGGGTCTAACACACAGTCAGTGTGCAGAAAGACCTGGTCAGCTGAATAGATGGATGGATGCACAAATGAATGAAGAAAGCACCACCTCCAGCAATGATGCGTCTCCTGAACCTCTGGCTCCCAAGATGGGCCACTGAATGTCTACTCAAGCTGGTGCAGAACATGTGCTCCCAGCTGTCATTTCTATATGCCCTGGATTTCTGCTACTCTGCCAACCATGGACCATGGATGGCTAAGTGGGTGGGTAGATGGCTAAGGGCGTATGGGTGGGTGGGTGGATGGATTGATGGGTGGGTGTGCAAGTGGAATGGGTGGATGAATGGAGGGGTGGATGGAGGGATGAGGGGATGGATGTGTGGATGGGTGGATAGATGAATGGGTGGATGGAGGAGTGGATAGTTGGATGGAAGGATGGATGGGTGGGTGGGAAGATGGATGGATGGATAAATTGGGTGGGTAGATAGGTGGGCCAGTATGTGCAATGGGTGGATGAATGGAGGGGTGAATAGGTGGATGGCAGGATGGATGGGTAAACTGAAGCGTGGATGGGCAAGTGGAATGAATGGATGGATGAAGGGGTGGATGGGGGGATGGAAGAATGGATCAATTGGTGGAAAGGTGGATTGATGGGTGGTGGGTATGTGGAACGGGCAGATGGAGGGGTGGGTAGTGGGATGGGAAGATGAATGGGTGGATGGATAAGTTGGGGGGATGGATGGGTGGGCCAGTAAGTTGGATGGATGGATGGATGGGAGAGTAGATGGGTGATGGGAGGATGGATGGGTGGATGAGTGGATCGAAGGGTGGGTGGGCAAGTGAAATGGATGGATGGATGGAAGGGTGGATGGGTGATGGGAGGATGGATCGACACATGTGAAACTGGGACCACCCCCTCCTCCTCCTCTGCCAGGTAAGGACGGGACCGCCCAGCACTACTCACGGGTTCCAGCCCAGATCTGCTGGGTTGATGTAAAGGATGCCAGCTCTGGAGACAGTGGCCGGGGTGGCCGTCCTCAGGTGGCTGATCTCAAACACTAGCCTCATGGTGCGATTTAAGGGGATGCGCTCGTTGCTGGCCAGGGTGAGGACCTAGGGGACGGCAAGTCCACACGGTGGCAGCAGTGGGTACACACCATCCCAGCAGAGTCCCAGAGCCAGGAGAAGCTGCTGGAGAGGCCTGGCCCCGCTCCCATGCACTTAGCATCTCTCAGCCGTCCTGGCTTCCGGGGCCCCTCTACCCTGCACCAGTGCCAGGACCATGCAGGCAGGTCTAGACCTGTGCACCACGCTGCACCATAGGACAGATTACATTTGCTGGCCACAGCCACAGCCCTCCCTTCCCTGGAAGGTCTTGTGTGCTGGTTCTGTCCTCCCCAAGCTGTGTCCTGTGGGACGCTCTCTGTGTGGAGTTCCACACTGGCCCTAAGATCCTGGCCCCCAGAGCCCGGGCTCCCCCCAGTCCCACACCCACAATGGCTCCAGGGGTCACTGTGGAGCCCAGAAGTTCGCACACCTTGTTGTCATCCATGACAGTGTTGAGAGACTCGATCCACATGGGGTCGATGTCCCCGTCCAGCACGATCCACTTGGGGCCGTCGTGAGTGATGTTGGCCAGGTCCCGCATGATAGTGGAGAAGAGGCCTGTGGGGAACCCGCCATGTCAGAAGGGCCGAGCTGCACACCAGGCATGGGGGGACCTGCCTCTGGCCTCACGTGCTTTCTTATAGGTGGCCTGTCCCCATTTAGAGGGACAGCAGAGGCCCTGGGACAAGAGGTGACAGGCTCATTTCCCTCCCTTCTCCTGCCTTGATGACTACTGGCCTCCTCCTTGGTGGTCCCTAGCCCCAGCTCTGCACTGTCCCCTCGGATCCCAGGGGCCCCCCTCGCCATCCCTCTCAGGGGCTCTGGTTTGGCTCAGTCCATGGAGCATCACCCCATGCCCCGCACGCCACCCATGCATGCATTCATTCCTGCATTCATTCACTCACTCAAAGGCCAGCTGAGCACTCTCTGTGGGTCTTGGGGTACCAAGCCCAGGACCACCAATGCTCCCATCACCCCCATAGCTCTTGCATTCCAGTGGGGGTTGGGAAGCCAGACACAGGAAAGTCCACTGGGCAGCAGCCTAGAAAGTGTCTGGCATGGGGCAGGTCCCCAATCTGGGCCACACCCCCGCCCCTCTGCCAGCCCATCCTTGGTTCCCCAGAGTTCATACACACAGACCCGAGCAGCCACTTCTGGGGAGGGGGACTCCTTTCCCTGAGCCCGACCCCAGAGAGTCCTTCCCGCCCCAGGGCGTGTGGTCCCTCCCCTTGCTTAGCCCACAGGTCTCCAGTCCCTGCAGGCATCTCCTCCCCTCTTTCTCCGCCTGGTGGAGTCCTCTGAGCAGTGCCATTTTTAGGTTGGACATGCATGGTCCCCTGTCCTGGACCGAACTGCCCCGGGCCCTCTCTGGAGAGCTGGACAGAACCTCAGTTGGGGTCAGTGCCCTGATCACAGCACCAGCCCAGGGTCTCCCCACTCTCAACCACCGCCCCTTACCGTCCTTCCATTCCCTGGTTGCTGGGTTGATGATCCCGAAGAGTTCATCGCAGGTGACGGCCTTGGGGTCCAGGTCCACAGCCACTGGCTTCCTCTTCAGGTTCTGGTAGGTCTTGTTGAGGGACTTGAGGACCTAGCAAGGGCAGAGGCCACTCATGTGTGACTTGATGTCCCCAGCCTCCACTAGGCCCGCACCCAGGACTGTGCACACGGTCTGTTCGGGTGGCTCCGCTTCCCCAGACAGGGCTGAGGCCAAGGCGGCTGCGGAGCCCAGGCAGACTGTTCCTCTGCAGCCGCAGAGATGCCAGGGTTGGAAACAGCCACATCTGTTTCCTTCTTGTATTACAAGCTGTGCAAGCTCATCGAAACAAACAAACACTGTAAGGGCCAGGTGTAGTGGTGTGCACCAGCGATCCCAGGACTCTGGGAGACTGAGGGCAACTTAGTGACTTAGCGAGACCCTGTCTCAAAACAAAACTGCCAGGGATTTAGCTCAGTGGCAAAGCCACAAGGCTGTGAGTTCAATCCCTGGTACAAAACAAACAAACAAAACAAACAAACAAACAAAAGCAGCAGCAAATGGAAAATAAAACAAAATTATAACAGAGTATGTAGCTCAGTAGGAAAACCCTGAGTTTGAATCCCCAGTACTGTAAAACAAGCAAACAAAATAAAGGAAGAAAAGAGAGAGAGAGATGAAGGAAGAAAACTACCCATAATTTCTCTACCCAAGAAAATGAGTTTTAGGGATGCTTGATATTCTGAGTGTGTGTGTAGCTGTGCTCCTTTTTAGAAAACCAGGCCCTACAGCTTCTGCCTTTTGAAGTCACTCGCTGTAAGGTCCCTGCATGATCTTAGTCTTCAGAAACCATTTTTTTTCCCCCCATACCAGGGATTGAACTCACAATCTCGTGCCTGCCAGGCAGGTGCTTACACCACTGAGCTAAATCCCTGGCCCTAGTTTTTGAGACAGGGCCTCACTATGCAGTTCAGACTGGCCTTGAGCTCACTTTGTAGCCCAGGCTGGTCTTGAACTCACAATGATCTTCCTGCCTCAGCCTCCTGAGTGCTGGGATTAAAGGTCAGAAACGGCTTTTAACAACAGCGCAGTAGTTGATTCTCTGGATAACCTGCTGAAGAGCCAGCTGGCTGAGAATCCCTGCTGTTTCAGATGTCTGTGCTAGCACTGTCACCCTCTGCTTTTTGCCATGGCCCAGTGAATGGCAGGCGACAGGAAGTGGCACGGCAGGGCAGCAGCTGACTGGTGTCCCAGGGGCACAGGAAGCCGGGAGAGCCGGGAGGAAGCTCCACGGTGGGACCACCGCCCGTACGTGCTGGGCCGGTGCCCTGCAGGTGAGGCCGGGACACACCTGGGACTTGCCGCTGCCCGCATTCCCGATGACGAACACGGAGTGCCGGACCTGCAGCAGCTCCTCCAGCTGCACGACCTTCAGCACGAAGCTGTCCTCCGCCTGCAGCTTGAGCTCCACGATGCTCTGCCTGATGATCTGGGGACGTGGGCGAGGTCAGGGGGACGTGGAGACGGGGTTGTCTCTCATGGAGGGAGGGTGACAACACAGGACAGGGAGCCTCTGGCAGGGACCTGCCTGCTACCTGCGAGTTCTGCTCCCGACGCTGCCGGGAGTGACCCCAGCAGCTCCCACGTGACTGCCAGCGCTGAGAGTGCCCGGCTGGGGCAGGAGGCAGCCCGTGGCCCTCTCAGGGTAATGGGGCTCACCACCAACTCCAATGCTGCACTTGCCAGGGAGCCGGTGGGACAAAGGTCCCTGGAGGGGAGGGGTCCCAGGCTGGGCGGGTGTTGCAGGACGGGTGCAGGGCCCCGTGGCCGCTACCTACCTTTTCAAAGTTCAGGTCTCGCTTCCGCGGCACGTCCAGGGCTGGGAACAGGTCCCCAATGAGGCCCATGAACACGGGCAGGTCGTCGGTCACAATCTTGGGGATGTTGAAGTCCCTCAGCGCCCTCATGAGGACTTGGTCTTCGGCCCTGGTGGGGTCTCCCCTCTTCAAGGAGCCGGCCACCACCAGCACAGACTTGATGGCCCGCAAGCCCCAGTCATAATGATCCTGCGGGGTGTGGGTGGACGTGAATGACCTTGCAGGGTGCCCTGGGCCCCGAAGCGTGTGGACCCCCCAGCTTCCCGCTGCTGGCTCTCAGCTCTGGGAGCCAGGAAGCCACACCTGCTTGGAGAGCAGCTCTTTGCACAGGGTGTAGAGCGTGATGAACTTCCTGGCCAGCAGGCGGGCTTCCAGGAAGCCCTCGGCCACCAGCATGATCTCGCAGATCAGCTCGAAGTCGGGGACCACCATGGCGCAGGGTCTGGGGAGATCCATGGTTGGCTGTGGGCTTCCCCTCACCTGCCCCACCTGCCCCTCTTCCCCTGGAGAGCACCTGTCCCCTGCCAGGTGGCCCACAGTGCCAGGTCCACCACTTGGGGGGAGTGGAGCTGGGTCCCGGCTGCCACCCTCCCCAGCACGCCTGTCCCTCCATGCTGTCTGCTCAGTGCTGCACCCTCCTCTCCTTCAGAGTCCTTGTAGGAGGAGCAGGCTTTGTCCCACATGGGGACAGGTGGCCCTTGGCGCCTGGTTACCCAGCCTGCAACTCAGGAGCTGGTCTGTGCCCCACACCCCGTACCCGTCCCACTCTTCCTCCCTGTGATCCTAGGGTCAGGGTGCTGCGTGGCCCCCCGAGTCCCCGGCCGTGCACCTGAACAGGGCCTTGAGGTTCTCAGGCAGCTCTGTGCGCCCCGCGTAGCCCGGGTTCATGGTGATGAAGATGCCCACGGTGGGGATGAGGCTGATCATCTCTCCCAGGAAGTTAAACAGCTTCTTCTTGGCTCGGATTGCATCTTGGACACATTTCACCTGAACACGGGCACACAGACACACAGACTGGAAACGCCTAATTCTGGTGTCACAGCAAGTGTGTGGGGTCGTGAGTCTAGGTGACCCCTCAGGTCATCACAGTCCTGCCCATCCTCTCCTCGGCCCCTTCAAACACCCAGCCTGTCCTCCTCTTGTGGAAATTTGTCATCCATGGGTGTTGTCTACGTGCAGCCACAGGGGATGTGATCTCCTGAGATGGGCTTTTGTCTCAGCAAAACTCTGGCGATGCCCTTTGTCCTTGTGTGAGTAGTGTTACGTCTCTCAGCTCCTCCCTGTGCTGTTTCTACTCTGGCAGTGGCCTCGGAAGGTCACTTAGCAGCCATCTCCGCATCAGAGAGTTCTGAGGCCACCTGCCCCTTGGAGGTTTAATCTAAAGCTGGGAATTTGGTTGGCATTTGGCTGTTAGAAATCTGCAGAAGACGGCTACAAATCTCTAAGTCACCACTCGAGGGCGCCCAACGCCCATGGTTGGTTGAGACCTCACTCAGCCCCTTGCCTGGGTCAGGCTGGGCTTCCCCTGGCTGGCACCAGGCAGGGCAGGGCTGGGTGGGGACGCCTCTCCTTGTGCCCATCTCCTATCTTTCTGATCCCTGTTTGAATCCACAAACATCCGGTGCCTCCAACAGACTCCACTCAAACGTTCTGGGGTTTGCTCGCTGACTTTGCGGCAGGTGCGGAGCTGGGAAGAGTCCCGAGACGGTGGCCGGTCCTGCACAGAGGTCAGGAGCTGGCTGCCCGTGTTTCCGCTGCCCTGGCCTCTGACCGCACGGAGGGGAAGAGCAGAGGGTGCCACTATCAGTCACGACACAGTCAGAGGCCACCGTGGGGACAAAGGACAGAGTCCTGGGCACTTAAGCTGTTACTCATGAAAGAGGGATTTGTGTTTTCGAGAGCAGAGCCCAGAGCAGCCTAGGCCATTCTGAGTCTCCCTCCTGTGGGTGGGGAGGCGTCTCGGGGCCCTCGACCTCCTCACTTCCTTCTCCGTTTGGAATCTCAAAGTCGATCCCTGAACCAGAAGCTGGCCTCAGTTTGCCTCTGAGGGCCCAGAGGGTCTCAGGCCTAGCGGGCACAAGGGGCCCCGGGTTCTTGTCAAAGAGGCAGAAATGTTCACCCAGACACAGAGGCAGGACCCGTGCGGGTGACGGCGATAGCAGTTGGAGAAGCTGACCAAGGGCTCTCCCTGGGGTGAGGACCCCACTCCTGCTCTCCTCAGACTCCCCCCTGCCCTCCTATGTTCTGCCAGGGTTATCCCCAAAATACACTGCTACATTCCCTCCCTCCCCCTTTCCTTCTCTTCCTTCCCTGCTATTCTTTCCGCACTTTTGTCTGACTGAGGAACTCCTATGCACCCTGCAACAACAACTTCACTGATGCCTGCAGCAAAGCCCTGTTTCAAAAGGACTTATATTGAATTGTTTGGTCTAAAGCTGGCTCCATACATCTTTTTAAGTTTGGCTTACTAGGTTCTCTCTGCATAATAAACTACCTTAACTTGACATATAAACGCACTGCAAGCTACTTTTTTTGTGTGTGTTTTTGAGACAGGGTCTCACTATGCAGTTCAGCTGGTCTTGAACTCACTTCGTCATCCAGGATGACCTGGAACTTGCAACGATCCTCCTGCCTCAGCCTCCCAAGTGCTGGGATTACAGGTGTGTGCTACCATGCCCGGCTCTTTTGGTTTTTTGAGATAGGGTCTTGCTAGTTATGTAGTTCAGGCTGGCCCTGAACTCGAACTCCTCCTGCCTCAGCCTCCCAAGTGCTGGGATTTCAGGCATGCACCATCATGCCCTGCCAGTCACAAGCAGTCAAATAAGACAGACACCAGCTGCAGCCAACCTGCTGTCCCTGCCTCCTGCTCTGTGTGCCGCTTCCTTTCCCCCGGTGATGACTCTAACCTGCCCTTGTGGTGGGCTGGAGCGTTCTGGACTGTTTTTGGTCTATGCTGCTGCTTGACTTTAGAACCACAGATAAAGCCAATTCAGATCTGCAATTTAATCCGTTATAGTTTTGTCTTTTCACACCTCCGTGGAAATTAATATTCCCTCATCTGTGTCGGGTGACGCAGGTGCTGCCCAATCTGACTCCCAGGGCTCGCTGGCCATCTGCGGAGTGGGTGGAAAAGTGTCTCCCTGTCCTTGTGACCCGCCCCCAAAGTCAGGAGCTGCCTGTGGGCAGAGCAGCTGTCACCCGGCCCGAGCAGACATTCCGGCGGGCGCTACCTGCACAGCGATCACTGACAGCACCTCCACGGAGATCCGGTTGAACTCGTCGAAACAGCCCCAGGCCCCGGTCTGTGCCAGGCCCTTGTAGATGTTTCCACAGGACTGGGCAGGGCGGGATGGTGGGCAGTGGTCAGGGGAAGGGGGCAGCCCACTCCCTGAATGTCCCCGCCTGTCCTCCGTGGCTCCCAGGTGGGACAAAGGTCAGGTTTTGGGACAGCAAGGGGCCCTGGGGAACCGGCAGGCAGGACAGGGGCCCCAGCAGGGCTGAGGGCCAGGGAGAGTGCCCTTTCCCCTGGGGCCCCACTGTCCTAGACCTCGGTGGGGAGGGTCCCCAGTGTGTCGCCTGACCAGGAGGCTCAGACAAGCGCATCCAGGCAGGTCCCACCCTCGAGCTTCCCCTGCGCGCACAGGCTGGGACCGAGCGCTGCTCCTCTGGGTGAGACCCATGGCCACATACCTTGTAGTCCATCTGCTCAGAGCAGTTGAAGACATACACCATGGTGCCCAGGGCTCTGCCCAGGTCCTTGGTCGTTTCCGTCTTGCCGGTGCCAGCGGGGCCCGCAGGAGCTCCGCCCATGATCAGGTGGAGGGACTGGGTCAGCGTGATGTAGCACCTGTGGGGGACCCCTGATCACCTTGGGTCCCATGACCCCCCCATCTACATCGATTTCCTGTGATTTTGCTTAATCGTGGGAGTACAGTGCCTGCTGCCTTGGGGAGGGAAGGGAGAAGGCAGGAAAGGCCTTGGCCATGATCAGGGGACGAACATCATCACGGGGTGAGCACGTGGGGGCTTGACCTGCCCGTAGCTACGGGAAGGGGGCACTAATGACTAAACATCTATCCTTGGCTGGCTGTGGTGGTGCATGCCTATAATCCCAGGTACTCAGGAGGCTGAGGCAGGAGGATCTCTTTGCATTTGAGGCCAGCCTGAACTACATGGCAAGACCCTGTCTCAAAATTTAAAAAAAAAAAAAAAAAAAAAAAAAAAAAGATCTTTCTTAAAGATAACCCTACATGTACCAGAACTACTTGGCCAGCTTCTGGTCTGCACCTTTTTTTTTTTCCTTTTGGTACTGGGGATTGAACCCACAACTTCACACCTGCCAGGCAGGCACTTATACCACTGAGCTAAATCCTCGGCCCTATTTTTTGAGACAAGGTCTCACTATGCAGTTCAGGTTGGCCTAGAACTCACTTTGTAGCCCAGGTTGTTCTCGAACTCACAATGATCCTCCTGCCTCAGCCTCCTGAGTGCTGGGATTACAGGCGTGTGGCACCACGCCCAGCTTGGTCTGTACCTTTTTGTGTGTGGTGCTAGGCAAGTACCCTACCATTGGGATTCAGCCTTGTCCCGCTTTATTTTATTTTGACACACAGTCTCACTAAATTGCTCGGGCTGGCCTCGAAAATGAGATCCTTGTGCCTCAGCCTCCTGAGTACTGGGGCGCGGCTGTGTTCTTTTATTGTCACATAATCTGCTTGATCCTCAACAGGCTCATGAGCATTTGGGGAACAATGCCCCCATTTTGCAGCTCCTCAGAGGGGCTAAGAAATGGCCCCGGGGCCAGGCAGTCGGTGTGTGGTCAGGGCCACAGACCGCCATCCTGGGCACCTGGCTGGTGGCAGGCGGGCATCTGAGAGCAGGTCTGGTCGGATGCTCAGGTCGGGCCGCGGGTAGGGAGGCAGGAAAGGGGCCTCGGGCGGGGGGCGCCTGGAGGAACAGGAGCGGCGGGCATCACGGGCGCGGGGCCTCCCCACCTGTCTGTGAGGGGCGTGATGACCAGCCGCGGCGTGTTGCCCAGGTACTCGTAGGAGTACTGGATCTGTGCATCGCAGATGTTGGCGAAGCAGTGCTTCTTCTCTTCGTCCCAGCGGTGCCGCAGCTGCGACTGCCAGGTGAAGGCCTGCGCGCTCTCCACCTGCGGCGGGGCCAGGATCAGGCGTCCGGTGGGCCCAGTGTGCCGCGAGGACCAGAGCCCGCCCGGGCCGGCCCGTGGATTTCTTCCTCCGGCGCCCGCGGCTGAGTCTCACCCTAACCCGACCAAGCGAGGGGCCAGGCACAGCGAGGGCAGCTGCCGCCCGCAGTGAGGTCCTCCAGCAGCCCAGCCCCACCTCCCCAGCCCCGCCCACACCAGCGGGGCTGCACCCCCCCCCCCCCGTGCCTTGGCGGTGATCATCTTGGCTACCACGTCCCGCGCGTGCACGTCGATGGTGCAGATGGTCATGATCTTCATCCTGTCGCCCGCGCTGAGGCTGCCAATCAGCAGTGTGATGAGGGCGTTGAGCTGGCTGATCTAGGGGAGGGGGAGGGGGGGCTTTCGCTGAGATCCCGGGATTGCCAGCCCGGGGCCCCTGCTCCATGGGTTCCTTGGCGGGGATCCTGGTTGTGTAGGGAAGACCACCGTGCACTTGTTCCCCGTGATGAAGAAGTGGAAAAATTTCTCCTCACCACCCACACTGGGGCTTGGAATACTACCCAGCTGTTAAAAATGACGCAGAAGACAATGAAAAACGAGAGGAAGCTGGAGATATTAAAACACCTGATCTTACAGCTGCACAAGGTAGTGTGTGCCTGTGTGTTTACATATAGACCAAGTATATGCACTCAAAAAATTAGAAGGCAACATAAAAATTGTTGATAGTGATTATATCTGGGTGATGGGATTACAGGCAGCTCTTCCTCCTTTTATTTAAAAAATTATCATTGGTGCAGGGTGGTTCACATGGTAATCCCAGCCCGCAGGAGGCTGAGGCAGGAGGAATGCTGCAAGTTCAAGTCCAGCCTGGACTACGTAGCAAGACCCTGCCTCAAAACAAAACAAAACAAAAAGCTTTAATTTCTAAACAGCTAACCAAGAATCTTAAAAAAAGAGAGAAAAAGGAAAAAAAAAAAAAGGACTCATAGCAGCACTTGCTGATTTCTGAGGAGAAAATGACGTGTGAGCCTGAAGATGGGCCCTTCGGGTAGAACCGATGGCTCCGATCTACAGAAAAGGCAGCCCAGCCAAGTTCAGCCTTGGCCAGCAGGAGGTCCCCGGCCACCGCTTGGCAGTCCTGGGGTGGGGTGGGGGGACACGCAGGGCTGTGCTGTACCTGCTTTTTGTTGTAGTCTTTGATGGCGTTCTCATATCCCTCCTCCAGCCTGGAGAAGGCCAGGCCCACCTCGGTGGTCCACCAGATCTGGGTGCACGTCAGCGCAATCTGAAAACAGACGGTGCCGTGGCCCACGTGGTGAGTCGCTGTTCGCCGCTGCTCCTGAAGCAGGCTCGTGCCAAGCAATTAAACTGCTTCCAAATGACTGCAGTGAAGCCGGGTGCTCTGCCTGGGGCACCCACCCCGAGCTCCCCGCAGTGCCATCCCGCCGTGCCTCAGACCTGGGCTGGGTAATCAAAGATCCACTGCTCCCTGGGCTTCTCCTCGTAGGTCACCACAGCCTCCGGGATTTCGTGGCGCAATGTGGCACACATTCGGTCCAGCACTCGGTTCAGCCAAACCTCCACCTGAAGACAGGGACCACGTTGGCCACACAGGGCCATGAGCTCATCTAGTTCCCATGTGTGCTTTTTGAGGATAGAGGGCAGGAAAATCAGCGCACAAGCACCCACCAGCAGGTCAAAGTAGTGTCTGCTCGGCCTGGCCAGGGATTGCACCAGTCACTGCTGCCAGTCCAACTGCTGGAAGCTCAACTTTTCTCTTTTCTTTGGAGACAGGGTGGTACTAAATTGCTAAATTGCCCAGGCTGGGCTTGAACTCACCATCCTCCTGCCTCAGCCTCCCAGAATGTAATCCCAAAGCATTGAAATTACAGGCATGTGCCACCACACTAGGCTGAATCTCAGCTACGCATGAAATATTCGCCCCACTAGTCTGATTTTCTTCTGCATTACATTTTCCTTAGGTTGATGTCAGAATTGTTTCTGTTGCTTGCGCAGTGACAGAGGGGGTTGGGGACAATCAAGGAGTTTGCGGCAGTAGGAGCAGCCAGCCTGAGCGCGGGGGAGCTGTGTGCGGGGAAAAGGACAAGGATTCCGCAGTTCATTAGGAATCCATTACAGCAATGCAGCCTGCAATCGTGGGCAGAGGTCAGAGACTGGTGGTTCATATGGTGTCCCTTGGGAAGCCACCAAAAAAAAAAAAAATCAGTGATATTAACGCATCTCTCTCTTTTCTCCTACCCTCACTGCGCCCCCAGATTCATTTCACAGAGTGTGGGAAAGGCAGCGTTGCAAGCACTGTTTTACCAAGGGACATAACACACGCCCCATACTTTCCTACTGTAAGTTTGTACTTTAGCATAATAGTGGCCACCTCTCAGTAGCTGTGCCTGGGGGACACAGGAAGCAAGGTGTATGTGTATATGCCAAAGCGTCAAACTGGGATTTTTATCCATATAATGCTCCACAGGTTTTGTATATGTTTATCTGAGCATCAAAGGGGGTAAGATACACCCACACCGCTCTTCTGTTTTGTAAATGTGCATTTTACCATAAATGGAATGTGGGTGTGGCTCTCAGCAGCTGCATCTAGGGAAGACAAAAACCCACCCATGCATGTGGGCAGATGAATGGAAAGGTATGCACGGGAGAGCCAAAGCAGAAACAGGTGAGTTTCACCCATGAAATGCTCACTGCTAAATTTCTGTGCATTTAGGATTTTTTTTAAGTTTTCTTTTGACTTTTCCTGGTAGAAATAGCCCAATTCGGTACAATGGCACAGGAAAACACAGATTGGCAGGTTTTGCAGGAGGTCAAAAGTGAATCATGAGATCATTCATGCATTGGATGATGAAGATGACAATGACTTTGCTGCTGGCTATGACATCCAAAGTTCCTGTCATAGTGAAATGGAGCAGGAACTGACCAGGGAATGCAGACCTCCTTGATTCAGATGACGAAGAAAATAGCAACGTGAGTACTAGCAGGAATGGCACAAAATGCTCACACCATTTTGGAACAATCCAGCGTTAGAACTAGGTCTGCAAATATAGTGAGGATTTTGGCAGGCTTGAAACCTATTGGACAGAATGTGCACACTGCCATTCAGTGTTGGAAATTGTAACAGACAAAATGCTACAAGATGTTGTGAAATACATAAATGTTGAAATGCAAGTAAAATGTTCTGTATGCACCAGTAGCCATATTCAAAAATGTATTTATTATGACACCTCACTAGCTGAACTGACAGCTTTCACAGGTCTGCTGTATGTAGCAGGGATTTCCATTGGTAATCAGTGGAATGTGGAAGACTTATGGAAAAGCGATGAGTGTGGGCTTGAGGTTTGTAGAATGCGGATGACACTGAGGAGATTTGGTTCCCTTCAGAAGTGCCTGAGGTTTGATCACAAAACCACCCGCTGAGAAAGAAAAAGAACTGATGATCTGGCTACTGTCCACTCATGGTTTGAGAGATTTGTGGGTACCTGCCAAGCAAAATTGAAAATAAATACACATACACACCATCTGAATACATGACCACTGATGAAGATCTTGCAGCATTTCATGGTCACTGTAGTGTCAGGCAGCATATTTGCCAAAAGACCTTTAAAATATGGCGAAAAAATTTGTGCCCTTGTAGATGAAAGACTTATGCTTTCAGTTTAGAAATTTATCCCAGGGCCGGGGATATAGCTCAGTGGCACAGCACCTGCCAGGCAAGTGTGAGGTTGTGAGTTTGATTCCTGGTACCAAAAGAGAGAGAGAGAGAGAGAGAGAGAGAGAGAGAGAAAAGAAATTTATCCTGTACCTCAGCCACTAGGTCCTTATTCATATAGTAATAAACCAAATGATACTGTGAACAGACTTGTTACTCCCATCTCCCAAACTAATCAGAATGTGACATTTGACTATTGCTTTACCAGTTTTCAATTGATGTTACATTTGCCAAGAGAGCACAAGTTGACCAGGGTAGGAACTATACACAGAAACAAAGCAGAAATTCCAAATGAAATATTGCAGTTTCAAAACAGAGAATTGTATAGTACAATCTTTGGATTTCAGAAAGATGTAACATTGACCTCATATACGGCAAACAAAAGCAAACGGATACTGCTGATGTCAGCATTGCATCATGATGGAAATACTGATAGGGAAACCTCAATAAAACAGAATCCCGGGTTGGAAACTTTCAACAACAAAACTGAATGTGGAGTAGGCGTTGATGAATTATGCAGCAACTATGATGTCACTTGAAACACAAAGTATTGGTCAATGGTTTTGTTTTACTCAGTTCTAAAAATGTATGACACAAATAGTTTGATAGTTTCCAAAGAACAGAACAAGTGCAAAATATCATGCAGAAATTTTCCTAGAAGATTGGGACCAAAGCTCATAAGAGATTATCCACAGCCGAGGAGAAACAAAATGTTTCTGCCCAGCGAACTACGGACAAAATTGTGGAGCGCACTGGTGAGCTGACAGGTGAACAGGCAGGCGCAGCTTCACAAAGCCCTACTAGAACAACAGGAAAACCAAACAGACGCCAGCTGCGCCCTACAGGAAGGGATAGGAAAACAAAGCACACATGCTATTGGTGCAGGCGATACTTGTCTTTGGAACATGCAGTTGTGTGAACACTGCCTTGGGTGTGACAGTTGAAGCAAACCTTATTTTTATGGTAGACTTTTGTTTTATATTTAAATTGCAGTTCACGAGATTTTTATTTCTGATAGTGTCTTTTAGGTTTTGTAAGCAAGTAAACAGCTGATGTGAAAATGTTGATGTCTATTCTGAGCACTCATTACATATCTGATATTTTATATTTGCTATCTTATTGTCCTGCTAAGTGCACAATGTATAATATAGTAGCAAATACCTGAAAAAAACAGGAAGAGATGAGAGGTGACAAGAAAGGCCTGCCACACAGGAAAGGACAGCTGAGCACACATGCTGTTGGTGTGAGTGAGATGGGGGCACAGAGCATGCGATTGTCATGTGTGAAGACTGCTGCGGGTGTCACAAAGCAAAGATGGTTTTTATTGTGGAGTGCTATTGGTATTTTCACTCTAGTTCACACAGGAATTTATTTCTGATGTTATCTTTTAGGTTTTATAAGCAAGTACACAACTGATGTGAAAATGTTGATGTTTATTCTAAATGTGCAATACATATTAAGAATCTAATAGTTTATTTTATTGACATTTTATGTTCCCGTTAACTACATATTGTATAATGTAATAGGAACTTCCTGATAAAACAGTGAGACCAGCAAGATATCAAAGGATGTCCTGCAAAAGTCCAGCAAAGCCAAACACATGTGCCAACAGTGTAAGCGATGCATGTGTGTGGAACATGTTGTCATGTGTGAAGATTGCCTTCAGTGTGGTCATGGAAGTAAAGATTATTTTTGTTGTAGAGTTCTAGAGGTATTTTCATGGCAGTTCCCATAGGAATTTATTTTTGTTGTTATTTTTTAGACTTTGTACACCCCAAAACAATCGATGCTGAAAATTTTGATGTTTTTTTATAAACAATAAATACTAAAAATGCAGTATTTAAAAAAAATTTTTCCTGTTAAGTACTCCTTGTTTAATATAATAAAATTCATACAATTAACATTAACGATTCATTAATAGAGATAGTCTAAAGAATAAACATGGATATTACAAAACCCACAATAATATGTTTTTATGACAGAATTGGTGTTATGCCCTGCGGAGTTTCCTGAACAGGCAGAGGAGAGTGATAGATTAGAGTGGGCGGCCAGTGGACACTGTCCGGTCCGTGCCCAGGCCATGGTCCTGGCTCAGTCTGTAGCACACACACACACGCTCTCACCTGTCCCGAGAGGTCACATTCTTGGTCAAACTCCACGTACTCGTCCTCCTTGCTGTACATTCCCAGCCCAAACTTGAGCGGCTTCTCGTTGGCGTCGAGTCGGAACTTGAGCTTGCACAGGCTGTCGAAGAGTTTGGACAGGTGGCGGCTCACCTGTGGGGACAGGGGAATCGTGCAGGGAGGGATGAGAAGGACACGGAGCCCTGGGCGACTTCTGGTGCATTGGGCTGCTTCCCCCTCCTGCCTGCCTTCCTGCCTTCCTTTGTGTTGGGGAGCAGGTGCCCCCTTATCTCTGGTTAACATTACTCAAACATGGCTTAGCTGCCGAAAAGGACTGGTGGGCACTGCTCTCCGGCAGGACGCAGGCTGTGGATCCTTAATCCTGGGCCCGTGCGTCCCTGCGTCTTGTGTGTCCCTTACAGCTACGTTTGAAATCCAACTCAGTCATCTTCCCTTTACCTAGTTTACTCTGCTCTCTTTCAGAAGAACCAGGGGAGCCCCTTCCTGGCCCTGGTGATTAAGAGGATGACACAGAGGACGGGCCAGCAGGAAGGGGTGTACAGAGACAGCCTCTCCCTAAACCCCAGCATCAAACCCATTTTCCAGATGAAGACAACAAAGCACAGGGTGCAGACGGACTTGCCTAAAACACGCCAGGAGCAGAAGGAGTCAGAAACGAGTCCCGACAGGGGCCCCCCACCCCCGGTCCAGGGCACCAGGATGCCAGGCCCAGACGGCGTGTAGTGCTCGGCTCACCCTCTACAATGATGGGGCCCTGCCTACCTCCACGGGGTCATTCCCGTTGGACAGGATGTCCAGCAGGTCAGCAGAGGAGACAAAATAGAACCTTGGGAAAGCCAGTCTTTTCGTCTCTAAGTATTCCGCCAAGGCCTTCTCGCACATGGCCAAGCTGGAACAAAGGGGAGGCAGAGGTGGTCAGGGTGACTACCTGCACTCTTGGTGTCACGCGGACCAGACTGAGCCCCGGGGACATCTGTTGTGTTGTCCACAGGTCCAGTGAACCTAGAACTTCCAACCAGGGGCTGGCACTTCTCTGCCGGCCCTGACCAGGAGGGCGTTCTTAGCTGGCTTCGGTTCACCTCTGCGTCCTCCGGGGAGACAGGCCGGCTGGCCAGGGAAAGGGCCATTAACCTGGGAACTGCGGGTTTGCACGTCCTGACCAGCCGGTGGCACCTGCCTCAGGCTCCCGCCACTGTCAACATCTCTGGATGGGGTTGGGGACCCACCTTTTCTTCAGTGCCTCAAGTTTATTGTAGAGACCTGGTTTGTTGGTGGCCTCCACCACGTTGGGAGTTTTCACTGCGTCTTCCATCAAGGCCTGGGAAGAGGAAGGGGTCACTGAGGGATCAGCAGACACTTTCCATCCAGGACGGCGCCAGACAGAGCCCAGAGGGCCAGGGCCGGGCTCACCTTGAACTCCAGGTCGATGGCATCGAAGCGCAGCGAGTCCTCAGGGAGCTGGGCCCGGATGTCCTCGGAGCCGATGAAGATGCTTTCCAGGTGGCTCCAGGTTCTCTGGACTTCGAACCAGATGGAGATGACCGAGTCTGCCGTGGACAGCTTCTGCTGCCAGCTCGTCACCTCCTTCAGGAAGTGGGACAGGTACTTGGACATCATCAGGTTCTGCAGCTGCACCTGGTTGTCCTCCAGTGTCTCCACCAGCACCTCGTCCGCCTTCAGCATCATGATGCCTGTGCGTGGGTGCGGCTCGTGCTCAAACTCCATGGTGGTCCAGGTACTGTCCAGGGCTTTCAGCACCTTTCAAGCGAGGGCAACACGGGGGCAATGGGTGCCTGGCATGCAAGCTGAGGGAGGATTCCGGGCTCCTAGGAACAAGCTGAATGTCTGCTAATGACACTCACATGCCCATCTCAGGAGGATGGGCAGACAGTGTGGTCCATCCACACAATGGAAACTACCCGCCTTGAGAAACGAGGGAAGGCCGGGCACGGTGGTGCACGTTTGTAATCCCAGCACTGGGGAGACTGAGACAGGAGGATTGCTGCAAGTTTGTGGCCAGTTTGGGCTACAAAGTGAGTTCAAGGCCAGCCTGAACTGCATGCACAGCAAAACCCTGTCTTGAAAAGACAAATAAAATAAAATTAAAAAATAAGAAAGAGCCGGGTGTGGTGGCGCACGCTTTTAATCCCAGCACTCGGGAGGCTGAGGTAGGTGGAATGTTGTGAGTTTGAGGCCGGCTTGGCCTGAGCTACATAGTGCGACCCTATCTCAAAAACCTAGGACTGGGAGTTTGGCTCAGTGGCTTAAGCGCCTGTCTGGCAGGTGTGAGGCTGTGAGTTTGAATGCCGGTGCTGCAAAAAAAAAAAAAAGAAAGAAAGAAAAAAAGAGGATGCTGAGGCATGCTGTACCACAGGTATCCCTGTAGATACAAGGCTGAGTGACAGACGCCAGACACAAAAGGACACACATCTGTGTATGCAGGAGAGAGAACAGGCCTCAGCACAATATGTTGCTCTGGCACACTGACTATTTTAAGTTGAAAACAATTGAACAGTGACAGGGGCAAGGTCATACTGACCTTCATTGTGTTTCTTAAAGCCGTAGATGGAGTCCCAGAGGGCAGTGCCTTCCGGTGCCAGACAGAAAGCTCCTCATCATGCTTTTGCAGGCAGGAGGACAGTACTGGGGGCTGGACTGGGGCCTGTGCACTGAGCTACATTCCTAACCCTTTAAAAATTTTTTTTGATTTTGAGACAAGGTCTTACTAAATCACTGAGTCACCCAGGCTGCTTGAGCTTGGGATTCTCCTGCCTCAGCCTCCCAGAGTGCTGGGATTACATGTGTGCGCCATCATGACTGGCTAGTTGGGCTTTTTACGTAATAGATTCTAGAAGTATTTTACATGATTTCTGTCCCAGGCTGGGTAAAAGAAGGTGCTAGACTTTCCTCCAGGGTTGGGGCCTGCAGAGCTCAATGTGAGGTAAGACTCTGAGGGGCGCCCTGAACCAGAGAATCAGTCCCAGGGCCACCTGGGCGGGACAGCTGCAGGAGCCAAGGCTCACCTTCTCCATCCCTGACTCCTTCACTGCCTTGTCGACAATGTTTCGGACCTCGTCCTCGTACTTGTGGAGGTTCAGCTGCAGCAGGTCTGCCAGGGTGGTCTCATCTGACATTCTGAACTTCACCTAGGGGAGGGTGACCCACCCTGTGTGAGTTGACCCACACTCCCTCAGGGCCCTGGCCATGTGTCACCATCACTGAGAGGCAGGGTGGGGAGCGGGGTCCACCCTCAGCGGGTACTTCCCCAAACCTTATTCCCCTTTCCCGTGAAACCATGCCACAGGAGAATCCACTGTGGGTGGGGTAGACAGTGTCCCCCAAAATCCATGTCTTCCCAGGACCTCAGATCTGGAATCAGGATCTTTGATCTTGAACCAAGATCATCCAGATTTTCCCAGACCCAATGACGAGCATTCTTAGAGGTGAAAGGAGGAAGGCACGAGGTTGGACTGATGTGGCCACAAGCCAAGGGACACCTAGAGTCCCCAGAAGCCGGAAGAGGCAGGAGGAAGCAGCCTCCCCTCACACCCCCAGTGGGAGCAGGGCCTGCTCACACCACGGCTTCAGACTTCAGCCTCCGGGACTCCACTAGAATGCAGCTCTGCTGTTGGAAGCAGCACCCCGGAAACAGATGCCCCTGCCCAGGGAGCTTCTGTGTTACTAATGGACTCGAAACCCTTACAGCAATGCACCCACGTGCCCAGGGCTGCTGCCATGGTTTCCACCTGGAGGGGCCGCGAAGGCCATGATGTGGCTAGGATGGGGTGGAAGCCGTGGAACAAGTGCCCAGATGGGGAGAAGCGAGGTCCCTGGGAAGTGGCCTCAAAGGGGACACCAGGACCTGCGCCCCTCTGGTTCCTCTCTGCCACGCGGAGAGCAGGCCTGCTCCACGCACTCCTGCTGTGATACACGGGAGCGGCCAGGGGCTCGGCAACGGGGCCAGGTGCCCACCAATGAGACCGTTTCGTTTCCGGGGAGATGAAACAGCTCTCTTCCTCCGGAGATGAGGAGCTCAGGTATCCATCACAGTGACCAGCACCTGTCAGCCACCCGGGTCCCAGCCCCATCCCTCAGCTCATGGTCTCAGTGTCACACGGATGTTTCCAAGAGACAGCTCTGAGCCTGGCCCGGCCACCGGCCTCGCCACTGACGGATTCCAGGGCCAAGTTGGGGAAACACCTGCCAGGTCTCACCGGGTGCCCTGTGAGCCTGGCCCCATCCCCTCCCTCTCAGTGGAGGCTTTAGTTGCTCATGAATGGCCATGGGGGTCTCTTCTGGGGTGTCTGGGGGTACCCCTGAATCTGGGAACCTTCCTGCCTCTGTAGTTCTCTCTGTCAAGGCTCGGGCCAGGCCCACGTGTACCCAGAGCTTTTCAGCACTTCCCTCCCCTTGAAGCGCCTTCCTCCTCTGGGTTCAACTCCTTCCTCCGGGTCCCAAGACTTGGCATCCAGGCTGAGGATGATAGCCACACACAGCACCCTGGATGTGCCACAGGGGCACAAGGCCAGCTGGTGCCAGGGATGGTGCCAGGTGGTGCAGCAGGTGGGAGAAAAGCTCTGCGTCCTCCACCGTCTGCCTAAAGCAGGGCATCGGTCTGTGAAGGTGGCCCCGCTCGCCACTTTACGGGAAGACAGCAGTGAATCAGCAGAGTTGCCCTGAGACCCTCACGAGCCCAGCAAGGGGCTCCCAGTGGGGGATCTGCCCCACACACCTGCCTCGGCTTGCCCCGCTTGCCTCCTGGGCTCGTACCTTGACCTCCCCACAATGCACCAAGCTAAGCTCCAAGCCCTGCCTCCTCCTCACTTCTCTAAAACACGCATATCTCAGAGCCCGGTTCTCAGAGTCCCTTGTGCTTCCTGATAGATTCTGCTAGCCTGGGGCTTAGCTATCTGTAAGGTGACATCACCCCAAAATACTCAATCACTTCCCATCCTGTGTGTGAGATGCGCGCTGCATGTGCCCCTCTCCATGGTCCCTTATGAGTCTGTCTCCCGTGGTTCTAACTCACAGAGGTACCAGGCAGACAGCCGAAGGTGGGCATGGGGGAAACTAACTTCCTTCCCCTAAAAGAGCTCACCCTATCCTCTCTGTCTCTCCATGTCCCTGGCATCCGTGTGGGGCCCCGGGAGAGCAACTGCACTTACAGATTTGTGTACCACTTGCTGACTTGGGGAATTCCCGTCCGCCTCCACCAGTACCAGGCGCCAAGCCCACGGCCGGGCCGCCCAGCCCCAGCCGTGCTGGGCCAGGGCCGGTTCCATACCTGGGTGGCCTGCATGAGCTGCTGCCAGTGGCGGTCCCGGATGGCAGGGTTCTGCAGCTCGCTCACGGCACGCAGAGAGGTGATCATGTTCTTCACGGTGTTGTCGAGGCCCACGAAGGCATCCCAGGCCTTCATCTCCTTGTCCAAGGACCGCACATCTTTGGCGAACTTCTTACAGTCTATGTCCATCTGTTCCACGTTGATGTCCTTCCACTTGGTGGTCTTCCAGTCGTCGATGCTGGTGTTCACCTAGGGCGGGAACATCTCTGTCACCGCCCACTCCCGCCAGAGGGAGCCCACAGGAGGACACCTGTCACCTTACGGCACATGCCCTTTGGGAGCAAATTCCAGGGCGGAATATTCAGAATTAAAACCAGAGGAAAGTTTGAGATGAGAACAGCAAAATCGACAGTTGCATCCTAAAAGCGGCAGTTTAGCAAGCTGGCAGTTAAAATGTACTTTGGCAGAAGCCTGTTCTGGCCCCTGATCGGGACCCAAATCGCTCTGACTTCTGAGAGTGGTTACGTAGCTCACCCTGGCCAGGGCCTGGGAGAAATGTTTGAATTTCTGGGCACCAGCATTTCCTTGTCAACACATGACTGGGCATTCTCTCTGCTCATCTTGGTAATCGAAGACCTCATTACTGATAGGCAGCCCCGAACGTGGGGCCCACTCTTGACAGCCAGTTGTTAACATGCTAACAGCAGCACAATTCCCAGTAGCTAAATCTTGGAAGCAGCGCGAATGTCCATCAAGAGATGAATGGGTAAAGACAGTGTGATATCTACACACAATGGCATGAGCACTGCTCTGACATAAAGAAGAATAAACTTGAGTCATTTAGAGGAGAATGGAGGCAACTTGAGATCGTCATATTCAGGGAAATAAATCAGACACACAAGCTTAAATATTGCATGGTTTCTCATCTATGACAAACCCGAAGTATAAATAATTCAAAGAACAAAATGAACAATAGGTAACAGGAAACAGAAGAAGAGATCTTTTGTAAACGGGGAGGGGAACAAGAGTTGGAGGGAGGGGAAGGGGAGTACAAGGAAATGAGATGTGTGGTGTACGGGTACCAACTCCCCACAAGGAATGTGATCAATATGTACTGCAAACACGTGCTAATAAAAATTTAAGAAATTTTTTAAAATGGGGTGCTTGCAGGACATTTACCTTGAAGATGTGAAGGTGCAAAACCTTAATCCACACAGGGATCAGTGGCCCTCTCTGGCTGGTTCCATCCTCTCTGTACCTTATTATCCTAAAGTGTCCTGGCCATTTATTTTTGAAAAATTTTTTCATGAACTATTCTGACTGTCAAGAGCATTAAGATGATGTCACTGCCATGGGAATGTGTCATTTATTCTTGCGTCTGTGCCAGTGATTTTCATTACAGAAATAGTGATTTTCATCATCCCCCCGCCGCCTTGGCCACGACTGTATTCTGCACACTGCTTGTGTGCGAGAGACTTGAACGCAGTGGTCAGGGAAATCGTATCAAGAGGCTTCAGTTTGTGCCCTACCTGGGGACCTGGTTGAGGGGTTTCCCTTACACAAGGAATGCGTAGACTCAGTATAAACACAATAGAGATATCTAGGCTACTGTGCTTTACTGTGATGCATTAAAAGAAATAAACTAAAGGAAGAGGCTGCATGCTCCTGCGGGGAAACACCTGATGCTGCCGGGAGCTGGGTTCTCTGTACGGGGTTCTCAGAGTTGACACAATTCCATCTGAATTCTTGACGGTACCCTTTCACAGGAGAGGGGAAATGGACATGTGGGTGCACAGGTCATTCACGGCAAGAGAAGGAGAAAAGGGTGAGCAGAGGGGAGAGAGGATGGCAGGAGCTTACGGAGGGAAAGAGGACGCCTCCCATGCCTCCTGCTCAGGCCCCGCCTCCTTCACGTTCTCAGCCTTGACCTCTCTGCTGCCCTCGAGCTCACAGAGCAGCGCACAGGAGACCCAGGAGGCCTGCTCCGCATTGCTGAGCTCCCAGGTCCTGAGTCACCTCTTCTGCACCCCGAATGTTGCCCCTCCACAAGGGATATGAATTCCCCTTCCCGCAAGTCTGGCTAAGGAGCTTACCAAACCAGAAAGGTTATTTGTGTTTCAAAGAAGTTGCCAAATCAATGTTAAGAAATTGATAGATTCTGCTAGCCTGGGGCTTAGCTATCTGTAACATGACATCCCCCCAACTTGGTACTGGACCCAGAGAAACAATTTAACTCTCCAAGAGTAAGCTCCATGTTTTCCTTCTCATTCCAGAGATAAACCTCCCGCTCCCTTTTTGTGCATGTGCCAAGCCCTCTCCAATCCAAAGACTCCACAACCCACCAAGCCTCCATCCCCAGACCCCAGTAAATCTTTGTCTCCTGTTTTACACAGGCAAATGCTCCTTCAAATCAGCTGTTAATATGTCATGTTGCCCACCTCCCCAACTCCTCCCCCAGCCAAAGTTGATAAAGGTAACTACATTGCTTTGTTCTTGTTGACAGCTTCTACACCTCTGGCCCCTAAAACTCTCCCATGCCCTCCACATTAAAGGCCTCCTCCTTATCTCTCTCACTGTCATTTTCTCTGCACTACTTCAGATTGAGTGCCCCAAAAATACTCAATCAGAAATCACTCTAAATAAATCAAAATGAATTCTCAAAATAAAGAGAGAGGCAGAGGAACCTAAAACAGAGAAAACAAACAGAAAACAAATAAGTCAGACTCAAGCCCTAATGTGTCAATAACTATCTTAAATGTAAATAGCCTAAACATACCAATTAAATGACAGAGATTGATAAATGGTTGAAAACTGTGCTCCATTCTCTCTTCAAGACACTTCATATACAAAGATATAAGTAGGATAAAAGTGAAAGAATGAAATAAGATATACTGTGGCAAACACTAATTAAAAGCAATAAAAACCCAGAAGTTAATTCATTAATTTCAGATAGTGTCAACTTCAGGGAAAAGGAAATTATTAGGAACAAGAGCATCATACAACAAATGAAAGCATCAATTCATAGTAAAGTATAACAATATCAAATGTATATGCACCAGGGCTTCAAAGTACCAGAGGAAAAAGGTGATAGAACTGAAAGGAGAAAGAAACAAGTCCAGAATTGAAGTTGGAGTCATACACAACCCACAGGTATGCTTAGTGGTTTATGGAACTGCAAGACTGAAAATTAAAATTAAATTACTAATTAAAATTAGGACACAGAAGAGCTGAACAAGTGCTCATTGAAATTTCACCAAGACAGGACATATCCTGACCCATAAAATAAGTCACTATGAATTTAAAACAGTTGAAGTCACATTTTAAACAATCTTAACAAAGAAAAGTGGGAGGAATCACTCTACTGGATACTAGACCTCTAGATAGCTACGGTAATCAAACCAGAGTGGTGTTATGGAGGAATAGACCAAGAAAAAAAAAAAATCCATGAAGCAGAGTACAGACTCCATAAACAGCACCACACATGTATGCCTAACTGATTTTGGACAAAGGCATGAATGTAATTTAGTGGAGGAAGAATTGCTATTTCAACAAATGATGCTTGAGAAAATCAGACATCTGTAAGCAAAACAATGAAGCTTGACTCAAACCTCACTCCTTGCATAAAATTAACTGGAAGTGTAATACATAACACTATGAAACTTACTTGCTTGTTTATTTATTTATTTGGTACTGGGAATCAAAATCATGACCTCATGCTTGCCAGGAAGGTGCTGTGCACCACTGAGTTATATTCCCAGCTATGAAACTTTTGGAATAAAGACCTAAGATCAGAGCCCAGTGTGGTGGCACACATCTGTAATCCCAGCACTTGGGAGACTGAGGCAGGAGGATCACTGTGAGTTTGAGGCCAGCTGGGCTACATAGTGAGTTCAAGACCAGCCTGTAATACATAGTGAGACTCTGTCTCAAAAAAAAAAAAAAAAAAAGTAAATAAATACATAGACTAAAACCTAGCAGAAAATCTTTAGCATCTAAGCAAAGAGCTCTTCGACTTAGTGACAAATGCATGGTCCACAAGAGGGGAAGTTGATAAAATGGATTTCACCAAAATTAAAAACTTTTACCCTGCAAAACAAAGTTAGCAAGATGATGCAAAGACAAGCTGCAGACTGGGAAATATTCCCAAATCATATATCTCTCGAAGGACTAGTTTCTAGAGTATATAAAGAACTCTCAAAACTCAACAGTAAAGAACAAAAAAGTCCAATTAGACGATGGGCAGAAGACAAGAGCAGATGTTTCCTCGTGAGGATCCAGAGCCGCCCAGGAAGCCCAGGGACAGTGCTCAGGCTGGGCGGGCGGCAGGGAGCACAGATCAAAACCACCAGCGTCCTTCTAAGTGACCACACGTGCCGTGGCCTGAGTGCTTATATCCCTCCCAGACGGCGCTGGAGTCCTCACCCCAAGGTGATGGTGTGAGGCTGGGGGCTTTGCAAGGTGACTGGGTCAGGGGGTGGAGCCCCAACGAATGGGACTGGTGTCCTCACAAAGGGCGTGAGATGGGAGAGAGAATGGAGCAGGTGGAGAAGCTGCAGATGGAAGGGAAGACAACATCCCACACGGACAGCGAGGTCCACAGAGGTACTCTAGAGGGACCCCCCACCTCGGGGCCCCTCCTGGTGCCCGAGTCCCCCAGCGAGCCCCGCCTCACCATGACGATCATGTCCCAGAGTTCCTTGAGCAGGCAGACCTCCCTGCGGCAGGCTTTGAGCTGCTTGTAGTCGGGCACCGTGACCTCAAACAGGCTGCCGGACTTGCACAGCGCCTCCATGACCATCTCCATGGCGTGGATGCTTTTCTGTTGCTGGGGTCAGAGGCGCTGTCAGCAGGTCCCCTGCCCCGGCCTGCATGCTCCTCCTCGCCCTCCTGCCCCCTTTCCTCTGCTGTGGCCCGTGAACCTCTTTTCCCCAGTCCTCCTTGTATGACAGAGGCCAAGCGCTCCAGCCAGGCGGACAAAGGCCAGCTGCCCCCTTTGCCTGAGTGTCCACTTGCTCTGGGACTCTGCGGGCTCCAGCCTGCAACTGACTGTAATGGCCAGCACAGACACCTCACTTCCTGCTGGGATTTATATCCCAATTCCCAGCATTTCCCCTATTTCCATAGTATATTTTTATCTTATTAAAAAATGACATAAGTAGTGCTGGGTTGCCCTGAAAGTGAGAAAATCTAGATAGGCAAAGAAGAGAGCGGGGAAAGAATTCACCCTAAATCTCATCACTAGGAATCAGCCACTAGGAGCAGAGCCAAGCAGGAGTGAGGTGGAGGTGGGCTGGAGGACACAGGTGCCAGAGACTGGCAGGATGCCCACGTGGGCATGTGACAGAGGGGTGGCTGGGGGATGTTTGCACCTGCATGTTCATGTCAACTCATACGCACACGTGTGGCCTTAGACCAGTCCCATCCAAGAATAACAGCTTGAGAAAAGACACCCCAACAAAGGGTACCCATATCACTACCAGAGCCCAGTCTCTTGGTAGGTACCTTATTCAGGGACTCGTAGGGGCTGGGGTCGCTGAAGGAGAATGGGGCCTCCCGCCGGAAGTTCTCCCTGAACTCATGCTGCTTGAGCTGTGAGAAAGCAAGGGCAGAACCGCAGCTGCACCAGGAGGCGGCACAGCCCCTCCCGAACCCAAACACCCAAGGGTGCTGCAGCCCCCACGCCGCTTCCCACCACTGTCCCGCCTAGGCTGGGTACCTCGAATTGCTGGCATTTCCGCCGCAGGATGTTGACCTCGTTGGCCTGGAGAGGAGCCACGTTCTGCTTCACCTGAAGGGCCAGTTTCTTGGTGTTTGTCCACTGCTCGGGCAGCTCCTATGGGAGGCAGAGGCCAGGGAGGTCTCTTTGCAAAACTTTTTCTTTTTTAAAAAAATACTTTCTGCTGTGGAATAATTGCAGACTCATAGGAGGCTGCAAAAAAAAAAGAGCACAAAGCACCCTGCGCACCCCTGTCCAGCTCCCTGCAGCTGCAAAGCCAGGAAGCCCGGGCACATGCGTCTACTAAGCGGATGGCAGGACTCTCTGCCCGGCGTGTGTTCAAGTCTGAATCCACTCGTCTATGTCCATGCATGCACATGGGTGAAGGTGTGTGTAGGCCTACACAATTCCATCCTGGGTAGAGATCTGTGTAACCACCGCCATCAAGGCAAGGACCTGGCCATTGCCACAAGTTCCCTTTGTACCGCCATTGTCCCCACTGTACCCTAGCAGTCATTACCCTGTCTTCCCTTTCTATTATTTTGCCCCTTTCCAGTGTGGCTCTAACCACTGGATGCATTTCTTTATTTTCCAAGTTCTCTACACTTGGGCAAACATTGTACTTACTATCACAAACTATTTTAAAGCAAGCAAACAAATAAATCACGGGCTATGACCTCTTTGCCTACAGGCAGAGATGTTTCTGTTTCTTCCATGCTTGGTCACCCTCACAGCCTGTCTGCAGTAGCCTCTGCATCTCTGTTCATAAGCCCCTGTACCCCTTGCATGGCCAGGCAACCCCTTGGGACTGGCCACGCACTTCGGGTCCTCAGGTCTCTGCTGGACCTCGGGGGTGGTGTAGGAAGGAGCCCCATTGCTTGTGTCCCCACCCAACAGGCTCCAGCATGCATAGCATGGGATCGCTCTGGCCACCAGCCCTGCAAGGCCATGAGCCTGCTGGCTTCAGTCCCCTGGGAACCCCAGGCTGTGAGTCTGACACTGGTTGGAACTGGTGCCTGTGGTCCGGGGAGTGGCCCGGTGTGAATGGGCCCAGAGGAGAAGAGAGGAGAGCAGAAGGGTCTGGGAGAGATGGAAACGCCAGGACCGGATGCAGGCAGAGGGGGCGGTGTCTCCTGGGTGACCCCTGAAGGTGGCTGGGCAGCGACTCTAGGAGCCCTGTTCTATGTTCTGCCCGCTCCAGCCTGGCCACGCATGCCTGTCACTTCCGGTGCCAAAGCAGACAGAGTTTCCGCAGCAAAGTGCCGAGCACGGGCAGCCTCCCGCCCCTCCCTTCCCAAACACCCATCTCCAGGGTCTGCTCTGACTCTGCTCTCTCCCTGGGTCCCCCAGGCTGCTGTGCCACATAAAGGTATGTTTAACCCAATGACCAAACAGTCCAAAGGGACTCTTCCAAACGTGGGCCTCCAGGGCCTGTTCTTCCAGAAGCCTGCTTTCCCTGCCTCGCTGCCCACAGGGCTCTGGAGCCCAGCAGGTGCCATGTCTGCAGCATCTCCACCTCATGCCGTGACACTGGGTCCTTCATGGCCAGTCCCCTCAGCCTATGGGTGGCTTCTGTCACCTCCCCTCCCCACCTGCAGCTTCAGGAAGGTCTCCTCTGGCAGATCCTCCCCGTAGGACTTGAGCAGCTCAATGGTTTGCTTCAGGGGCTCGAACATGTTGTCGGTGGCCGCCTGCCTCTCCTTCACCTTCATCAGGTGGCCCATCACCGCCACGAGGCCGTCGTAGTCCCCCTCCTTGAGGGTCTTTGTCAGGCCCACCCTCGTCACTTTCATGAAGGCTTCGAGGTCGGTGAGGCTGAGGGACAAGGGGGCCTCTGTGGTTGGCCCTGTCCTCAGGACCACCACCCTGGACAGCACCAGGGTGGGGTCACCCCGAGCAGGTGGAGGAAGCTGTGAGGCCGCCAGTTCTCATGCCAGGCCCCGCCCAGGAGGGAGAGCTGCTGTCCGCCTGTGGCCCCGTCCAGCTCACCCAGCCACGCTTCCCTCCCCACCCGCCAAACTCAAACTGGTCCACAAATGTCAGCTTCAAGTCACAGCTCAGAGGGGCCTTGATTGACCACCCCGATGGACACACCTGGCACTGAGCCCATCGCAGCCCTGACCGCTCTCTTTCGCTGTGTGGTTAAAGCCAGCATTTCAGTGCCAGGCTCCCTGGCCAGACCTCAGGGCCCCTGGGTACGCGCAGCATCCAGGCCCTGGCCATAGCCTGTGCTCCGGCTCCGGGGTGTGGCTGGCATGGGGGCGGGGCCGGCGTGGGGGGCGGGGCCAGCCGCACCTGTTGACCACGTGGTCGCTCAGGTGCCTCTTGAACATGAAGCCCCAGCGCTTGATGGTGTTGAGCAGAGCCTGCTTGAAGGGGCGGCAGTCGCACTGCAGCCAGCCGAGGAAGACCTGCGTGTTCTCGCACTGGGACACCTCCTCGTACAGCTTCTCATAGGAGTCGATCTGGGGACACAGACACAGGTGCCCATCAAGCTCTGCACAGCCCCAGGCCATGTGCTCCCTTCCCTGCCAGCAGCACAGGGTCTGGAGGTTTGCCCACCACCAGCGCCCCAGGGGTCCCCCTGGTCCCCCATGGTCTGTACCCCAAAGGGAAAGTAGCAGAAGGGGTGGAGAATCCTGCACTGCCAGCAGGACCCCTGGAGCGGGAGAGGGAGAATGAAGTTTCTGGAATGACCATGGTCAGGGGCTCCCAAAGGGCCCCCCCCAACTCTCCTGCTGCTGTGACTACCAGGGTCATCCCTACCCCTGTATAGAGCGTTCCTTGGGCTTTTTCTCACCATGCCTGGGTAAGCGAGGCGGAGGGGTCTGTGTTAACTCTGCTCACCTGTTCCCTGCATCCGGGTGCTCCGACCCTGCAGGATCGCCCCTCCCAGATGGGCTGCTTGCCATGGATGGCAAGTGACTCGCCCATGAGGACACTTCCCTGTGCATGCGTGCCTCTCGACCAGGAGCTGTGCCTCCAGCCACAGCCACCTTGTGGGGGTCTCCTGGCCTTTTATATTCAGGATCAACACGTCCCTGTCTGGGCCACCCCTGTGGACCCCTGAGCTGGACCCCTGGACAGCTTAGGACAGCCCTGTGGCCCCTAAGTCCTGCACACCAATCAGTTCACACGGCTTGCTCTGCCCATTTCTTCCCAAGGGAACCACGTGTGCCCTGCTCCCTCTGCCTTCCAACTGGCCCTGGTGTGCTCTCATGTGGCCCTGTGTGGTATGACCTGCCCCTCCTCTTTGGAACTGAGCAATAGACAAGGTCCTCAGTAGCTGTTGTTTCCCAACCTGTTGGCCTCGGTTGGCCCAAATAACAATAAAACTTACATCTTAGATCACTTCACCCAGGTGTGTTTTGTTTGATTTTTTACCATACTGAGGATTGAACCCAGGGCCTTCACACTGAGCTACAATCCCAGTCCTTTATAATGCTTATTTTGACACAAAGCCATAGTAAGCTAAATTGTCCAGTCTGGGCTCAAACTTATAATCCTCCTGCCTCAGCTTCCAAGAGTGCTGGGACGGCTCGTGTGAAACACCAACCTTGCCTATGCCCGAATTTTACAGCAAGCAGGGGGCTCAGGTGGTGGGGAGGCTGGCAGGCGAAGGTGGCATCTACCTGCTGCTGGAACTGAGTGAGAGTGGGTGGCGTCTTGGGTACTGTCTCCTGGGTCAGGGTGTCCAATTCCTCCTGGGTGGGTGTGTGTCCAAAGATCAGGAAATTCTTCATGAACTCCTGGAGGTCATCCATCCAGAGGTAGGAGTACCTCTCGAAGGAGTCCTGGTACTCCTCAGCCTCCTTCATGGCGTTGATGACCAGGCTGGACACCTCCTCCCTCATCTCTATGAGATCGGTTCTGTCTTCCAGATCGGCCTGAAAGTGGTGGAAAGAACCCATCAGGGGAGGTGCGGACTGCATTCATGACCTAGGCTTGTTTCCTCTGCTTTGGGGAGCAGCTCTCTGAGTGTGAAAACATGGCTAAGCCCTCAAGGTGGGGTACTGAGGCACCTGCCACTTTGCAGTGTTCTGGGAGACTTGCTGAATGTGACTTTTGCCCGCTGGACCCCAAGATGACGCACGAATCAGTTCGCTCATTCCCTGCGTGCTCAGCCCTTGCTGTGTACCATACCCTGGGATGGACACTGGACACACAGACAAACAGGGATCACGCGGTGTGCACTGTCCAGGGGTGTGGGCAGGCACTCATCCAAGAGTCCCAGAGACAACACATCCCAGATCTGACGGTGGCTTCAAGGTGTAATATGAGGAAGCTAGGAATGGCCTTGAGGAATGGCCCTTGTTGGGCTAAGAGCTGATGGACAGGCAGGCAAAGAGCAAGAGAAGCAGTCTTGGGGGCAACAGCAGAGCATGTGCAAAGGCCCAGAGGTGGGAAGAAGCAGAATTACTTAGGAGTGGAAGGAATCTGCCTTTGGTAACGAGAGCAGAGAGCTCAGGAGCCCTGTGATGGACAGGATTGTGTTAGCTGCAGGTGACAGAAAACCCAGTCCACTTGGTTCTCTAGTCACAAGAACCATTGGCTCTTGTGACTAGAGAACCCCACAGTGGTGCATATGCGTGGGGCAAGCAGAATCGGTGGGGTAGCGTGGCTTGCCAGAGCTCCTTGCTGGAACTGGACAGAGTCAACACCCCAACAGGTGGGCTAGGGGCCGGGGAGAGGACGGGCTCGTTGTTGGAAATAACGGGGCAGAAGCTCTGGGGAGGGGATAGCACCAGTGACAGTCGTCCGAAGACTGGGTGGCAGGTGGAGTCATGGACAGGCGGAGACCATTGGGAAGGGCAGCAGGATGACGAGAGAACCAGATGGTGACCAGGAGTGTGGGTGTTCCTAGAAAGCAGGTGTCACTCGTCACTGCTGCAGAGGTGCTGCCCATAGCTGGACACGCTGGGGATCCTGTCTGCTCTGGGCATGCGGTTGGAGGTAGGGGCTGGGGAGGACGGAGGCAGTCGTGGAAAGTCAGGAAGGCGACAGATCAGGGTGGTGTGGATGAGACAGGGCAGGCCGCGCACATATCTGAGCTTCCAGGAGGAAGCCCGTGGCCTCATCGAGGCTTTTGAAAGCATGGTGAGTGGTTCAGGATCCAGCCTGGCTCGAAGATAGGGGACTGTGACCCTCTCCCTTTGGTGGCCCCTCTCGGCTCATGGCCAGGTGTACTCCAGGGACTTCAAGCTAACACAGGCATTTCTGGATTTCAATGTGGTCCAGTTCAGGAGTCAGTTCTATGGAGATCTTCTCTACCTCTCGTCTAGGACAGGGAGCTACAGTCTGGCCTGCTGGGGGTCTGGCTGTGGGGTTCTCCTCCTCCTAGTCTGCCCCGCAGGGTCGTCCAGTTCCCCTAGGTCCCTGTGGCTTTAGACTGGTGGCCTGCATCCACTGTGGCCTCTGCTTGAGGTCTCCATCCTCTGAACCCCAACTCTTCTGGGTCTGCACCCCTGATGTCCCACTGGGGGTCCCCTGTGGCTACTCTGCCACATGCTGCCATGGTGGGCCTCTGGGAAGTGGTCTAGGGTCTGGCTCCCTGGGTAGCTGACTCGGTCATCATCTTCCACTGCTTGGCACCTTGTCAGACATGGGAGAGTCTGCCTCAGGCTCTGGAGGGATCCTCGGCCGTGAGCCCTTCCGCTCTGGAACATCCTGCCTGGTGTCTTTGAGACAGTGTTTGTGCATGTGTTTGTGTGTGTGTGTGTGTGCGCGCATGCGTGTGCATGTACTGTCAAGAGTGTGCATGGCGGGGGTGGTTCTGTCCATAGCATCTGTTGGGTTTGGGGACACTCGAGAGGGAGTGAAAGCAGCCTTCCACCCCGACTCCCAGGATGCTTGTTTGTCTCATGTCTGCAAGACTGGTGGCAAAGCATTCCGAAACCCAGACGGCTTGCTGCAGGCACTGGAGCCTGGTGAGTCACCTTTATATGGCTTGGAAATTACAAGCCATTTCCTCCATCTGACTCACCCTGGAAAATTCCCACCCTTCAGGAGTAGCCATCATGGCTGCACACCTCACAAGCTATCCTTGACCTTCTTCCTGGGAGAGCGCGCTTTTCTCCTGTGTCCTTGCTGTATGCACACACATGCAAATGCACAACACGCACAAACCCACACGTGCAAATGTGCAGCGCACACAGGCAAATAGGCATGTGTACACACACAAGTGTACACATGCACCCAGATGCAAATCTCATTCACACACAAATACACGTAACTTCCCACATCTGCAAGTGCACGTACACATGGACGTATACATCCTCCTCCTGATAGCACAGACCATCTCGCTGTAACTGTTTGTTGTTACAAATGTCATGCGCCCATCAGAGAAAAATCCACAAGTATGTGAATCCCACTCGCGCCACCGTCTCCCTCCAGACCCTCCTCTTCCCTGCCATAAGTAGGCATCAACAGTTTTAGGCATATGCATAAAGAGAAAGATTTCTTGTTTGCTTAAACAAAGAAAATCACATTCTAAACCAGTGGTGGCACACCGATGGCACACAGACCACAGCCAACTCTTTGTTATCACTGAAAGCTCTAAATGGTTCGCCATTGCTGTTCTAAATATTGTTCCATAACTTGATATGAGGTTTGATGACAGGTCACACCTTTCCACCCCTGGCTCTGACTTTGCATGAATGGCCAGAATCTGACAAACAACTCCCTTCAGTGATGGAAACTGAAGTCTTCTGATTTTTTTTTTTTTTTACAGCTATGCAAACAAATGCTCCGATCAACATAGCTGCCGTGGCCTTTCTCTGGTGGAGCTGACTTTCTTGTGACTTCTACACCCCAGTTTCACGAACTTGGAGTAGATGGGTACAGAAGACGGGGGAAGAAATATTTGTCAAAATGCCTGAGTGTGGTGAGAACCCCAGGTTTAAATGATGGATAGAACAGAGAAGGCCATCAGGGAGAGGCCACTCAATGAAGGACAGATTCGGGAAGGAAAGAGAGCGATGGGTTTGCAGTCCTCTGAACCCTTCTTTGCAATTAACATGTCCATAACCAGGGTTTGCTGAATTAGGAAGGCAATTCCAAGCCAGAAAACAACCAATGCCTACTCAAGGAAAGTGGATAGGGCTGTGATAAGCCAGGACTGACCTTATAGTTCATCCTGCCCTTGGCCAGCCTGGGGATTAGCCTGGCTACATTGTAGATGTCATTGATCAGGCCCTCGATCAGTGCCAGCAAGCCAAAATCTGAGCCCACCTCCAGCGAAGGATTGAAGGTTAGGCCTTCCTCATTCAGCTCCATGCGGATCTCAAACAGGGGTGCAATGCTCTCCTGAAACAAGTTGTCACCATGTCAGTGCCTACACCCCTATCGAGCATTAAAAAACACCCAGACTGTCCACTCTAAGACCATCCTTGGCATGGCCACAGCTTTGGGGAGCACGCTCCTTGGTGGCCCTGCACCTGAGCCACCCATCTGGAATCCAACACATAACCCTGGGACCCAGAGCCAGAGGAGCAGGCCGTAGCCGAAAAGGCAGTGTCTGGGGAGACAGATTATTGATTTCTAAGCCCACTGCTGGTAATTACCCACTAGATGGAGCCATGGACAGCTCCTTTAACTCCCGGATCCATGAAATAAGGGTCATTACTTTGTAGAATGGAGGCAGTAGTTGCCCCAGTTCTCTGTGCCATTATGAACAACACAGTATAAATGAACCTGGCACATACGAACTGTGTACAGCAGCAGAGGACAAGTCCCCAGGGCCCTTGGGTGCGTGGTCACCATCCATCTGCTCCTAGATGCCCCTGGTGAGGCCATGAGGCTGGGGGTGCTGGCCCTGCCTGTAGGGCATTGGGATGGAGGTTACCCCTGGGGCTCTTCCCATCATGTCAGTGACAGTCACACTGTGTGCCAAGGCCCATGGGTGGCCATGCTGTCCCTACTGTGACCACTAGTCACTTGGGAGTAGCGTAATGAATAGACTTAGGTTTCAGCGGAAGCATCCCCTGGGGAACATGTCTTGGTGGCATGCATCTGCACACCCTCTTGGTGACCCACTAACACTTCTGCTCAGCCTGACAGTGGAGGGATGAGGAAGTTAGTGGCTGGTGTTCCTGCCAGCTCCCGCTCCCTGCTCCCCACTGCACTGGGGACCGTGGTGCCTGTGTTCCATCACCCAGCACCAAGCAAGGTAGGGCCACGCTCTCAGACCTGCTTAGGTATCCTGCTGATTTGTGTCATGACAAATTTAAGGTGACCAGCAGTCCTGAGGGCCTGGGAGTGAAGGGGTTCCCAGGAGGCAGGGCTTTCACTTTTAAAACTAGGATAAGTTAGTCACCTTAGGTAGCGACCGCAAAACTTTTAGAGACTGAGCGCCCTAACTGCAACCCCAAACTGACTCATTTATCACAAAGTGGCAACACTGTTTTCCAGTGCTTGGCTGCTGGCGCAACACTGGGGTGACTGGGCTTGCACCCCAACAGGGAGGGCTCTGCTCTGCGTGCCCACCGTGCCCCATGTGCGTGAGGTTCACCACCACTGCCCTAGGTAGACTTTAATAAGTCTCTTTATTCGTAAAATGGTAGTCTGCTATTTCATCAGGAAACTCCCAGCTAGATTCCAGCATAGAACTTACCTTGTGTTTCTAATTCACGCACACGCAATATTTTTCTATGGACAACTTACATCTATAGCCATGTTGTCGATTAGGTAATTGAGAGATTTGCGAATGAATTGGTCAAACTCCTCCAAGACCATGCTGTCGAGATAGTTGACATAACCCTTCCAGGGCTGGCTGGATACATCTGCTCTGAACAGTTCTGCGTTTTCCTGCAAACAGAAGCATGCAGCTGGTCGCCATCGCACTGGCTCACTGGTGGGCAGGGTTTTAGGGTGGTGGGCAGATAACTGAGCAAATGCCCGGGCGGCTAGGTGCATGGGTGTGTGAGTGGATGAATGGATGGATGGATGGATAGACAGACGGACGGATGGATGGACGGCTCTGTAGACCACTGAATGCCAAGGGAAACATGAGAATAAACATGACTCAGTCCACGCTTTCAAGCAATTATAATAGAAGCGAAAAGACACAGGCTCAAATAACTTCAGTGTTAAGCTGGGCATGGTGGTGCATGCCTGTGATCCCAGCACTTGGGAGACTGAGACAGGAGGATTGCCATGAGTTCAAGGCTAGCCTGGGCTGCAAAGTGAGATCAAGGCTGGCCTGAACTGCATAGTGAAATCCTGTCTCAAGCAAAACAAAATAAAACAAAACAAAAAAACAAATCAAATAACTTTAGTGGAAGGAAGAAATGACTGAAATGACTGTCACGGGGGTAGATGAATGTGCTAGCAAAGCCTGGCACAGAGGCAGTGCCATCTCATCAAGTTTGGAAAGTAGGGATGGCTCTCAGACCTCAGCCTCACGGGCTCCTGCTCCCTGCCACTCAGCCTCAGCCCCCTTGCCCTGTTTCCTTGCCTGCCCTTTTGTTAAGCTCCTGGTGTCCTGAAGCTTTCCTGACCTCAAAGCAAATTTCCTATGTCGAAGAGCATAAACAAGGGAGCTGGTTAACTCTTCTGAGTAGCATTTTTGCAGTGTAGCACTTTTAGTTCCTGAGACCTTCTGGCACCGTGGCAAGTGAGGCAGAAGGGAAAGGACTGCAACATGAGGCACAGTCGCTTTTGGTCTAGTTGAGCCATTCCACTGGGACAACGATCTTGACAGCAATGAGGTGACCACAAGAAGAGCCTGAGCCTCCAGCCTGCATAAGGCCCAAAGTCCACACCATTGTGTGCTGTGCACTAGAAACCCCCCAGTGGCCCCAAAGATATCTCGAGCTCCAGAATTTCCCCTTTCCAGGCTGACGACAGCAATGCAGATGTGTGAGTACACGTCACCCATCAGAATGTGTCGGCTGTGGCACGTCCCATGTGCACATCCCGGTACTCTCCCCGTGTGCATCACACTCACGGATGGAAACCACAAAAGACACTGTAAAGCAGCAACCTATCCCGGGAGAACAGATCTGTCCTCTGCTGTGAAAGTGTCACTGTCCCAACTCTGACCCCCTGAGAATAGAAGAGGTCAGACCCACGACAGGAGGAATCAGGCTTCCAGTACAGACTGGGGTGGGTCTGTTCACAGGAGAAGCTGCCTTGGACTATAAAGATTATAGACTAATGTGACCACCAAAAAAACATGTCATTCATCATTTTTCTAAGCTGTCTAGCACGGCCCTTTCTGGGAAGAGCCGGTGGACTCTCGAGGGACCTGCCAGGCATGTCCTTACCGCCACCATGGCTTGGATCTTCATGCCCGCCTCCTTGACGGCTGTGTAGCGCTTGTTCAGGTTGACCATCCTTCCGTCCAGGTCTAACAGGGCCTCTTTCTTGTTGTCCTTTCTTTCAAACAGAGGGTTGGCTGACCAGTCCTGGAGGAGAACGCAATGAGGACAGTCGCTTTAGAGACAGGGTGTTTGGTCTCACTTCTTTTCAGTCCTGGCCCCTTGCTTATCTGAGGCTGGAGATTAGCTCTCTGTGATCTGTGCGCCTTTGGAGCCACAGGGATCCTTGCTTATATCAACTTTCTGAGAGAATTACTTGAGGGAACATTCCATTCAAATGGAAACTGAATCAGAAAAAAATATGGGCGTAAGCAATGTTTTTATTTTCTTTTCCTTTCCCAAATCTATTTTATTCATAGATAAAAAAGAAAGAAAAAAAAGAAGAAAAAAAAAACTACAACAAAATTTTAAAGTACATTAGTCAGGGGGTACCAATGGTACACACATTGCGTGTTGTCATCCCAGTCAGCAATGGTTTTTATCTACTATTTAGTATCAGAGTGGGCACTGATAAAATGCATGTGAGCTGTAACACAGACAAGAAGTATCATCTGAAAATGCCGAGGATTCTTGAGATAGGAGAGATGTGCCCTGATGCAAATGTCAATATGTGATGATTTGGAAGTCCTAAAGCATGGTTGGGGAGCGGGGTGTTGCATAATCTGAAGTCCTGTGTTAGTGAAGGCCACTGGGGCATTGAATCAGAGTGAGACTATGGGATATCACAGTGGTTTGTTTTTGTGAGGTTGGTGGAAAAATATAACTTAAACATAATCATTTTAAAAATAAACAGATTTACTTAGGAGGCATTGCAAATAAATGGGAAGTGGCTTTTTTATTTTTTAATTTTTTAAATTAATTTTTTTTTTTTTGTACGGGGGCTCAGACTCACAACTTTGTGCCTGCCAGGCAGGTGCTTATGCCACTGAGCTAAATCCCTGACCCTGTTTTATTTTTATTTATTTATTTATTTTTGTCTTTTTGAGAGATAGGGTCTCGCTATATAGTTCAGGCTGAACTTTGTAGCTCAGGCTGGTCTCAAACTTGCAACAATCTTTCTGCCTCAGCCTCTCAGTGCTGAGATTATGGGAGGGGGATTTTTAAGGCTTCCTTTTGCAAAAATGAATTGAGATTTTGACTGGGATGTATTAAATCTACATATAAATTTTGGGAAATACGGTCATTTACAATCCTAAGTGTCATATGGAATCCAAAGAGACCCAGATAGCAAAAACAATCCTGGGTAGAGACAGCAAAGCAGGAGGTAACACCATCCTGGACTTGAAGTTATGCTACAAAGCTACTGTGATAAAAATATCACGGTGCTGGCACAAAAACAGACCTAGGGATCAGTGGAACAGAATAGAGGATGCAGAAATGACTCCCAAGCATTTCGACTATTTGATCTTGACAAAAGAACCAAAATCATGCACCAGAGGAAAGATAACCTCTTTACGAAATGGCGCTGGAAAAACTGGCTCTCCACATGCAAAAGACTGAGTCCAGACTTGCATCTCTCACCATGTACTAAGCTAAAATAAAAATGGATCAAATAACTAAATGTTAAAACAGAAACAGTCTGGCGGAAGACAAAACAGGTGGAACTTCTGAAGGCATAGACATAGGCAGAACCCTGGTTACACAGGAAATAGTACCGAGAATCAACAAATGGGGTTATATCAAATTAAAAACTTGGGCACAGCAAGAGAGTGAAAGACAACCTACAGAAAGAATGGCCAGCATCAAGAAACCAAGTAATAACGAAAGCTGGTGAGGCTCCCGGGCGGGGTGAAGGTGGGGGCAGGGGCAGAACTCTTCGACCCCTTTAGTAAGAATGTACAACTAGTACCACCGCCATGGGAATCAGGGTGGAGATTCCTCAAAAAACTGAAACTAGAATTTCCATTTGACCCAGTTAGTCCCCTTATAGGTATCTTCCCACAAAAGTTAAAAGACACCATATTACAGAGATACATACATAATCATGTTTCTAGCAGCACCACTCGTAACAGCTAAATCTTGGAAGCAGCCCCTGTGTATGTGTACCAACTCTACATAAGGAATGGCAACATTATGTATTGCAAACATGTACTAATAAAGGAAATAATCTGGAAATAAAAGACTTCCTTTTGGATGCATAGCTACCAATGATTTTGCAAAATCTGGCACTAAAGACAAACCAGGGGAAAAGCAGATGAAGGATCCCTCGGTGTTTTTGGAAGGGACTTGAGGTAAAGAAACACCCCTGTTTTTTTGAGGTAAAGAAGCACCCACACCAGTGCTTACTCCCTGCAGCACTGGTCTCGCTGGGTCTCTTCCCAGCCCTTGCTCTTAGCACCAGCCTGCCATGTAGCCCTCTCCCATCTGCTGAGCTCAACGGAATGTAACGGAGTGGAACTTCCTGGAGTGACTGGGCTCTTTCTGTCTTGGGACCACTCTGACAGAATCATACTGGTCCAGACCATCAAGGGAAGGGTCCTCTGTCTTCTGTCATGCTGCAGCACTTGCCGTAGGCCTCTCTCTGTGGGCCCATTTGCCCCAGACCTGTGGGAGGCTCCCACTGAGCCCTGCTCGGAACCCTGCAGTTTGCTTACCTCCATCACCTGGGTAATTCCTTCTATATTCTGTTTTGCTTTCTGTATTCTGTTCTGCAAGTTATACAGAATCTCCCGCATCTCTTGAATATATTGAAACACACCTGAAACATAAGCGCAAAGGCATCTTATGCAGTAAACAGCTCAGCAAGATGGACACGTTCTGGGTTGGTTTAATACACATTATCCTAGAAAATCCATCTGCTGTTCCAGATCACGACGCAGAAATCACTGTGAGCTCCCTGGAATTCGATACTGAGTAGTGTGCATTGTGCCTGGTTGGCAACAGGACTTTCTTATCTCCAAATCTGTGGTCTCCTCTCACCCAGGAACCCCAGACTCCTGAAGTTCAAGCCCCCTCCCCATGAGTCCCAGCCCCTCCAATCCTGAGCAGAGCACCGTGGTGGGGCCCGGAGCTGTATGAGAAGAGCTGCGTCCTCGGGCAGAAGTGGGAGGAAGGGAGTGTGGTCTACACAGGAGAGTACAGACAGACTCCAGTTTCAAGGGTGTGACCATAACATTTGATCACATCTTCTAACTGAGGGAATGGGTGCAAGGCATGGCAGAAGGGGACTAATGGGTGACTGAGGCACACTGGAGGTCTCAGAGGAGGGGCCAGGAGAGCGGGGAAGGGCGGGGTCTCCGACTGCCTGTGGTAGACTGAAGGAAGGCTGTGCGGTGGTTATGCTTCCATTTTCCCAATGCCGAGCCACTGAGCCATACAGCACTTTGCTGACTCAAACACACTGGGTTGAAAACAAGAAAGATCAGGGGTCCCCTGAACCCAGTTTGGGAAAATTAGGATCCCTTGGGCCAAAGGGGTCTTTGCCCAGTTTTGATGTCGCTGACACAAATGTGTCCTTTTTGAATTGGGCAAGCAGTCAGAACTGGGCTTTGGCTTTAAATCTAACCCTGGCCCAGGGAGAGCGACTACATGAGGCTGAGGAGGAGAAGTGGCTGCTCCCCGGGTCTGAGGATCGCTGCGGGACAGGTAGGACCCCACGTTGAACCCTCTTGGGGTGAGCATGGCCATCGTACCCTCGCTGTTCCAGAACAATGTTGTTTCAGCACTCAGTAGCTTGACATCAATTGCTTCCAGCTCTGATTTGATTAATGGGAATTCCACCTCCATCACGGTCCTCTTTATCTGTGGAATGAGAGCCACAGGGTCAGGGTTTTGTTCCAAATCCAGCCAGATTTCAAATCATTAAGGCTTGGACGATGGTAAGGATTTTTATGACTCAACACTACCTGCACCAGTAACAATTAGTGTGATTTGTTTGGGAATTTTACATGAATTGAATTTCAGAACTGGGCTTTGCGGTGCATTAATCTGTAATCCCAGTTACTTAGGAAGCTGAGGCAGGAAGATCACAAGTTCAAGGCTAGCCTGGGCAACTTAGTGAGACCCTGTCTCAAAATAAAGTTTTAACGAAGGGTGGAGGATGTGTGTATCTCAGTGGTAGAGCACTTGCTGGGCATGTGCAAGGCTCTGAGTTTAATGCCCAGTAGCAATAACAGCAACAACAAAAGTTATTTCAGGCCATTCTGATTTCCAAAATTATTTTTGTCAGAAAGGATTGATGTACATGTTTTTCAGGGTCTATGCTATGAGGTAGAAAAAGACAAAACTACTATAGTGTCAAAATACTGAGTGGATTGTCCTCAATTTTTGTATTTGGCCGAGTCACAGAAAGAAAACCAAAGAAATACAGGTGGATAGCTGGAGCATTCCTGGGAGCAGAACCTCTCCTTGGTTATGAATTGGAAAGCCCGAAATCTAGCTACATAACAGGGAAGCTAAGGTCTAAAGGAAGCTGCTCCCGTTATTAATAGACCTATGCTAATGGCAATGGTGCTGCTATGTAGCCTCTGTGTAGCTCTGCCCTGCTCTGGGAAATTAGTTAATACTTTGGAATATCATCTTATCTAGTGGCATTTTGCTTTATGTCTGTCTTTTCAAGAACATATCTATAGAAAGAGAGAGTTACAGAGAATTAAAACTGAATGTTAGAGGCTGATGACTGGCCTTCCGGAATGACCCTATTTACACATTTGGTATCTCAAATGGTGGGGACCCATCAAAGTTTCAAATGTTTTTGGGCCACAGACTCTTAGAGCTGGTGGGTAAAAGTGGAGGAAGGAAATTTACTGGTGATGACCTGCTGAAAGCCAGGCGGAAGTAAAAGCAGCTCTGCAGAAATCATAGAGCAAGGCAGATCTGGGCAGGACCCCTGGATCAGGCTGGCTGGCTCTCGGTAACCAAGACAGTGGTCATTTCCTTGCTGTGGAGTTCTTACACTGAGGATTGCATGACACACCTCCACAGTGTGTTTATAATCTAAGTCCACAAGGCAGCCCTTTAGACAGAGTTAACCAGCTGGGTTTCTGAGGACTCTATGAAGACAGAGGTGGTAGCTGCCGGGAATCTAGGGCCCCAGTTGGGCAGCCTGGAAGGGGCAGCACCTTCTGTCCTGGAGCCTTCAGGTCTTGCCCAAACTTACACGGATACTCATCTACTCAGGTACCCTGCTGGCTCCTGCCCACGGGAGTAGCTGGAGATCAACACGTCCTTGTAAGTCCAGTGTAGGGAAAGCTCGGGGCATTGGATCCACCCAGCACTCTGGATTATTTCAGTTCCACCCTCTTGGGCCCCTGCTCCCAGGCAAGTCATCTGGGACACACACACTCAAGTGATGACTCAGGTATTCCAGAAAATTCCTTGAGAAGCCACATCCTCTCAGGTCAAGCTCAGCCGTTAATGAACGTTTGTGGCTGGGTGATCTGTAGTCTCCGGACTAGAGAAACCATTCAAAGAATAAGATCCAGAAGCATCTTCAAGCACAGAGATGGCATTGATGACAAGTGTCACTATGGGGGCGCAGCTCCGCATCAGACTTTCTGTTTTTGTTAACAGCACGACAGCACCCACAGCTAAAGAGACCACAGTGGCAGGCTGGACACCCCCAGTTCTCCAGGCTCTGTTTGGAAGTGCAGTACTAGAAGGCTGGTTTCTTCTTTTATTTTTGGTTCATTGAATTTTTTTCTCTCTGATATACGATCACTGCAGAATACCTTTTGCGCTGGATGAAACCCCCAGACATTTCTCTGTGTACTAGCTCCCCACGGCTTCTACTTTTCCTAGACACTTTGGCTGGTACCAATCTAGGGGACAGAGGAATGTACTGCTCAAGGGAACTGGTTGTGGAAAAAGCGGACTCGGGGAAGTTCACTCAAGGCAGGCACTGGTGTTTCACAGTCTTGGGCACTAATGAGCAAGTCAATTAAAAATGAAATAGGTTAAAGTAAGCCTATTTTACACTGAATGTGCTCCCGGTTACATATCCACCCTTGTCAATCCTTTGATTGCTGGGGTTAGGGGTTGAAATCTCTGACCCATCTATACGATGGTGCCAGCCAGCATGCTACTCTTACCTTGGCTTTCCCAGCCTGCTTGTGGGGAGGTCATGCCACCAGGCAGGGGTCTCCTCTCAGTCTCCCCACAGCTTTGCACCAAACCTTCCCATATGCTGAGCTGTCTCTGAGATATCCAAGGCAGCATGGAATTGATGGGCATGGTCAGTACCTCACTGCTTCTAGCCACCGTTTCCTCCACAAGGGGTCTTGTCAGCAAGTTCCTCATGACAGAGACACCCTTGGCTCCCAGGGCTACCTTTGCTACTTCTGTCACTGGAGGAAGGTACGTGACCTCGCCTGCTCATCACACA
>RJWM01000366.1:0-229993 GCA_004363535.1 Dasyprocta punctata | reverse complement strand
GATCCTAATTAGTAAATTTGCTAATAGATTTTTCTTTATTATCTCCAGGCCAAACTTTAGGTATATTAGTGTTTAGAAAGTGGTATAAATTTTAGATCTGTATTTCAAAATCTTTTAAGGGTTTTTAAAATATTTGAGAGCAGTATGATTTTATGAATATATAAGAACTGGTGCTATCCTGAACTGTTAAATTGCCTTTCAAAATTCAACACTCACTGTCAAGTAAATTACAGTTTTACATATCCTTTTTTGTCTTTTGCTTTTGTAAAAAGCTTTTAGATTCACCATTATATTTCAAATGTTATAATATGCTAAAATCAGCCCCTACAACCCTCTTACCACACAATGTCCAGTGTTCTTCAGAATGCTACCATTGGATCTCTGTATCTTGTTTGTTTCTGATTGGTACCATTAGCCACATGTGGCTTTTGAGCACTTGATATGTGCCTGGTGTGAATGAAAAACTAAATTTTTGGTTTTAGTTTTATTTTCAATTAATTTAAATTTAAATAGCTAAGGGCTACTATATTTTAAAAGCAAGGAAGTCACTTGAATGCTTTAACTGTTCAGATGGCTTCCAGCATCCTTTTAAATAAAATCTAGACTCCTCAATTTGGCATTCTCAGCCATGACAAGTTGATCCTGGAGCTACTTAGTCAGTGTACTCCAGACTCTTGGATCTTTCTGTTCTTCTGGCAGGCCATGCCCCTTCTGACTATGGCACGAATTGTTCTCTTGGCTTGGGAGGTTGTTCTTTCTGTTCTCATTCAACAGTCCTTGAATGGCTTTGTTTCTTCTGACCAATGCCTACTCCTTCTCTTGTTAATTTACTTATTCATGCACATTCATCCAGCAGACATTTTTTGAGTTCTAGTTATGAGACAAGCACTGAGTTAGATATTGCAGAATGACAGCAAAGACAAGAGACTGGACAAAAAAAGATTTCCTGACCTTGCAGGCTTATAGTCTGGTTGAGATAAGAGGTTTTATAAATAAATAATCAAAAATTAAGAAATTATAGATAAATGAAGCACTGAGCTGGAGAATAGAATGACAGCAGGAAGGCAGAAGATTTTGTAAGGATATGTAATTTCCAGTAAGGTCTTGCAAGAAAAAAAGGAGATAAATATGTGCCTTTTTATAAATTTATTTTATTTTATTTTTAAGAGAAAAACAGATAAACAATGAAAATGAGTTTCAAAACAGGATAGTAGGATAGTTGCAATCCTTGCTATACTGTGTATTGGTGTCTTGTAGTTATTTGGAGCACAGGACATTGACATGATATCTTATCTAAACAATATTAGTATAAAACATTCTTTTCAAGGAAGCAGAAGCTAGCTGTGTAACTACCTCAACTATCATCTATATACATATATTTTTTCCTTTTACTCATTCTTCCTTTCCCCTACCACAGTTTGTCTTTTCTTCCCAATTCACAATATCTATTGTACATTTTTTTATTTTAAAGAGAAAAAATAAAAAACAGAAGAATCAAGATGCAAACAAACCTAAAAAACAACATCAAAAGCAAAATGACAGCAACAACAAAAAACAATAGCTATATAGATTTTCAAAACGAGATGATAGGAATTTAACAATTGTTGTTATACTGCATATTGCTATCTTCAAAATAGTTGCTCAGGTTACCAGATATAGGAATAAAACAAAACAGTAAAATGAAAGAAAACATTCGATTTCAAAAACAAGAAAGAAGGAAATCCCCCACAGTTGCCACAGTGTACACTGACATCCTCCAAATAGATGCACAGATCACCAGCCCCAGGCCTGCAAAGTCAATCAAACAACACAAGCATCAGGCTGTTCCTTTCACCTCAGTTGCGATCATCTTATCCTGAGTCCTCTGAATCAGCCAGTTGCTTGGGGTTGGGGGGGCAACTGGCTCACAGGAAGGTATGCTTTATCTTCTTGCTAAGTCTCCTCCTGGTCCCCATGGCAGAGCCTGGCTCATCCCTTTTTATAAATTTAAAATGATACTCAAAAAGCAAAAAATATAAAAGGTTGGTGAATTTGACTATGTTCAACATTTTTTTGAAAACCTGAAATATAAAATTTAAAGAGAACCACAGAGTGAAAGTAGATACTTACAAAGCCTGTAAGTGGGAAGAATGGGAAGAAGAGCATTGAGGAACATGTATCGTGGCCACATCTAAAGCTTGGCCTGTGGTTACATATTTATTTAATGCCTTTAAACTCCAGGAAAGCAGGTATCCTATCTTGCTCTTATTTTCCTGGTATGCTGCTTGGCATATAATCCAAAGCAAGGTCAATAAATTCAATGAGAGTATATATGAATCTTTATCAATCTAAAAATATAGAAAAATTGATGTAGAATAATTACAGAAGAAAAATATTACTGATTATAAGTTATCATTTGCTTTGAGTCAGAAAGGTTACTTTATTCAAAAGTTTCAAAGTACAACCTCTGAGGTACAAGTAATAATTCCCAACAGTCAAGGATTTGTTGATATTCCAGAAACTCTCAGATTATTTTAATGGAGTAATTATTCCTTAATGCCCAAGTTTCTACTAGTTATTAACTAAGTGAAACCTGATTAGGCCATGCTTTCTATTTGTGCTCCAAATAGCCTCTTGGCAATTCAAATTAAGGAGCATGTCAGTTCAAGACTGCACTATGAGTTCATATACCAAGTCCCCATACATTCTAATCCATGCCAAAAAATTTTGTAAATATGACATAAAAATTGAAAAGGCATACGTTTTATAAAGCAAAAGGAGCACCATTATGGACTATAAAAGAGAGAGGAAGAGCAAAACAATAACTTGGGGTTGGCACTGCTGTCTCATGAGGCCCAAAGATAACTGGAATCTCCAACATATTTAAGTAAATTCCAGAGAGATGCACATACTGTGACATCATTTAGGTAAAGAATATAAACATTCAAAAGTGGTACATACTACATATAAGATATCTATATCTATATCTATATATAGATATATAGATAGATAAGATATCTATATCTATATATATATAGATATATAATAGATAGATATATAAGAATCTATCTGTCTATATATATATTTATGTACCTAGCTTCAGAATAGTCACTATCCTTTAGGAAGGGTACAGACAGTGGTAGAAAGGCAGTTACACCTGTATCTATAATGTCTTAATTTTTAAATTAAAATATTTAAAACAAACCACTAAATTTCTCTGCACTTTCTGGATGTTTGAAGGTTTAAAGGGTTTGCTTCTATAATCAGTACTGAAATTTTACTTTAAAATTGAGACAATACACAAAACACAATACCATGTCCTTAACTGGTACAGGAGACAAGCTGGTAAGTGTATTTTTTAAACCCATGATGTGACATGATTTTCAGCAAAGAAATTCCGAGTTCTTGTTTTCGCTTGAGACTATCAAAAAGGGAACAAACTTGAGGTGCAACCAGACTAGTTTAGATTAGACACTAGAAATAACTGCAAAATGCTTAAGACTGCCTGATGATTTTGAAAACAAGAACTTTAGTGCAACAGGTTGGGTCCTAACCTATTTGGAACTAGAAGCAATTATCAGTGTCACACATGTCCTTTGTATTTGAACTTCTGCCTGCCTACTATATAGGTATGAAGATCTTAGCCTTCTGCTCAAAATCATCAGCAAGGCAGAAAAGACACTTTGGGAAAAAGCAAGGAAGCCTGGTGCTCCATCTTCAAGAGCCTCTACTCATGTTAGAAGCAACTGCTACCCCAAGAGGATCAGCAGCAACGAAGGCTTGAGGAGGGCAGGTATGCAGAGGAGGGCTCCTTTTTCTTCATTTTTTTTTTGACCTGTACTCCAGTTATGTCTATCTGTCAATTGGTAAGCATTTGTAGGACAACTTTCAAATTTCATACCATGCAAGTTGTTCTGTATAGTGAATATGAGAAAAAAAGTTATCTGTGTTCATTTTTAAAACAATCAAATTCGAAAAGGTTCACATGCATGAAATAATCAAAAAGTGATAACAAAACAGTTGACAGCACACTAGAAATAGCTGTAGTGAAGGTATAGAACAAACAGTAAGGGTTGGGCATGCTGTGAATGAGAAGGGATTTAGAGCAAGCCCTGTAGGACAGAGTGAACTTAGTCACTGAGGAGTTGAGAAAGCATTTCAGATACAGGCTAAATGTGGATGAAACCCTGAGGGAGGAATTTTCAGGAATATCATAGTATGTCATTAAATGGAGGATTCTAACTTTAGTGAGGATGTTTTAGAATGCATAGGAGGTGATAAAGTGAAATAGTTGGATTTTAGTGTTGTGTGTGGTCACAGAATGCTTTGAAAATCAACCAGAGATTTCTGGACATGAGGATGGAGGAAAAAATAAGTTACTGTGTGTTCTGGAGTAGAACAGAATACATTGAAAGTCATCTTTTAGAGATTTGTTTGCCAGTAGTTTTCATAGTTAAGTACAGGTATTGCATATGAATTTGGTGTATAATAAAAAGATCAGCCTGCTTTCTCTACTTCCTTTTTATATCAAAATATAGGAGTTATGCTGGGGTTGTTAAATGACTGCCCAATTATTTTAGAACTCATCAAGAAAGGTAGCTTGGTTGTAATTGAAAAATCTCTTCATTAAAACCCTTTCCCAGTGGTTTGAGCTTCTTTGGAGTTTCACTGCACCTGTGTACAAAACATCAATAACAGTTGTAATATCTAACAATATGAATAATTCAGACATCTTGACTATAGAATATTGATATTTCTGTTTCAAATTCTGTTTCAATTTCCCAATTTAATGAATATACAATGTTCACATGCCACTGGAAAAGATAATTAGGATCTAACCTATAGCTTTTATACCAAGGCAGCAGGTTAAGCACAGGCCCCTAGGTTCTGTCTTTTTCCTATCTCCAGTGTGTTGTTTTCTTAGTCACTAGTCAAGTCACTTTCCTACTCTAGATTTCACCTAAAATAAAGGGGGATTAAACTGGATAAACTTTTAGCCAGGCATGGTGGCACACACCTTTAATCCCAGCACTTGGGAGGCTGAGGTAGGAGGAGCATTGTGACTTGCTTGGGCCATAGCAAATGAACAAGGTCACATTATAAAGCATATAATTAAAATTTCCCTCATTTTTAATTTTTTTACAATAACATTTCTGATCAATATATGTAATATATTGTAATGTCATATATGTAATTATAGCAATAGTAATATAATTAGCATTTGATACATTTTTGTACTTATATTGCAGCTACTAAAAAAACTATTTTAACTTATGGTTTAGATCTAGAATATTCCTCAAAAGTCACATGTATCTGGAAGATGATTGGATCATGGAGTCGCTATACTTGGCAGTGGTTTCATCTACTGATGAGCTCAGTAACTGAACGTGCTGATAAGTGAGGCCTGATAGGACGTAGGTCACCAGGGTATGACCTGGAGTCCTTGGCTCCTCTCTTTTCTCTGTGTTTCTTGGCTGCCATGGAATAAGCAGCCATCTTTCACCATGCCCTTCTATCATAAGTTCCTTCCTTGGAGCCAACTATGGACTGCACCCACTGAAACTGTTAGTCAAAATAAACTTCTCCTTCTTTAAATTGTGAATATTGAATATTTTATCCCAGCAATGGGAAAGTAACTAGTACAACTTATTAAATAACATAGGCCCAAGTTTAATAATTAAATAAATAAAAATCTTTGTCTGCCCAATAATAATAATTGCCTGTCTTCAGAGGCACGCACACATAGGTCTGCTGAAATACTATTATTGCTGCATTTTACTCACCAAGTTGCAAAAGCACATGTAATGTCTGAAACAGTGGGATTGAATTCCACCAACTGAGTATTAGGCCAAGGAGGTGGAGTTAATACTGCACTGTGCTTTCCCATATACAGTCTGCTATTGTTGCCTTTTTAGTAGTCTATAATGGAGCCAACACAACTGAGTTGTCAAAAATATCATTGGAAATCATATGATTAAAAGTTTAAAATTTTGTGGGGCTATATTACTAGTTGTCCAGGATCACAGGCAGCCTTTGGGCTGTGAATTAAACATGCCTATCATAAATATTTAACTTTATTATATGATTTTTATCAGTATTTTTCATGATTTAATTGACCAGTGTTTGAGTAGAGACTGAATAAGTGATGAAGGAATGCTGCATAGGGGAGGTCACAGTTCAGTACTAATGTCACCTCCTCTATGCACCACTCAGTCTAATAGAAACCCTTATGTATGAGACATTACATATGTTTGTCTGACTTGGCAAGTAAAATACAGTGATTACCAATAAATACCTTCCCATGTGTGTGCTTGTGAAGACAGGCATTATTTTTATTATTAAGTATAATGTATATTATCTTATCTAATTTTTTTATTTTAAAGATAGAAAAATCCACCAAAACAAAACAGATTAAAGTCAATCAAAACAAAGCAGGAGAATTGGTATAGAACTTCAAAGCAGGATACTAGGAAAACAATAGCTACTATAGCATATCTTGTTATCTTCACAATAGTTGTCCATTCTGTCAGGTACAGCAAAATCAAACCAAAAACAAAACAGATTAAAACCAATCAAAACAGAATATTGAATAAAGCAAAAACAGTGAAAACAATATTGGGCCTCAAAGACAAGATAGAAGGAAATCCCCCATATTTGATATATTGCATACTGTCATCCTCTCAAGAGATGCTCAGACTGCTGGCCCCAGGCCTGCAAAATCAACCAAACAATACAAGCATTTAATTGCTTTATGTGCCTTAGTTGCTATCAATTTAGCCAGTCCTCTGAACCAGCAGTTTACTCATGGAGGAGGGAGGAGGATTGTTGATTCTCAGCCCGCATGCCAGTAGGCTTACAGGAGGTGCTGACTTTTCTCTTCCTGGAACCCATTGTGCCACTTACAAGGAAGGCTGGCTAGTTGTCTTCTGGTTGGATCTTCCCTGACCCAGCATGGCGGGTTCTTGGGAGGCACTGATCTTTCTATTCCTGAAGTCCACATCACTTGTGCCACTTACCAGGAGGGCTGGTTTGTTGTCTTCTGGTAGGATCTTCCCTGACCCAGCATGGCAGGTTCTCAGCAGGTGCTAATCTTTCTCTTCCTGGAGTCAGCCCTGCTTGTGCCACTTACCAGGGATGCTGGCTCTTCTTATCTAATTATTAAACACAACTTGGCTTTTGTGTTATTTGGCTTTAATGTTATAATAAAAGGCATAAAAATGAAGTTTTGTTAATTACACACATTAGCTATACTGTATATTTTATATGCAGTTCAAGACATTTCCTCTTCACTGAGTGTGGCCCTGGCAAAGCCAAAAAGTTGGACACCATGATTATGATCTCTTCTGGCTCAGTTTCTGTGGACTAGTGGTTGAATTCTAGGAAAAATTCAGAGACATTGAAATATAAATTTTTCATAAGAGCACTAAAATTATCTGAGTAGCTTGAACTGATTCAAGTTAATGTAAGAAATAAGAACATTTATCTATACAACTGAATTCCCAAGGTAGAATAACATTGGTTTCACTCTATGACTGGTTGTCCTCATGATCACAATGTGGTTGCCATTGGCAGCAGGGAAATACATACTTTCTAGTTTACAGGAAAATATGAAATATAAGTCATTTCCTTTTCTTTTTCTGTGCTTGGGATTGAGCTCAGGGCTTCATGTTTGCTAGACCAACACTCTACTATTGAGTCACATGTCTCCCAATCCTTACATCCTTTTTGTTATGCCTTTGTCATCTCAGAATATGTGCCCACCCTAACTCAGTGAGTGGGGATTGCTTCTGGCTTGAACTAATCAGACTGTACCCTTGGTGATCATATATAATCTAATTTTTCTGAAATAAAAGAAATGTAAGATTTCTGAAAAGTACTTTGGTCCCATGTTATAACAGTGAGTATTTTTTTAGGAAATGAAGATCTTCCGTAATTCTGCCTTAGTATCTGAGCTGGTGGGAGACAGAAATCATCCTTATTTGAAAAAACTTATGTAAGGGTACCAGAGCGCCAGATTATTAACAAGTACAGTTTCTGTAATATTTTCATAAGAGTTGAAAGGAGATGTGCACCTTAAACTAATAAAACAACCAAAATGTAGCTTGCTAATTCTAATGGTTTTCCATTCTTTAGTTTGAATTGGGTCTCTTATTTTATTCTTGTTTCTTTGAGCTAACATCACTTATTCCAAGCACTGGGAGAAAGTTGCCTAAGAAAAGCTAATGTTATGGCTTGTGTTCAGACATCCCCTTAAAGCCTCATGCAGTCATTGGTGGAAAGTTTTGAAGGGGGCTGGACTAGGGTGTGTGAATGTGGGTTAAATGTGTGATACTGAGAGTAAGAGGATGGATAATGAAAGTACCCACCCTAGGTATAGATGGCACCAATCCATAGGTTTATAACCTGGATGGAATATAAAAGGACAAACCTAGACAGACTATAAAGGGACAGAAAGAAGGTGGATTTTCTCCTGCTGCTGCTTCTACTGCTATTTATGCTGGGCACATCTTGGACTATTTGTTGTGTATGATACCCCTCTACCACGTCACCTTGATTTAGAACCAGTCAACTATGGGCTGAAACCTCTACAAACTGTGAGCTAAAATAAGCCTTTCCTCCTTTAACTTTGGACATCAGGTATTTTGTCTCAGCAATGAGTAAAGTCTCTAAGACAGCTAGCAAACACCTGTGAATATTGGATACTGTAACACATGAACAGATGATGAACCTGCTGGCCAGCGTTTGGAACGAAAGAAATTCAGAAATATATTTGGACAGACTTCTGGAAATTTGGCTAAAATAGCGAACAGCCATCATGTGAAAGTGTTTTTTCATGATTTGTGGTTTCATTATACTTGAAATCATTAATGTATCCTATTTCTTGATAGGTAGATTTAAACTGCAGAAATTTTAGCTCAGCTTTTCCTTCTGCCATGACATTATTTTAATGTTAATGCCAGTTTATATGAGCTTCTTTCTTTAATAATACAATCTCCTTGAGCATACCACAAACCTGGCCTCTCAAAGCATCCACTTTGCATGTAAACAGGGTGCCTGACCTTAGCCTAACTGAATTTCTTTCTATACAAATGTGGTTTCCTGATAAAGAAAAGGAAACCGTATCTCTATGTCATTATGAGCCTAATGTGCACGCTAACTTTCTGTTTTTTAACTATGTACCTAGCTCATAATGAATAACCCTATATCTATTCCAAAGAAGGGAAAAAGTTTAATTTATGTTATATGCCAGAAAGCTATTTTGAAGTTAATCGGGCCCTTTGGGTCTAATTTAATTTGTGTCAGATTGCCGTTGATGATTTGGAGAGCAATTTAAGATTTTTGGTAACAATCTGTTATGTGGACTTAATGGGAAGCCCTCCAAAAGCAGACTGTTCACTTTCCCCTGTCAAATGTAGGTTACAGAGCCTTCACATATGTTGTGAGAAGACAGCAATATGAAAAGGGTAGAATACAAATTAAAGTCAGAACTGTACCCTAACTGCCAGTGTTGATCTTTGCTTTAAAACATCTGTCACATAAAAGCAAACATTCAGAGCCGTTGCATCTTGCAATAATTGTCTTTATGTCTTTTACATATCATTGGCATGTTCATCATTTTATGTTACTACACTCTTTAGAACTTTTCTTACAAATGATTCCTTTTATAAATATCCCTGCTTTCTCTGTACAAACAACACTTGCAAGTCTTTGGTACCAACACTCTCAAAGGAGAAGATCCAAGGCAGAGCTGGGATGTTATTGCCTCATAGGATGAAAAGCCAACAGGCTCATGCAGAGTACTTAAATGAATGTATTTAACTCACACCTGTGAAGATGAGATCCATTTTGCTCTTTTAGTTCTTCTACAAGGTTATTTTTCATTATTATAAAATTTATACTTCATAACCTTGTTTCACAGATGTCAATGGCTATGGGAACTATTAGGTCAAGTCTTTGTGACAATCAAGGAAATTTCAGGAGACTGTTTGAGTCATTTTTATATTTGTCATGCATTAAACGATTTTTCAGATTTTGTTTCATAGCTTTACATTTTTTTTCTTTCTTCTGTTTTCATTTTCTGTCTCCCAAGCTTTGTGTTTCAAAACCACAGACTTTCTATCATCTTTTCTCTTCTTCTTCTTTCTTTCATTCTGCTTCCTTGATCTCCTTTCCTCTGATGTACCTTCATTTCTTTTAAAGAATGAATAGCTTTTCTGAAAGTGTTTCACATGTCTTGTCGGTTCCAGGTAAGGATTCAACTGCCAAATGCAAGACCAACAGGATATATAAATACCAGTTCCCTCAGCCCCACAGTCCTCAGATCAGCTCCAGGGAACAGTGCCTGCTTCTCAGTGCTTGGTGAATGGGCATGAGTCCAGCAGCAAAGATGCAAATAGATTGTAGGCAAGTATTTCTAAAATAATCTTTAAGTTTATTCATAAAAGTAGAGCAAAAGATTTAGATTAATTCTGTTCTCTAGTTTACAAAAAAAATCTCTAATTTCATAATATTTTACACAAAGAGTTAAGAGCTATTAAGAAAAAAGAATTTAAAAAATTAATAGAAAAGGGTATGGATCATTCCAACCCAATCCACTTTCTTTCTGATACCCCTGACTGGTTGCCATAATTACCTATTTCCTTAAGCTGCTATTTGCTTTATAAGACTGTATCAATTCTCACTTCCTCTCTGTTTGAAACAAAATCTCCTTTATACGAAAGCTGAGAAAAGTGCTCAAGTTCATGAATGCTAAGACTTAAATCCTAAGACTCTGCAATTAATTTGCCCCATAACTTAACATGTAATTTAAAAATTTTGTCGGGCGCTGTGGGAAGAGAGGGTATATCAAAGAGTGATCCTGATTTAAAAAAGAAAGGCAACCAGAGCAGTGATTAGAGCCAGCTATGTGAAATCATGATCTGTAAATTTCCAGCAGAGTCCACAGAAAGGCAGCCGAGGCACGCAGTGAAAATGAAGGATGCTGAGGGTTCGTGTCACAGAGGGCAGGGAGAAAGGCAGACCACTCAAGGGAGTGTTTGAGAGCCTATAGAGATATGGTATATTCTTGGAAAACATAAGACAGTTTCTCTACCACCAAGGCTCTGTTTGCCGTCAGGCCCTGATGGCCCTAAATAGGAGGTTTGTTGTACTAATTCAGAATTTTTCTTTCCCACTTCCCTGGCTTGTTTGCACACAGTGCTTCTTTTTATTCTACCTATAATCTTGACAAAAAGCAGGATAGAATAGGTATTACTAATAGTCTCCTTGTTTTATACATAAGGAAACTTAAGGAACGCTAAGAATCTGTGTGAATTCCTTTAAGCTTAGGCCTACGTTTTATCCCACACCTTTCTGTCTGCAATTCTAGGTGTTGTGCGCTGAGGTCTGATGGCTTTCAGAACACACTACTCCAAAATATGGCTCCTTGGCATTTGAAGAAGCAGTCAAAGCAAAAAGATCTACTTTTCTGCAAAGTAAGTCATGAAAGAATTCTCTGTCCATGTAAAGTAGGTCATAAGACTGTTATTCCAGAGGTACTCTGCCTATACCTGGAGGAGATGAACATTCCTACCTCTAAAGTCACAGGGACAAAAAGAAGAATCAATTCCAACAGGCTTTGCTACATTCCTCTAATTTATCACCATTGGATCATAACTTGTACTCTTGGGTCCTTATTTCCAAAGTCTCCAATATCATGTAAAGCTTACAAGTTTGTGTATGTTTTTCTCTTATTACTCTGCATTTTGTTGTAGGAGTCCTAGCCACAAAACTTATGATGGGTGATGAAAAGATAATACTTGTTCTCCTCTATAGATCACTTACTAGGTAGCAGTCCCATATAGTGGTCTTTCAAACTGCTTTACACTGCATGTGCTGGGCAAGATCTATTTGTCTTTACAAAGAGGCTGAAAGGCTGCCTTAATGGATTTGTAAAGAACAACAAAGTCTATCTCTCCCCAGTATCTGACCTGAAAGGGCTTTGGAAACAATACAGGAGAAAAGTCACTAAGCTGAATGTCAGGAGAGCTAGATTTGAGAGTCAGATCTCGTATAAAACTGTGTAATATTGGTTAGATGGCTCAACATCTCTGGGTTTTTGTGTGTTATCTAAAAGTTAATGAATTTCCCTACAAGGCCTCGAAAGTTCCTTTTTCCATTAAAGTTTTTGTATCTTGTTACATTTAAGTGGTAAACTATATCACTAAGGCGGCTCTGGAGAAGCTGGGGAGCCTAGAAAAGTTCAGTATTATAAAGGTTGAAGCACAATTATGTTGCAAAAACTTAATTAAATGACTTGAGTATTGCTTCTTTAAGATGGTTTTCTGATGGAGACAATATCTCTATATAGTCATTCAAGATATCGTAAATCAACACTGGAAAGAGACCAGGTATACAAAGTAAACACATAAACAAACAGTTTTACTTTATTATTCCTCTTGTCTACTTCTACAAAAGGCTTGAGAGTGCACAAGATGAAGCACTCTGTCTTAGGAAGGTTTCTTTTGGTTGCAACGGAAAGAAATCCAATAAGAATTTAGTTGAAGCCATGAGGCCCACTTATTGTATGTACCTGTCGGATGGGCAGGAATGTACCTGATTTGGGGGCAAATTGCACCAGGTGAGGGTAGGCAAGAGAAGAGGTTGGTTGCTTTCATAAAACAATAAGACTGGAGTTGGGCAGATAAGGAGGCAGAGAGTTTATCTAAAAGAAGGTTTTGCTGTTAATGTAAGAAGAGGTAGTGTTTGGACTGTGAAAACAAAACAAAAGATGTTGACAGCAAACACATAATGAACTATTAAATGAAACAAGAAGGCATGAGAATAAACAGGGTTGCAAAACCTAAATTAATTACAGTGGCTTCAATTTGGCTCTGATATATCTGACAGTCAGGGTAAATAAGGAAGTTTATTATTTATAAATAAAAGAAAGCATATATTTTCCTATGTGTAAACTATACTGCAGTATTTAAATAATTTTACAGGGGCCATTGAATGTACAGTATCATCCAAAGTGATTTCCAAATGGGAAAAGTGAAGAGGCAGAACATTTTTAGTAAGTCAACTTGTATCAAAAAAAGGGCACAACATTAACTAATACTTCTAGGTATGGAAAGTGTATCTGGAAGGTGTATTTGGGGTGATAAATTCAGGTAAATATCCTTTAGGTGGTCAAATATAATAGTGTGACATACAACCAGTGGAACTATTAATACTTCAAATGATAATATCACATTTTAAAATCAATGTGTAAGCACTGCTTTTAGTCCAACTTTGACCTTTTTTTCTTTATTTATTTTTCTTTTTGGAGGTACCAGGGATTGAACCCAGATCCTTTGCAGTGAGAGCAACATTCACAGTCCCTTTTTTATTTTTTATTTTGCAACAGGCTTTGAGTCACTAAACTGCCCAGGTTGGGTTCAAATTGCAATTCTCCTGCTTCAGACTCCCGAAGTACTGGGATGATAGGTGTGAGCCACTAAGCTCAGCTCAACTTTGAAATTTTTTTCAGCACAGAACACTGACCTAATCATATTAGGTGATGCTATGAAGAAAGAAGTCGCTGACGGAAAAAGGTAATAGGAAGCCAGAGGCGAAGAAAGGAGTGTATGACGGAACACACTGGAACTTTGCAGTAAATGTAAATGATATGTAGTCAGGGCAATAAAGAACTTTATTCAAATTGAGCAAACACTGTGTGACACCATGACCCTGCACTAGAGAAAATAAGTTATTAGTACATTAATCACTCATAATTTGTACGTAGTTATGTTTTTGGTAGATATCTTGAGTTGTTACTCTGTTGTAGTGTTTATTCCTTTAGTGTGCTTTTAAATGTTTTAATTTTTTAAATCATGCTACTCTTAAGTTCTAGTACTTGAAAGTATCTAGCAAATTCCAAAATGCTGAGAATGTTGATTTAACAATGAAAATATGTACCTTGTCAGATCTAATTTCAGATTATATGTACTCTACCTTGAGTTGAGACTGGGTCTTTTAGTGTACCTTACATTTCTGGAGGCTAGAAGTCTAAAATCCTGCAGCTGTGTCTGCTTAAGGCCTCATGCTGTGTTACAAGGTGGCAAGGCAACAGGGTAGGCACCAATAGGTAAAAGCAACAGAGCATAAAGGTCATCCCCTTTTGTAACAACTTGTGCTTATAGTAACTAATCCAGTTCCATGGTAACTGCATTCAACTCTCTTAAATTAATCACTCCTTAATGATTCTTCCATTTGTCAACTCTATTTTATTGAGGACCAGATTGCAACATGAAACAAACCACATTCAAATTATAGTACCAGATATGAAGGGAGCTCCATCTCCATCACCCCCAGAATTATTTCAAGTGTATTTTTACTTTTTTAATAGACTTGACTTCCCCATAATTCTTTTAAAAGACATTTCTCTTAACTAAAAGCGAACAAAGCATCTTGAAAATCATAGTCTGTATCTGGTATGCTATGTACCCACAAGTCCTTATATGCTTTTGATGGGGCTGAGTCTAGCGCAGGGATTGGCAATATGAGTGCTGTACCTGCCCAGGGCTGGAGCCGACACACAGTGTAATGGAAGGCGGGTCTTCCTCTTGCGCTTCCATGCTTCCGTCCTCTTTCTCTTGCCAGCACACCTTGCTGCTTGCGGCTGCCATGAACGGCGGCCCCACCATGCCACATTGCCTTGGAGCCAACTAAGTAAGGACTGCAACTCCTGAGAAACTGTAAGAAATAAACCTTTCCTTTCCTAATTTTGGGCATCAGGTATTTTGTCTCTGCAACGAGCAAACAGTAAATAGGACACAGTCTTAGACTATTGCTTTTATTTTTGTAAGCTTGGTTATTTCTAAACTTTCAAAATTGCTCTATTATGGAAATTCTCAAATGAATCTCATTTACACAGCATCCAAGGTCAACAATTTTTAGTTTTTTAAAAATTTTGCTTTTTAAAAAAAAATTTCACATATCTGATCTAAAAGAATTTTATTTACACATAAGTTGACACTAGAATGGTAGACACTTTTTACAAAAATGTCTGATCATAAATATTTACACATTTACTATAAGGGTCATGCAATACCCACCAAGCACAGGCCCAAGCATCAATTGTCCATCTTGTTTGATCTATTACTTCTCTTTTTGATATCATATTGTTTCACATAATTATTTCAGTAAGATATAAACCTAACATAAAAAATTTCTAAAAAATGAATTCACAATTGCATTATCATATTTAATAAAATTGACATTAATTCAATAATTTTGTCTATTATTGGTCCATGTGGAAATTTATCTGATTTTCTCAAATATAAGTATTCTGCTGAAATGACAGAATAAGGTCTACACATAGCATTTGTTTGAGATATCTCTTACATGTTTTCTAACTTATAAAATTTCCCCCTTTCTTTTTGTTACTTTGACAGTTGCATTCTCACTGAACTGTTTATCTAATAGCATCTTCCTCTATAATCTGAGCATTTCCTTTGATCAAAGGCCTTGCCCAAAGTCCTAGTCCTGCCTGGGCACCCCCTGGCTGCTGCTTGGGGAAGGATAGACAGTAGAAAGACATGGTCTTCGTTTTGTCATTTTCTTCTAGAACCTATGTGGCTCTGTGTCCTACGAGGCTGACCAGGTGTTTCCCTGAGGGTTGTGCTGAATCACGGGACCCGGTAGAGCTGGATCCTGCACGCAGCAAGTGAGGGCAGCCTCCCAGGGCATGCGGGTGGAGCCTCCACCTTAACTGGGTGGGGACCAAGGCCTCCCGGTCCCAGGGAGCTAGGCAGAGTATAGCCCGGAGTGTGACACCGCCCGGACCCTGGGTCTGTCTGCAAGTTCAGAGCAACAGCTGTGCCAGGGCAAGCCTGGGCGAGTCCCAGGCTTACAGTGCCGGGGCCTTGGTCCCAGCTGGGTGGGGGTCTGCGAGCTCTGGGATGCCACACACACAAGCCGCTCCACTGAAGTATGGAGCTCGCGTGCGCTCTTCACTCTGGTGGGGGGAGCCCAAGCTCTCCAAGGCCCTGCAGCTATGTTGGTCAGTCCCTGAGGAGCAGCTCTGGGGTCCTGGGCTGATCTGGGTTGGGTTGCGTACCTCTGTGTCCTGCAAGGCTGGCCGGGCGTTCCCCTGAGGGTCACGCTGATTCTTGGGTCGTGCTGAATTGCGGGACCCTGTAGAGCTAGATTCTGTACACAGCAAGGGAGGGTGGCCTCCCGGGGCATGTGGGTGGAGCCTCTGCCTTAACTGGGTAGGGGCCAAGGCCTCCTGGTCCCAGGGAGCTAGGCAGAGTGTACCCTGGAGTGTGACGCCGCCCAGACCCTGGGTCTGTCTGCAAGTTCAGAGCAACAGCTGTGCCCTATTAACAAATTTTAAATGAAAGTATTGGGGATGGCATAGTAGAGTAGAATCCCAAGGTACCCCAGTGATGAAGCTGATCTATGCCCTATCCAGCCTCTACTGAGAGTATGAGAGATGTACACTGCAAGGTGGTGCCAGGGTTGGGGGACTGAGAATCACCCTTTGGATGTATACCATGTCTCTCTAAAGGACAAGGAAGTGACCTGCTTAAAACTGGAAACAAAGTAGGAGGGGAGAGGGGTATTCTCCAAGGAATATGAATGTATTAATTCTTTTTTTTTTTTTTTTTTTTTTGCGGCACCGGGGATTGAACTCACAACCTCGCGCTTGCCAGGGCAGGCACTTAAGGCACTGAGCCAAACTCCCGGCCCTGGTTTTTTGAGGCAGGGTTGCACTATGTAGCTCAGGCCGGCCTTGCACTCGCGTTGTAGCCCAAGCCGGCCTCGAACTCACAACGCTCCGCCTACCTCAGCCTCCCGAGTGCTGGGATTAAAGGCGTGCGTGAATTTATTAATTCTAATGAAGGCAATTCTCATTAGAATGTCATTAGAAGCATATATACAGAATAGATACTAGAATAAGTTGTAGGAAATTTTCAAGTTATGTTTGTCAAAAAAATCTAGTGAGGAAAGGTAAGAGAGAAGTACTTGCTAAAACTGTCAAGGACATACACAAGGGAAGTCTGAGGAGTTGTCAGAGACTGAAGAAGCCACGTAGACATGATGATTTCACATAATGTAAGATATATTCTGGGTGGGACCATGAAACAGAAAAACAGCTGTACATAAATTAAGGTAATTCAAATAAAGTACGGACTTTAGTTAATAATGATAGATCAGTATTCATTATTGATTGTGATAAACATGACATAATATAAGATTTTAACAACCAAGGACACTGGTAGTGTGTGCATATGAGAGCTATATTACTTTTGCAACTTCTCTATAATTTAAAACTATTCTCCTTTTTGAAAGAAAGATGGTTTTAAAATACTCATAGGACTATACCAAATCATGTTATATACATATAATTAGTGCTCCAGTAGAGGCAGTAAGAGAAAATAAAGCAGAAGGATACTTGAGAAAAAGAATGCCCAAAAATTTGTAAAATTTTGAAAGACACCTAGCCACATACTTAGCAAATTCAGTAACTATAAACAAGAACATAAAGTGGACCACATCAAGACATCATAGTCAAATTTCTGTAAGCCAAAATAAAAAGAAAATTCTAAAAGCATTCCAAGAAAAATATACATCACATTAATGATAGTAAGATTGATAACTGCTTTTTCAGAAAAAAAAGCTGACAGAAAATAATTGAGCAACGTGTTTACAGAGTAGAATTAAAAGGAATCAATATGTAATTTAATGCATACTCTGCAGTATTTAGTAGTTTTAATAATAGGATATATAATTGAAGAATACAGTGACTTTCAATTTTTAAACATTATTACAGTAAAACATAATACCTTGCTTTGAACCCACTTATCCCATAGTTCTTAACACTTTCTGAAGCCATTCTGGAAGTCCTATTTTGTGAGTGTCTTTAGTTATGTTGTCATAGTTTGCTGCGACACAAGTGGCTTCTGAGGTTCTTAGGGTAAAGGACCTCGAGAGGATGAGAAAAATAAAGAAAGAGACAAAGCTGGGGTCAGGTGGAGCCCTTATCCTCCTGATGGGAGGAAAGGAACTACGCAACCAATACTACTTGTTTATTTATATACCTGAAAAATGACACCAATTTCAGCTCCTCTGCCTAGCAACCCATGGCCTGGACTGTCTAGGAGCTTGGTGTTTTTCTGGGCTGTAGCAACTTTTTCACATGGTTGACCTGGGTGCTTTTTATTACTTTGGTAGGCTCATGTTTGGGTCATGCCCTAGGTCATTTTCCAGCATCAACGGCTCCCAACAGTAGTTGCCTTGATGTCCTGAATCAGCTATAAATGCTTACCTCTAATTGTTATTTTTACCTGGAGGAAGAGCCAGAGTCACACAGTGCCAGATCTGGTGAATGAAGTAATGAAGACACACTGTAATACTTTTGCAAGAGTAATTTTCTGTTGGATCACACTTGGCAGCAGCATTCATTCTACTTTTGATCACAGCTTGTAAAGACAAGGCAGAGGTTGTGGGGAGCAGCTGAAGCTGAAGATCTATCACACATGCGGGGTTAAAGCAAGGCCAGCCCTGAGAACACAGAGAGTCTGAGGCAAGCCAGGTGAACAAGTTGCTCCAGCCCCAAAAACATGTGGTGCCTGAGGTGAGCTAGGTGAACAAGTTGTTAGGCAGAGGGGTTTCAGCTGACATCAACATGCCCAGTGTATAAATAAATGCACTGCTTTCGTGAGGTGATTTTTTTTTTCTTGCACCAAGATAGAGGGAACGATCTGACTCAGCTTTGGGCATTTTCATGTTTGCCTTCATTTCTTCACAGTCCTTTGCCAAGGGAGTTTGTCAAGAGCTGTGCTGGATGCAAAAAGGGGGTTTCCAGAATTGCTTTAGAAAGTGGCAAGGAAATGGTATTAGTGTGTTTAAAGCAAGTACGTAAAGGAGATTAATGGGAATGTGACTTTTACTGTAATAATTTTTAAATTTAAACACACACCAAGTTTTTTGAACAGCACTTGAATTTAAAGAGAAATATGGATGGGCATGTGTCTACCTGCTGCCCACAGTTTTAACTAGCTGATTTTCAACAGTGTCTAAAATAGATACTAATACTAGGTTCATGGATGAAAGTGTAGCATTGTTAAAATGTTAATTGTCTACAAATTGATTTATGGGTTCATTAGAACCTAATCAAAATTGTAGCAGATCTTTTTTTTTATTTGTAGGAAATGGCTAGGTGATGCTAAAGTGCATAAGAATGCAATGAATCTAAAATAGACAAATTAATTTTATTTTATTTTATTTATTTTTATTTTTTTTGCGGCACCAGGGATCGAACTCACAGCCTCACACCTGCCAGACAGGCGCTTAAGCTGCTGAGCCAAACTCCCGGCCCTGGTTTTTTGAGGCAGGGTCGCACTATGTAGCTCAGGCTGGCCTTGAGCTCCACGTTGTAGCCCAAGCTGGCCTGGAACTCACAATGCTCCACCTACCTCAGCCTCCCGAGTGCTGGGATTAAAGGCGTGCGCCACCACGCCCGGCATGACAAATTAATTTTAAAGAAGAACAATTGGAGCACTAAGGTTACTTCATCACAAAAGTGAGTACAAAGATTGAGTAATAAAGATAGTTCAGCTCTAGGAGAAAGATATAGACAGAGATATTGACATAGACCTTAGTTCCAGATGGCAGAAACTCAAGTGGTTGACTCTCATATATGTGAACAACTGACTTTCCATAATACAAAGGTGATTCTGTGGACCAAGGAGAGCACTGCAGGAATAATGCTAGACCATTTAGATATCAATATGCAAAACACAGTAAAATAAACAAACAAAAACCCTGTGATCCACAGTTTTCATTATACAGTATGTAAATAAAAATTAAACAACCAAGTGTAGTAGTGTACTCCTGTAATCCCAGCACTTGGAAACCTAAGGCAGGAGGATTGCTGTGATTTTTGAGGCCATCTTGGGCTATGTAGAGAATTCAAGACCAGTCTGAACTGCATAGTGAGGCCTTGTCTCAAGAAAAACCAAATAAACAAAAATTAGCTAAAAATGAATCTCACATATGAGTATGAAATATGAAATTATACAACTTTTAGACAAAACAGCAGAGAAAAATTTTGTAACCTTTAGTTAGGAGGGATTTGTGAGATGTAACAGCAAAAGCATAATCCATAAAAGGAAAAAAATTGATTACAAGGAGCAAGGCCCTGGCATTTTATGCCAGGGGTGCATACTGGCTTGCCCCATGCTCCAGAGGCTCTGAACTTCTTGCAGCAAGATGCAAGGTCCCGGCAGTGCCACATTCCGGGGTGTGCTCCGCCTAGCTGCCTGGGTCATGGAGGTTCTGAACTCCAGCCAGCCAGGTGCTAGACCCTGGTGACACAGTGGGGGAACATCCCTACTAGCTACCTGGGTCCTGGAGGATCTGAACTCCACCCAGCCAGACACAAGGCCTCAGCGCCACACCATGGGGGTGCATCTCTGCTAGCCACCTCAATTGTAGAGGATCTGAACTGTACTCACCCAGGTTCTAGACACTGGAGACATGCTCCAGGTGTGTGCCCCTGCTAGCAGCAGCAGGGATACAAGCTCTGCCCAGCCCACCATCCCAGAGCAAGCCAACAAAGTACATCAGGGGAACACAAAGCCAGTCTGACAGGCCACAGAGCACAAGGTTCAGGCAACATAGTTTGGGGGTGTGCCCCAGGTACCCATGGGGATATTGGAGGATTGGCACTCTACCCAGTGCAGCATTCCAGTGCAATCCATCAAGAGGCTACCTGGCCAACCACACAGGTCCCAGAGGAAAATTACAAAACAAAAGAGCAAGATGCAGTCTCATTCCACCAGCCCAATGAAAACAAACCCAAGAGACACTGAAATGGAAGACACTGAAAGTCACACAACTAAATTTTCTGAAATGATAGCAACAACTGAAATAAAGAAACAAATCCATGAAGCTAGAGAGAAAATCAGATCAGAAATGATCTCTCAGATAAAACATGAAATGACAAATATTATGAAAGAAATGCTGTGTATCTAAAGAAGATCAAGATAAAAATAGAAGAACATAAGAAAATGATGGAAACTTTGAATGAACACTATAAATCAGAATTAGAATGCATGAAACAGATTCAAAGGAATATTCAGGAAATTAAAAATTCCATTGAAAGTTGGAAAACCAACTGAATGAAACTGAAGAAAGATTCTCAGACCTTGAAGACAGTATGGAAGCTTACAATCACAAAAGAAAAGATCTCTTAAAAATAACAAGCAACCAGGAAACAATAACTGAACAGCTGCAAGATGATGCAAACAGAAACAATGTAAGATTGCTAGGTGTCAACAAAAAAGCAGGGGTCAATACAAATGACCTGAGAAGACTACTTGCAGAAATAATAGCAGAAAATTTTCCAAACATGGGAAGATAATCTGATATACAGATAAGTGAGGCATACAGAATCCCAATTAGCCATAACTAAAATAAAACTTCACCCAGACATATAATAACAGAGACAATAAATCTGCTGTAAGACAAAGTAAGTAAAAATCTTGACGACATAGGAATAGGCAGAGAATTCATGAACAAAAATCAAACTGTGCAAGAAATACTCCCCCAAATCAGTAACTGGAATCCCATTTTATTAAAATGTTTTTGCATGTCAAGGGAAATCTTTAACAAAGTGAAAAGAAAACCCATGAATTGGAAAAATGTCTTAGCCAACTGTCCCTCAGACATATAAAGAGTTATTTTTTTTTTTTTTTTCAGCACCGAGGATTGAACTCACAACCTTGCACCTGCCTGCTGATAGGCACGTAAGCCTCTGAGCCAAACTCCCGGCCTCCATATAAAGAGTTTTAAAAAATCAGGCACCCACAACTCAAGGATCCAATCCAAAAATGAGCTTCTGAGATGAATACACACTTCTCAGATGAAGAAACACAAATGGCAAATAAATATATGAAAAAATGTTCAACATCAATAGTCATTTAGGAAATGCAAATTAAGACAACACTGAGATTCCGTTTCACCCCAGAAACAATGGCCAAGATCAAGAAATCAACCAATAACAAATGCTGGAGGGTCTGTGGGGAAAAAGGAATTCTTTTCCACTGTTGGTGAGAGTGTAGACTGGTGCTACCACTGTGGAAATCAGTGTGGAGGTTCCTCAAGAAGCTAGGATTAGAGATTCCATTTGACCCAGCTCTTCCACTTCTGGGTGTTTTCCCAGAAGAATTGAAAACATCATGTCACAGTGATACATGTGCACCCGTATTTATAGGAACACAATTTGTAATAGCCAAATCTTGGAAACAACCCAAGTGCCCATCAATCAAGGAATGGATAAACAAGATGTGGTATTTTTAATACAAGGGAGTACTACTCAGGTAAAAAGAAATATTGCATTGCTACTTTTATAAGTAAATGGGTGCAACTTGAGACCATACTCATAAGTGAAGTAAATCAAACTCACATATGTAAATACTGTATTGTCTCCCTAGTGTAAACAACTGAAAAAGTATATATGATCCAAAATCTACAATAAATACTGTGTAAGGGTAAGAAACTGCTGAAAGAGGAAAAGTAATTGGTAAAGGGGGAATATAGGAAGGGAAAAGGAAAAAGACATAAATTTATATATATATATATATACACATAAGTATAAAATAGCTAAAATGACTATACTACTAAATGTATTAGTTATTGGAAAAGAACTGTTAATACTCATATGTTTAGATCAGTTTTACACATCTATATCTGTTAATCTAAGCAACCCTTTTGAAGGTAACAATACGCAGTATTACAACCATTTTCAAATTCCTGTTGTCTTGTTTTGCAAACCTATACTGTTATTGTTCTGAATTTGTTGTTGTTGTTTGTCTCATTTGCTTTTTGTTTTTCTTTTCTGTGTCTTTTTCCTCTTAAATAAAAAAATTGAATTACATAAAAATAAAAAATGTCTATTCTTGGAGAAACACTGTTAGAAAATAAGAAAATTAGCCATATGTTAAGAGAAAATATTTAAAGAGCAAATATTCAGTAAATGACTTACATCCAGAATATAAATACAAAAAGCTTTCAAAGCCCAATAATAAAAAGAAAAATCAACTCAATTAAAAATTTGAGCTGGATATGGTTGCACACACTTGTAATCTCAGCACTTGGGAGGCTGAGGCAGGCAGATCACTGTAAGTTTGAGACCAGCTTAGGCTACAAAGTGAGTTCAAGGCCAGCCCAAACTGTATAGTGAGACCCTGTCTCAAAAGGACAAAAAAAAAAAGAATTGGACAAAACATTTGAACAGAAACCTTATCAAAGAATTTATACTGATAGTAAATAAAAATAAGAGCAGATACTCTTTAGTAATCAAGAACATAGAAATCAAAACTGCTATGAAGTAATATTTTATGCTTGTTAAAAAGGCTAAATTAAATAGACTATCTCAGATGTTGGGAAAAGTGAAGAGGAAATATACTTCTAGTATACTGCTGGTAGGAATGTAAAATAGTCTACCTCCTTTGAATACTTTTTTGATTGATTCTTAAAAAGGTAAGCATGTACCTACCTTATGACTTAATCATTCTATTCTGAGATGATTAATTTTATGAGTCAACTTACTTGGATTAAGAGTTGCTTTTGTATTTGACAAAACATTATTTTGGACATGACTATAAGACTGTCTCTTGTTGAGACTGACATTTGTTTTGAGAGACTGAGTAAAGCAGATGGCAATCCAATCCATTAAATGCTTAATGTAAATAAAAGACTAAGAAACCATGGAGGAACACCTGGACAACTCTTTGTGAGTAAAGAGCAATTATGTCCATTTTGGCTAAACCTGGTCCTATATCCACATAGGTACAAAGCTTCAATTGACTTTAAGCAATGTAAATAGGGCTAGCTAAATTGCTGATGCATAATCTTTTAAGCTAGGCAACAGTCCTGCTTCCCTATCCTGTGACTTCCAAAACATGGTTGGTTGGGCAGGATGAAGAGCCACCACTCCATAGCTGTAAAGTGGGATCAAGCCTCAAGATAAGAGGCTACGACTTCCCAGTGCACAAAAGTTTACATATCAGAACTGAAGCACTGATCCCAAAACATTAGACGTTATGTCAGTTGTGATATGCAGATTTGTCTTTCTGCATACCCTTCTCTCTACATATTGTAGAGGTGATTTTAGGCCTCCTACCTAGCCCAGTTCATAGCACTCACTTATGTACTTCCCACCTTTCTCACAGTCACTCATCCTCAAGACACTCCCTTCTTCATGAGTTAATAAAATCCAGATTTGGCTCTGGATCAAGACCTTTGTTCTGGTGAACCATTGTTTTGGCTGGACTTAGGATCCCCTTGCCCCCCCCATAACTATAAATATGTTTTCATGTCTTTATTCTTGCTGTGAATTGCACTGGAAGTGGTTGATTGGAAGTAACTCTCTAGAATTCCAATAACTCTTCCACGGGATTACAAATTTAAACTACTCAGACTGTGATGAGGACTGGGAAAGGTTCTCTATAACAAATTTTCTCTTGTCTTATACTCAGACTGGAATTTGTATTATCAGCTTTCCTGGGACTTCAGCCTCCTAACAGTGAATCTTGGACTTCTCAGCTTCCATAATCACATAATGTAATCCCTTACAGTGAAACAGTATGTGTGTATGCATATACCTCCATCTCATTGATTCTGTTTCTCTGAGAACTTAGACTATTATATACTTTCAGTTGTTTATCCAAGAAAAATGAAAACACATTTTGGCACAAATACTTGTAAACAAATGATCATAGCAGATATATTTATAATAGTAAAGCACTAGAAATAACTCACATGTTTATACAGGTAAATAGATAAACAGAAAGTGGTGTATCCATATGATTAAATACTATCCAGTTATAATATGGAAGAAACTACTTATATATGCAGCCACATGAATGATTTTGAAACAATCATGATAAGTAAAATAAGGTAAATATAAAACCCTATGTTTTGTATAATTCCATTTATATAAATTTCTAGAAAAAGAAAATTAATCTGCAGTAACAAAAGCTTGATTGGTGGAGACAACACTGGAACTACAAGGAGAATTAGCCATTTTAGGGGAGTGATGAAAATGTTCCTTATTTGGGTTGAAGGTTAAATAGGGATGCATATCTGCAAACTCATTTTGTTATACACTTTAAATGGATGCAAAATATTGCATGTAGATTATATTTCAATGAAGTAGTTTAAAAATAGATATATAACTTTATACTTCTGCAAAAATATAGAACATGACTTGGATGGTCACATCTATATAGACAGATAGATTGGAAATTTTACTGTGTTAGTCTAAATAGTTCCAAACTTTTAAGATGTGCTATAAAGTATATTAGTATATTTTGTCTGCAAAATTCAAAAGTCTAGTTTTATAGTGAAGATTGGGGAAGGTGATGATTCTTTGCTTGGCCAAATATTACCCAGGCTTCTGAACCTTCTCCTAGGCTTGTATATGTTTTTCCTTGTAAAATCTCAGTTCAGCAAAGAGTTCTGCTAAGTTTAGTAAGAACCTTGACTCTTTATATCTGATTATTTTCTATCTGTTCAGGCCCCTCATCCTTCACTATCTCCAGGTGATGTCTGATCTCCCTGGCCTGTTTTCAGCAAGAATCATATTAGGTCTGTTTAGCCTAAATCACTAGTCCCTATGGTGTCTCCTTTGATAATTGTTATGGTTTGTGTCTAGATATTCCCCTTAAAGCCTCATACAATCATGGAGGTAGGCTTTTCATTAGTGGCTAAATCTAGAGTTTGTGACTGATTCATGATCCAATATTGGGATTATGGGTGTGAGCACTACACCCACCCTAGGCAGGTAGCTTGTATACAATGCAAGGAACAGAAATAGGCTTGTTTCTTCTTCCTCCTCCTTTGTTGCTTTTGCTGTCTTCCACCACCGAGTACTGTTGCACCCCTGCCATGTGCCATCCTGCCTTGAGCCCACCCAATTATGGACTGAAACCTCTACAAACTGTGAGCCAAATAAGCCTTTCCTCCCTTAACTTTGGGCATTGGGTTGTTGTCTCACAACGAGAGAAATGTAACTAAGACAAAATTTGGTACCTGACCATGTGGTTCAGCAGCCTTTGGGAATGACTTTTGAGAAGAGATTGGAAAGGTTCAGAGATGCTGGCTGAAAAAGAAGAGCTGGAATGCCTTAGATTGTACTGTATGGGAGATTTTGGTCAGAGCTCAGAAAATAAGCAGACTGATAGAAATCTTGCCAGTAAAGACCAGGCTCTGGAGATTTTTGTGAAGAAGGACTGCCTTGTCTGTTGGACTCCAGACAAAGTGTATTATGGCTTGGCAGAAAGTTTGTCTGCACTTCGGTCCAGAGACTTTGCCTGAGACTAAGATCAAGGGTAGCAGGCTAATTAATCTTGCAGAAGAAAAGTTAAGGCTGTCTAATGTTGAGGCTGTGGCATGATTGCTGTTGGGGCAGGGGTGATTTGCCAGATCTATGTTGACAGTCAAGAGCAAAGAGGCCAGCAGAATGATTTAAAACATTGTGAGTTTGGTCAGAAAGAAGCTCCAGTAAAGCTGTGGCCTGTGAAGATAGAGCAGAGGAGATCTTGATTGCTGAAAAGAAGCAGGAAAATAGAAAAGATGTCCTGAGGGCATCACAAGAAGCAGAAAGACTCTACCATTTATAGCCTCAAAATTGCAAAAGTGAAAAATTCTGCTTCGAGAAGAAATCTCTAGAGTACCATGTTTCAGAATGGTGGTGGCCTAGAGAATTTCTCCTTCAGAATTGGATTCAGAATGCTCAGTGATCCAGGCATTCGACCCTACAGTCAAGAGAGCAGGAAGCCTGGCTACTGTTCCTGTTGGCAGGAGTATCACTATGTAATTTTTAAAACCAAGCTTGGATAATATCAGCAAGGATGAAAGTAGTGAATAATTGGCCTATAATAGGCAAATGGTTTCAGAGTAGAAATAAATGAAAAATAAAATATTCAGTGAAGTTTATATGGACAAGGAATCTAAATCAAATCATTCCTTTGACATACATGTTTCTATTTCCCATAAAATTAAACTAACAGGGAAAAAGGGGTAAGTGGGGGTAATGATCACAGTATGTTAAATGAATATATGAATGTGCCAAAACAAAACCCACTATTCTGTATAATTATGCACTAATACAAAATAAGTTAATTTGTTTCCTACTGTTGCAGGAAAATTCCCAAGTAAAACTAAAAGGAAGACTCTTTGCACTGAGGAGGTAGGAAGGCAGCCTTTAATCTTCACACCAGCAGACTGTTGGGGTACATTTCCTCAAAGGCAACAGCCCTAAGTTTTCAGAGAGCTTAGTTTATATAGAATTTAGAAGTGGGAGGTACAAAGCAAGTGACAAAACATTACGTAAATGGTTGAATGCATTGTGTCATATATTGACAGGCAGGCTAGTCTTGAACACATTTGTTGAAACAAAGGAACTGTTTATTATAATATGGAAACATTCCAGGAACAAGGGGAGGGGACCCTTACAGAGCGGAGCATAGTTAAAAGTGTCCTTGACTAACCCAGTGTGCCTTAAAGTATAGACAATTCCTCTGACACAGTGCTTATCAGAGGTGTGTAGCTGGACTTACACTGTCAAGGTCAATTGATTTAGGAACAGAAGCTTGGTTAGAGACTTCTACTTGCTCTCTAATTTGTATCATGAAATACCTCTAAATTTGCTATTTTATTAGTATGTTCTTACATTAATTGTGCCCCAACACTACCATAGTTGTTAGAAATAAAAATACTTCAGGTTACTAATGCATTATAATATGTAACTTTACAGTATCAATGTAATAAAGACGTTTTTGAAATGATAAATTTGTCATGGAGAGAGAGTATAATATGGCACACTTGTTAAGATAACAGGACAGAAAATATAAACCAATATGATTTTCCAGTTTGAGGGATTAATGAGGACTGGCCAAACAGTAAGCACTCAGTAATTTGCATCATTTACAGTGAATTATGACTAAATAAATGCTCTTCTTAATCTCTTAGGATGTTTATTTTCATTTTTAAAATAAGATTCAATGACTAATATGTAAAGTGTTTCAAATTTAAGATGGCTAAATGACCTAAGTTTGATGGTAGCTCTGTTACAGGCAGCTGAATTAGAATTACTATAGGCAGTCAGGCAGGGCTGAGCCCTGAAAGGAGCCAGTGCAGAAGACCAGACACTTTGCAACCTTGGAGGAGACAGACACCTCTGCTGTGGGCCATATCTCAAGACAAAAGACAAAACAAATGCAACCACACCCTAAATAAAAATATCAGGGATTGATATTCTAAATAGGTATGGATCACCTTGAGGAAGCCAGGAGTTACCATCCCAACCCCTTACAGAAAGAGTCTTTAGAATGCTCTCTTGATACATAATTCACCTCCCAATTTGTCCCCAATTTGGTCAATTTACCTCAACAATTAATCCTATTGGTTGATCATTGTTCTGTCCCACCTCATGCCCACCTGCCTTGCCAGTTCCCATGTTTTCCCCATCTTGGACCTGTCTCACCTCGTGGTTTTGCTCTATAAAAGTCCCTAGAAAAGACAGTCTTTGGCATCCCACTCAGCACCCCTTCTGTCTCTCTCCCAGACAGAAGCTTTCTTTCTCTCAATAAGTATATTCTGCTCTTAAACTCCATTGTCCCTAAAGTTCATTATTTAATTTCAGAGAACATAAACTTATACTGGACATCTAGTAGGTTGGGAGTTTCATTCCCTTATATCAGTTGTAGTTGTACAACTGTGCAAATGTGCAGAGGGTCTACTGAAGCTCACATTTTAAGTTTGTGAATTGTGTGGTATGCAGATTTTTGGTTTAATAGATTTGTTTTATTAATTAAAATATAAAATAAAAATAAGATTTGGTTTATAGACAATAATGATATAGGGGAATGAAACTCCCAACCTACTATATGTCTGGAATACATTCATGTTCTCTAAAATTGAAGAATGAATTTTAGGAACAGAGGGTAAGAGCAGAATATGTTTATTGAGAGAAAGAATGCTTCTGTCTGAGGGACAGAAGGCGTCCTGAGTGGGTTGCCAAAGACTATTTCTAGGGACTTTTATAGAATAAAACCATGAGGTTAGATGGGTCCAAGGCATGGGGGGGGGTGTGGTGGAAAAATGGGAACTTGCAAGGTGGGCATAAGGTGGGACACAACTGTGGTTAACTAATAAGATTAATTGCTCGGGTTAAAATTGATTAAATCAAGGACAAATGGGGAAGCAAGTCACGTAGCAAGCAGGGATGCTTAATGACAATGACTCTTCCTGTAGAAGGGTGGGATGCTGACTGGTGACTTTTCAGTGTGATAGAGAACTATTTAGAATATCAATCCTTAGGATATGAATGCATTTGTTCTGCCTTTTGTCTTGATATCTTGCCTGCAGCAAGAGATGTGTGTCTCTTCCAAGGTCACATGATATCTGGTCCTCTGTGCTGGCTCCTTTGAGGGACTAGCCCTGTCTGACTGCCTATAATATTTCTAACTAACTCAGTTGCCTGTAACAACATGATGTTCAGGACTTAAGTAGTCAATCTAATGTGTTTTGACAATTATTTGATCATATGCCATTGCCACTCAAAACAAAATATGAAATACTTAATTACTCCAGAAAGTTCTTTCATGCCTCTTTCCAATTAGTTACCCACTCCCAAACCCAGACAACCATTCTCTGATTTCTATTACCACAGATACTTCCTACTGCTCCTTGACTTCATCTAAATTGAATCAGTAATACACATTATTTTGTGCAGATTTTGCTCAATATAAAAATGTTCAGTTTCACCCATGTTGCTGTAGGTATCATTTCTTTTTTGTCACAGTTGTGTTTTATTTTATGGATATTGCTCATCCATCCTCCTGTTGGTGAATGAGATTATTTTTCAGCCAAAAGCTACCATGAGCAAGGCTACTATGAATGCTTTGCACAAGTCTTTTATGAATTTTAAAATTTCACTTATCTAGATAAATTCCTACAAGTGGAATTGCTGAGTTATGGAAAGAATGTCTATTTAACTTCATTAGGAAATTGACATTTTTCCCAGTTGGTTGTACCATTTTATAGTCTCGCCAGTAATGCATGAAACTTCTAGTTTCTTCTTATCTATATTAGCATTGCTTGGTCTTTTTTATTTTAACTGTTCTAGACATAAGAATAGTGTTGCTTTGTCTCTTCTTTGTCTATGTGTTTCTCTCTCTCTCCATAGTCTCTCTTTTCTCATTCTCCCTTCTGCTTTTCTTCCTTTCCTTCTCTCCCTCTTCCTCCCTCTGTTCATTAATAGGAATATAAATTTTAATGAGTTTTGACAATTTTATAAAAGCAAATAGTCACCATGTAAAATAAAACAGAACTTTTATTTCAGAAATTCCCCTTGTACTACTTTAGTTGTTTCTCTCCTTTGAGAGGCAGTACTTTTTCACTTAGATCATCATGGAGTTTCACTTACTCTATTAATTCAAATAAATGGAACTAGTTGTGTCTGTTTCTGTACAAACAATTACTAACTTAGTGACTTTGAACAATTGCCATTTACTATCTTACAGTGTCGCTACGTCAGAAATTTATTAGGACATGACTAAATTCTCTCCGCAGGTTCTCACAAGGGCAATGTCAAGGTGAGGGTGTAGTTGAAGTTCTTATTGGGGGCTAGGGTCCTCTTCCATGCATGAATGGTGATAAAATCCCTTTTCTACCCATACTTTCCACAAGGACACCTCCATCTTCAAGGTAGTCTTGTTACAGGCAGCTGAGTTAGTTAAAAATATTATAGGCAGTCAGACAGGGCTGGGCCCTCAAAGGAGCCAGTGCAAAAGACTAGATACCTTGCAACCCTGGAGGAGACAAACACCTCCTGCTGCGGGTCAGATCTTAAGACAAAAGTTAAAGCAAATACACCCGCATCCTAAGGATTGATAGTGTAAATGGTTCTCTATCACCCTGAGGAAGCCACGGGTCACCATCTCAACCTCCTACAGGAAGAGTCACTGTTCTTTAAGCATGCCTGCTTGCTATGTGACTTGCTTCCCCATTTGTTCCTGATTTAATCAATTTTATCTGAGCAGTAATCTTATTGATTGACCACAGTTCTGTCCCACCTTATGCCCACCCTGGCAGTTCTCATTTTTCCCCACCTTGGACTATCTCATCTTGTGGTTTGAAGTCCCTAGAAAAGATAAAAGTCTTTGGCAACCCACTTGGGACCCCTTCTGTCTCTCTCCCAGACAGAAGCTTTTTTTCTCTCAACAAATATATTCTGCTCTTAGCCTCTGTTGTTCTTAAAATTCATTATTTAATTTTAGAAAATATAAACTCATACCAGACATATAGTAAGTTGGGTGTTTCATATCCCTATATCTTCTCAAGTTTTGAATCCCTCTGACTTCCCTTTCCGCCTCTGCATGTATGTACTCTCCTCAGTTAATTGGGTCTACAAAAATAATCCTAAACAATCTATTTTAAAGTCAATCGACAGGTAACCTCAACTATATCTGCAAAGCCCCTCTTGCCAAGTGATATATTTGCAGGCATTATACTGTGATGAAGGTTCTAGGGATCAAAGTTTTGACACCTGCAATAAATGTCCCTTTTTTCATTTACTGAAGTCAGATTAACATCTGTAAATGTAAGCAGTTTTGCAATTATCAGTAGCTTTAAACTTTCTTTTCCTTGAGAAGTATTCTATTCTGTAACTATTTCATAGTTTGTTTATTCACTCTTCTAGAGGACTGACATGTGTTTTTCCAATTTTTGACCATCTAGCATGAGTTAGAATACTATGAATATTCTTTTACAAGTTTTTTTGTTGGCATACATTTGCATTTTTCTGGGTAAGTACCTAGGAATGTAATTGCTGAGTCATAGGGGATATGTGTGTTTAATTTTGTAAGAAACTGCCAAATATTTCTCAAATTACTTGTAGCATTTTTTTCTACAGTGCATAAGAGATTCAACTGATCCTTATCTTCCCCATATTTCCTGTCAGTCTTTCAGTCTTTTTCAAAAAAATCATTCTAGTGGGTGTGAAGTTACAGTGCATTGTGCTTTTAATCTGCACTCTCCAGATGAGTAATGATGTAGAGTTACTTTTCATGAAGTTGTTGGCTATTTATATTTCTGGTGAATTCTCTGAATATTTTTACCCACTTTAAAAATTGGAAGTTTTAAATTATTAATTTGTATATATCAGGATACAAGTTCCTTGTCAGATATGTAATGTGAATATTCCCTGCAGTCTGTGACCACCTATTCATTTTCTTAGTGATGGATATTGTATAACAGAGACATTCAATTTTTATAAAGTCAAATTGATCAATGTTTTTGCTATTATGGCAAGTATTTGTCAAGTCCTGTAGGTGATTTCCTTTTTATTTTTGATACAGGGTCTCACTACATTGCTGTGCTGCCCAGGCTGGTCTCAAACTTCTGACCTCAAGTAATCCTCCTGCTTTGGCCTCCCAAGTAACTAACACTACAGCTAGAATGTTATTGTACCTATCTTTGTAGAAGCTGCATAGTTATACATCTCAAATTAATTTTTCTTTGCAAAATAACATATGGGTTGGTGTTTATTTTATTCATATCTAGTTTTTCTAGCATGTTATTTTATATACTGCTAGACAAATTGTGAAAAAATGTATAATATCTCTAGCACCATTTATTAAAAAGACTTTCCTTTGGCCTTTCATCCTTTAAATTGGCCAGGTAAAGTTTTCAAAAAATTACAGATAGATAGATAGATAGATAGATAGAGATTAGGTTCTCTAGCTTCTTTCATTTTCATAATTGTATTTGCTATTCTAAATTTTTTGCTATCATTCCAGCACTATTTTTGAAAATATTTTCTCTTCCCATGTGTGTTTAATTGCTTAATACTTTGTTGAAAATCAGTTGACCATTCATGTGTATGATTATTTCTGGATTTTATTCCATTTCATAGATCTGTTTGTCTAGCTTATTCCTGTTCTTTTACTATCTTTTTTGTTTGTTTGTTTGTTTGTTCATTTTAAAGAGGTTAGAACCAAGGAAAATAAAACAGAATGAAACCAATCAAAACAAACCAATGTAAGTGATACAGGATTTCAAAGCAGTATGAAATCAACAATAGTTATCATAATGCCTCTTGTTGGCTTCAAAATAGCTGCAAATACCTTCAGACATAGTAAAAATCAAACAGAACAGAACAGAATAGAACCAATAAAAATGAAACAATGAATGCAATAAAGGACTTCAAAACAAGACAATTGTGAATCCAAAATGGCTACCATAATATATTTTGCTATCTTTGAAATAGCTGCTCATGCCATCGGATATAACAACATCAAACAAAACAAAACAAAACAGAACAAAACCCAACCCAACATAACAATGAAAATGATACAGGACTTCAAAACAAGATAATAGGGAGTTAACAATGGTACCTTCAGAAGGAGATCTCCCCAAGATGCCACACTGTGTACCGCTGTCCTCTGGATAGACAATCAGACTACTGGCCCTGGACCTGCAAGGTCAGTGAAACACCAAAACACTACAAACATCAAATTGCATTTCACTTCAATAGCTGTCATCTCAGCCTGTGTTTCTCCAGATCAGCTGGTCACTTATGGAGGAGTGGGGGTGAGATTGACTCTTCTTGTTTACCAGTCTGTGTGATAGAAGGGGCTGTGGTCTGGCTGTTCCCCTGCCGGTGGTAGCCTGTGCATGGCACTGGTTCACAGGGAGGGCTTGCTTCTTGATGAATCCTTGTTCTCTCCCCCTGCAGTCCATGAAAGGTACTGAATCATGGGGAAAGGCTGGAGTCTGGCTGACTCCCTGCTGCTGGTGGCCCACACATGGTGCTGGTTTGCAGGGAGGGCTTGCTTCTACTGTAGTATCTTGATTATTGTGGCTTGTAAAAAATCTTAAAATCAGCACTATTCTTCTACAAAGCTGTGTTGGATATTCTAGGTCTCTTGCATTTTCATATTAATTTAATTGTCATCTTATCAGTTTGTACAAAAAAGCCTGGAATTTTGAATGTGATAGTGTCCAATTCATATATCCATTTAGGGAAAGCTGAGGTCTTAACAATATTTGATTCTTTTGATGTGAACATAGTATATTTCTTCATTTATCTGGATATTCTTTAATTTCTTCCAGCAATATTTCCAGTGGGCAGATATTGCACATTTTTTGTCAGATCTATCCCTAATTATTTAATATTTTTCATGTATTTTTATACACTTCTTTTAAAATTTCAATTCTCAATTGTTTGTTGTTAATATATAGAATTTTAATTGGTTTTTCCATATTGATCTCTCTTCTACAAGCATCTACTTATTTATTAGTGTTGGTAAATTTTGTTTTGTAAATTTCCATGGAATTTTCTACATGGATGGTTATGTTATGTGCAAATAAAGATAATTTTACAGCTGGTTCCAGTGGAGCACACATATATTCCCAGTATTGTGGGAGACTGAGGGAGAAGAGTCTAAGTTTGAGCCCAGTCTGGATAACTTAGTGACTTAGTAAGATCCTTTCTCAAAATAATAATAAAAAAACAGAGCTGGGAGTGGAGCTCAAGGCAAAGGCTCTGGACTCAATCCTCAGTGCTGTAATCAATTAGTGAGAAAGAAAGTTTTACTTCTTTTCCTACCTACATACCTTTTCTTTATTTTCTTGCCTCATTACATTGACTAGTCTTCTGGAATAATGTTACATGAAAGTTGTTATGGCTTGGGTCTAGATATTCTCCCCCCACCTAAAACCTCATGCAGTCATGGTGGGGTGGGGGTCAGCCTTTTCAGAAGTAGCTGGATCTAGGGTATGTGGTTCTGGGACCAATGGTTGTGTGATTACTAAATCAGCCCACTGATTGGTTTGACATACTTCTGGCTAGGATTAAGGGTGTGAGTGTTACACCCACCCTAGGGCAGGTAGCCTGTATAAAATATAAGGGATAGAAAGAGGGCTAATACACTCTCTCCTGCCTGCTTGCTGTGGGTTGTTACTCCTCTGCAATGCCCCTCTGCCAGGCCACCTTTCCTTAGAGCCAGCTGACCATGGACTGAAATCTCTACAAACTGAGTTAAATAAACCTTTTCTCTTGATTTTGGATATTGGGTATTCTTCTTTAACCAATGAGAAAAATAACTAAGATAGAAATGGTGATAGTGGACATCCTTGTCTTGTTCCCCATTTTAGAGGACAAACAATTTTTGTAATTATGTGGTGTCACTGTACATTTCTCTTTGAGGCATCTTATCAAACTAAGAAAGTTCCTTTTTACAGGTATTTCTATTTTGCTGCAGAATTTTTTTAAAATCAGAAATAGTTGTTGGATTTTGTCAAATGGCTTTCCTATATTGATGTGATGATATAGTTTTACTCTTTTAAACTATTAATTTTGTGTATTTGATCTTCAGTTGGTGATGTAGTATACTTTTTATATATTTTTTAATCTAATTGTGGATGTACGTATGAGTAGGACATGGATGTATAGTTTTCTTATAGCTGCTCTGGTGGGTTTTAGTGTCTGAGTAATGCTTGTTTCATAGAGTGCATTGGAAAGTGTGCTACTCTCTTTGATTTTCTGGGAGAATTTTTGTGGAACTGATATTGTACTTTCCTTCTTTGTTTGGTGGAATACACCAGTGACTCTATCTGGCTAATGACTTTTCTTTGTGGAAAAATTTCTAGCTACAGATTAATTTTCTCTAGTAGATATAGATTAATTTTGCTAATATTTTCTCTACTTAGGTTATCTAACTTCAGTGAACTGTGATAGTTTGTATCTTTCAAGGAATTTATCCATTTTTATGTAAAGTGAAATAACTGGTATGAGGTTGTTTAAAATAATTTCTTGTTATTAATACTTGAAGAATCTGCAAGTATGTAGTGATTTTTTTTTTTTTTTTTTTTTGGTACTGGGGATTGAACTCATGACCTCTCTCTTGCCAAGCAGGCACTTATGCCACTGAGCTAAATCCCTGTCCCTTTAGTGGTTGTTTTTATAGATACCATTTTTTTCTTATTCGGTCTTGTCTGAGTTTTTGCTTTCCTATTTCTCTTCTTTTTTATTTTAAAATAGATATTATTAGTAATTCATAGTTTTCTTGTTGACTTTATAGTTATAACTTTTTTACTTTTTAATTTTTTTATGTATATATTACAATATTTAATCGAATCCTTCACTTAGACATTATTTACTTACTGGAGGTAAAAATAGGAATCATACAACAGTATATTTCCATTTACCATTCCTCCAATCTGTGGACTATTTCAGTCATATAGATGATATCTTTGTGTATTTTTAGTCATCTACACATTGTTATTTTTGCTTTAAGTAAATTTGTGGCTTTTAAAAGATTGGAAGATGTGTAGTAAATTTTTATTTACTCACATAGCTTTGCTTCTGGCTTTACATTTTGCTATATATTTCTGGTGTCATTTTCTTTCAGTCTTAAGTTTCTTTCTTTCTTTTCTCCCTCCCTTCTTTTCTTCCTTCCTTCTTTCCCTGCCTTTCTTCTTTCCTCCCTTTCTCCCACCCTTCTTCCTGCTCTCCTTCCGCCGTTCCTTCTTTCTTACATTTACTGTAGTGAAGATCTATTTAAAACAAATTTTCTGTTTTTACCAGTCTAAAAATATTTTTGTCTTTCCTCTTAATTTTTTTTGACTGTAAAAGAAACCTTATTACAGTGAAAGATGCATTGCCAAAAATTATGGGATAAATGTGTTTGAAGTGAGAGGAAATATTTTGAGAATTTTAAGGAAATTAATGGCAATGTATCTTTTACTGTAATACATTTTTTTTTTATTTTAAAGAGGATAAAACCAAGGAAAATAAAACAGAATGAAACTAATAAAAAATAAACCAGCATAAGCAATACAGGACTTCAAAACTTTATGAAACCAACAGTAGTTACCATAATGGCATTTGTTGTCTTCAAAATAGCTGCAGATGCTTTTGGACATAGTAAAAATTGAACAGAACAGAATAGAATAGAAACAATAAAGCCAAAACAGTGAATGCAATAAAGGACTTCAAAATAAGCCACTAGTAAATTCAAAATGGCTACCATAATATGTCTTGTTATGTTTCAAATAGCTGCTCATGTCATCAAATTTAACATAATCAAACACAACAAAAGAAATAAAACCCAGTCCAACAAAAACTATGAAAATGATATGGTTTCCTGGCCAGGATCACTTCCTGGTGAGGCCTGGATCCCTCCTCCTCCCACCACAGACTCTCAGAGAGAGGTTTGGGTGGGGCTGACCTCATTTGGGCAGCAGCTGGCATATGGCACCAGTTTTCAGGTGGGGATCACCTCCTGGTGAGATCCCTTGTTCTCTCCCCACTCCCCTTATTTTTTGATGGATAATTTCACAAGACATAGAATTCTTAACTGACATTTTCCCCTTCAGCCCTCCAAAGTTTCTTTGGTGAGACTGAACTCACCACCTTGCGCCTGCCAGACAGGCACTTCAGCCACTGAGCTAAACTCCTGGCCTAGTTTTTTGAGGCAGGGTCGCACTATGTAGCTCACGGGGGGCTTGCACTCGCATTGTAGCCCAAGCCGGTCTTGAACTCACAAGGCTCCTCCTACCTCAGCCCCCGAATGCTGGGATTAAAGGCGTGCGCCACCATGCCTGGCTTCTGTGCTAGTTCTTATATCACTCTTTTTAATGATTTCAGTGTATTTTTAGTACAGCATACTATAATTTTTGATTCATCTTTCTAATTATGTAGATGATGTTAAAGAAAATAAGGTTCACAAAACAAGCCTTAAACAATGAATACTTTAGCATTTATATAATATTCTGACAAAAATACATGCAATATGCATATATAGACCCATGTCTGTGTTTATATATGAACAGTAGGCTTACCATCAAAAGGATGAGCTCTTTGTACCAAAATGGATTAAACTTCTCCATGGCTTCCCTGTCTTCTTCCTAATGCTACCCCTAAGCAAAGCAGGGTGTGGGAAATGTCTACACACATTGACCGTTTTCCTTGTTACATCTCAGAGATGAGAGTGGTTTAGAGTACAGTAAATTTGCTTAATTCTCCCACACTGTTTGTTACATATACCCATTTTTCCTTAAGCAATGACTTACTTTTATCTGACTGATACCTCTTAAATTATATAATATCCAGCATTTTATTTGTTAATTTTTTATTTTAAAGACAAAACAGCAACAAGAAAGCAAAATACCAGGTCATATTTTCTGAACCATAGAGATAAGGACTTACTAAAATTTTAAGTTGGAGCTAAAAATTTTGTTACTGAAAGCACCTCATATCTATGTAGAAGCAACTTGCCATATCAACATCTCAGGAGTTAAGTTTGTGCCATACTCTCATGACACTTTTGATGATTTTGGGGATGTTGAAAGGCACCTGTTATTTTCACTGGTACCTGCAATGCATAGTAAGTGCTACTGTAATGCTTGTAAAATATTACCTACTGACTCAAAGTGAATTCAAGCACAAACTTTTCCACAAAGGAATTGTGTCTCAGCTGATTTGTCAGCAATAGCTCTTCATAAACTAGAGTAAGTTCATTTGTATTTAACATATTATCTTTTGAATGTCATGCATGATATATAACTTGACTAAAATACATTGCTTCTTTTTATTCTACTTTTATTTTCTTTGGGGATGGATACTTTTTATTGTTCAAAAAGCACATATATAAAAGTTTATCATCTTAACCATTTTAGGTGTATGGATCAATAGTGTTAAATATATTTACATAACTCTGAAACAGATTTCCAGAAAACTTTTATCTCACAAAGCTTAAACTCTATGTCCACTGAATAAAGACACTCTATTTTCCTTGCCCTCAGCCACTAATAACTGTCAATCTATTTTTTGTCTCTATGAATCTATTTTAAATACCTCATGTAGATGGAATTATACCGTATTTGTCTTTCTGTTGCTGACTTATCTTACTTGGCATATTGTATTCAATGATCATCCTTGTACCTAAGGTAGGATATTTCCCATTTTAAGACTGAATATTCGAGTGCATGGATAGATCACATTTGTTAATCCACTTCTCTGTGAGTGGAAATTTAGACTGATTATACTTTTTTGGCTTAAGAAAATTTTACTGCTATGAAAAAAATGGGGTTAAAAAAGCCCAAACATTTTCAAATTCTTCAAATTCTTCATTCAAATATTCAGAAATGGGACTGATGTATGATGCGGCAATTTTATGTTTAGTGTCTTGAAGAAACTCTGTGCTGCTTTTCATAGCCATTATAAAATGGTGCAAATAAAATATATAACCCCATACACAGTGTACAACAAATCCTATCCATGTCCTCTCCAAAACTTATTTTCTGCCTAAGTAGTAGCCATCCTAAGCACTGTGAGGTGATGTCTCATTGAAGCTGTGATTTGAATTTCCCTGATTCTGGTGATACTGATCATCTTTTCATGTTTGTTGGCAATTTATATATCACCTTTGGAGAAATGACCATACAAATCATCTACCTCCTTTGTAATTGGGTTGCTTGATTTTTTGTAGTTCAGCTGTTATTTTAATATATTCTTGACATGAATGATTTGCAAATATGTCTTTCACTTCATAAGTGCTTTTTCACTTTGTTGATTGCAGGCTTTGGTACATAAGAATTTTTAAGTTCGATTTGGTCTTATTTGTCCATTTCTGCCACTGTTGCCTGTGCTTTTGTTGTCAAAGCTAAGTGCAATGTCATGGAGCTGTAGTCCTATATTTTCTTCTAGGAATTTTGTATTTTTTAGCATTACTATTTTGGTCTTTAAGCCAATTTGAATTAATGTTTGTAATGATATAAAAAAAGGGTTCAACTTAGTTCTTCCTAACACTATATATTTAAAAGACTGTTTTTTCTATTGAGTTCTATTCTTTTCGTTACTTGAGGCCCCTTGAGATTCCAAGTGAATTTAAGGATGTATCTTCCTATTTCTGCAAAGAAAGAAAGGAAGACCATTGGAATTTTGATAAGAATTTTGTTGAATTGTACATCGCTTTGAGTAATACAAATAGTTTTAAAAGTGGTTAGGTATTCCCATTCATAAATGTAGGCTATCTTTCCATTTGTGTCTTCTTAAATTCTTTCACAGTGTTTTGTAGTGTTCATTGTGCAAACCTTTTATCTTCTTAAATTTACGCCAAGTATTTTATCCTTTTTGATGACAATATAAATTAAATTATTTTCTTGATTTCCTCTTTAGATTTTTCATTGTTAATATAAAGAAACTACCTTTCTCTTGATGTCATTAAATTAAAAATATATGTACTACATAAACAGAATGCCACTCACAGCTACAAAAAGAAACAGAATTGATTGTGGCACTCTTATTAATCAAGTTCCTTGTTTTCTAGGCTATCATGTATAGTATTTATGACAATTTATGTTGATAGAAAAAACGTGTTTTGTGTGAGGAACAGGAGAAACTGAATATGCAGATGTTGGAACTAGAGGAGCTGATCTTGGATTTAATGTAAAAACACAAAGCTAAAAATAGAACAGCTAGATGCAGTGATGTTTTAAAAGTCATAATAGTCCACATTTACAGATTATTGCTGTGTTACAGGCATTGTTTTCAGTCCCCCTTCTATCTTAACCCATTCAATGCTCATGATAGCCCTATGAGGAAACTAGATTCTGATTCCTGTGGATCTCCAACAGTCCCTCTTGCACTTGGAACTCTTATGAAAGTGGAACCCATTCAAGACATACATATTAGAGGCTATCAAAGTCAGCAAAGCAGGTGTATCAGAGGCCATCAAGGTCAGCCTAAAATTTATCACTAGTTGAAGCAAGTTTGAGCATTAAACTTTGAGTCTATAGGTATATCATAGATTTCTTTCCAGAAATACTGTATATTTAACACTTAGTTCCTAAATAATTTTTCATTATTTTACAATGTTTGCAAAATAAGAGAGAATAATATAAGGGTTCTCCAATATATCCATTCCCCAGATTCTGAAGTTATCAAGATTTTGCTACTTTTACTTTGCATTTTCTTTTTCTTCTCCCTCTTTTGCTTCTTCTTCCCTTCTTTTTGCCTGTCTTCCTACTGAGGACGTTAAAAGCAAATCATAGATAGAAAATCAACTCAGTCTCACATAGTTCAGCATGTACGTCTAATATGAGGACATTTTCATATATAATAATGCCATTGTCTTACCTAACCAAAGCATAGATGTGTCCTTGATATTATCTCACATCTAGTTTATATTCAACTTTCTTAAATTATATCAAAAAATTTTTTGTAATTGGACTTTAGAATGAAGATCTAAAGACTGTTACATATAACATTTATATATTGTATCTCTTAAGTATGTTTTGATACATTTTTGTGTATTTATCAAAATAAATATGCAAATTTATTATCCAGGAGAAAGTTCATTTTGCAGTATGCAACTGGCATACATTTATTTTTCCTACTTCAAAACCATGCTCATGCATAATACAATATGTAGATCTTTTAATCAGAGAGACATTATGAGATAGACAACAAAGAAAAATATATATATAGTGTAAAAATGTGAAATAGAGGGAGAAATTGGGGAAATGATTATCCTAGAACTCCTACCATGAGAAAAACCACTGATCTGAGCAATGAACAGTATTATGAATTTCTAGCAGTCAAAACAGTTTATCAGGAAAGACAAAATTTCCAAAGCTTTGATCTCCTTCAGAAATGTGCTGTGAGGAAGAAATTCTCTCTGCAGGGTGTTGAGATCCATACTGACATACTTAAGAGCAGTTTTTTCTAAAACACTATGGGAATATTCTAAATGCAGTCTGTCTTGGTTTTTTTTTCTCGTTGCTGAGACAGAATAGCTGACGCCCGAAATTAGAGAAGGAAAGATTTATTTCTTACAGTTTTTGGAGGTTTTAGTCCATATTCAGCTGGCTGCAAGGCAGGGCAGTGTGGCAGGGCAGCCATTCATGTCAGCCACCAAACAGCAAGGTAAATGGTAAGAGAGAGAAGACGCATCTTCCTCTCATCTTTATATTGTATGTCGGTTCCACCTCTGGGTGAGTGCAGCACTCACATTGCCAATCCCAGCACTAGACAGCAAACCAATCACAAATGCCAGACAGCCCCACCCTTGATTACATGAGGCTTTGGGGGAAGACATAGGACCATACCCATAACATAGTCTTAGCTTAATGCTACACCTGAAGACAGAAGATGTACATTTAAGAACCAAAGAGAAAAAGATCCCACAAGAGGAAAGAAAACCACTGGCAAAGATGGCAGAAATCATGCAAAAGGAGCTTTTCAAGAATGGAATGGTTAAAAGACTGACAAAGGAGTCACTGAATTCACAACAAGCAGGTTGACTGGATCTTAGGGAAGCTCCATTTCTGGGGTAGCAGAAGAATGGAAGGTGAGAATAAAATGAGAAGTGAGATAATGAATGTGAGAATAAGAAGTAGGTCTTTTAAGAAGTCTGCTTCTGCAGTGGAGGATGGAAATAAGTTGGATTGAAGGAAGATGGGATTTTTAACCTGTGAAAATAACAAGGCATATTTGATGGAAAGAAGCAAGTATAAGAAATGCATCTGGAAACTTTCAAGAAAAAAAAAACCTTTAAAGTAAAAAGAAATCCAGTGATTGCTTAGTGTGCTAAATGCTTTGTATATATGTTTTATATATATTTTCTTATTTAATCCATATAATAAAAATTTTCACTATTTTACAGATAGAGAACTTGTTTTATGTATATGTAACAAACAATGCTGATGCACTGTACAGTCCAAAAAATCTCACAGAAAATATATCTGCAGGAAAATACATTCTTCTTAGATGACACTCATTAAAAAAACACATTTAGATGAAAGTTTCTTCATGTTATTTAATAGAATGGCATCCTGATTGTTATGCTAACATGTTACGTTTCTCTTGATCTCAGGTTTTCTCAATAAGACTTTATACTTGTTATCTGTTAACATTCTACAGAGATTCAACTTCTTAGACAACTGTGATTGATAACAAATAACAGTTCTCTTGGGGCTGTGGATGTAGCTCAGTGGCATAAGCGCCTGCCTGGCAAATACGAGATTGCAGGTTTGATTCTCGGTACAAAAAACAAACAAACAAACAGAAAAACAAATAACAGTTCTCTTAATAACCCCTCAATATTGTGACTGAGTTGGCTTATGTTGTAAAGACCCTATGGGTAACTGAAACCACTCTTATTCATAATAGTAATGATGAAATTCTCTTCCTCATGTTTAGACACTTTCAAGAATTGATTAGACACCATACTGTATCTTTTTTTGTTTCTCACATGGGCTCTCACTCTAATCTCCCTGACCCTCTGTTGGAGAGCAACATTCATGCTAGTACTTTGATTACCTATTTAGAAGAGGATATTGCTTCACATCAATTTTTTCATGAAGTGCTAAAGCACTCTTTTGTTCATTTAATCTTACACATAAGCAGACCCAAGAAATCATTTGTACTCGCCCTGACTGCCCAAAACAGGTACAGTCTACTCTTTATATAGTTGTCAATCTCCATGGTTTGAAAATTAATAAAATTCGACAAATGGTCTATCTCATTGTAACCCTTTTGGTGAACTTAAATATCTTTCTATACGAGCATGCTATGGATGTTTACATGGTTTTTTTTTTCTTTTTTTTTACAAACAGATGAAACTGCAAAACATGTCAAATGGCATTTCTTGTCATGCTTTTCTGCAATGGGACTGCTTTCATAAATTAAGATTGATAATGGACCTGTCTATGTATCCAATTCTCTTTGGGTTTTCTTTCAACTTTGGTATGTTAAATATTATCACAAGTATGTATACCTTATAACCCTACAGGTCAAGCAATAGTGCAACAAGCCAATGAGCTCCTCAGCACCCAAATAGTAAAATAAAAACAGTGTGATGAAGAAGCTCCCTTGACAAGAACAAGCATCTAAAGCATTATTTACTTTAAAATTGTGATTCAGAGGGTTTCACCACAGTAGAGATTATTTTAGTCCCAAAAAGGACAGATCAAAACTACTTGTCCTTTACTATTACCATTGTTGGATTCACAGTGACTGGGTCCAACAGAATTGTTAACCTGGGGATGGGGATATAAATCTGTTTTATTACCCACAGGTCTTTTTTCAGTTCCTGTGCATCCATACAATGTGACATCAGGTGAAACACTGCAAAGAAGAATTCTCTTCACTTCTGAAAACCTGTTCTTTGCAATCATTGTGCAAGTCATTTATAACTTCAGAATTATGAAGGTAAAAAGGTTGCTTATCTTTCTGAGTCGGTGACACATATGTCTCAAGTAAGTGACATGTTTTAGTTGGCTCACATTTCTACTTTGCCTGTCTTTGACATACTGTAGTTACATGAGAAGATCCAGAACCAACTTTTTCCTCTAAGGACATTTCATATACAGAGTTTAACTGCTACTTTTTGACCCCTTAAGGGACTTTGGGAGAGACCAGGCTGCTCCAGCCCCAATGGTATACAAGTAACTTCAATATCTCTGTGCTATTCATCTTGCTTATAACCTAAACCAAGAAAATTGGGAACTCTGTAATTCGATGGTGTTTGATTCTACCTGAAATTATGTTTTAGCTTTTAATTACTATGGCAGCCCACCTCCATGGCCCTACTGAACTTTGTTATGCCTCTCCTCAAATACTTACTTTTCCCTATCAAAAAATCCTTCTGGCATCTAGCTAGTCTCTTCTTCCCTATTATTATTGCAATTGGTAATTATCAGCATATAGATAAACTCAGATGGATTGCTCATGATATGTCTGATCATGTTGAGATCTATACTGCCTTCCCATATATTCTAGTTTTTGTTAATTAAGAACCTAAGATAACTGAATATAACTCCTCTAACCATTGTTACAGACCCCTTAAAGCATTTAACATCTTCTTGACTGCCAATGCCACCTGATTAACTCCCTCTGTTACAAATAATAATATTTTTCAACTAAATGTTACACATGTTAGGATAATAAGACAATGAGCTTGTTGTGGTCAAGGATTGCAAGGAGAACAACTACATACAGGACACATGACACATAATTTATAGTATTATTTATAATGGTCACCCAAGGGGTCAAATACAAAGAAAGTTCAGGAAATCTGTCCACAACACTAGACTACAAAATCCAGTTGAGGGCCTGGATCCCCTGGCAATAACCTGCATGAGTTTAGTTGAAAATCTAGAGCCCATGACAATGACTCATGCAAGTCTATTTCATGGATCTGCACTGGGAAGACCCAAAGGTCAGTGGTGGAAGCTAGAAAGTCTATGCCAGTGGGGTGAAAGATCTGTGACAGTAGGTTGGATGTTCTGCACTGGAGCCAAGAAGTAATGCTCAAAAAAGGACCAGGGCTCCTCTGAAAAGTACCACAACCACCCTCAGAGACAATGAGGTCCCGAGCTCCTCTGATGATAGCAGCCAAGTACATATCAGGAAGCCAGCATAACAAACTTCTCTTCGAGATTAAACAGCACACATCTTCCCCTCTGGTGCCAGGAAGCAATGCTCAAAGTAAGGAACAAACCTCCCTCAAAGTGAACCACCGCCATTCTCAGCAACAAGGATCTGAGCTCCTCTGATGAAAACAGTCTAGTTTGTATAAGGGAGCCAGCATGACAAGCTCTTCCAGGAGAACCAAAGGCTCTAAACAACAACACTTAGGAGAACCTACAATGCTACTCCTCCTCTCCAGGTCTCCTTTTTATGCTAGCAACAGTCCTCAGGTGGGCCTTCCATGCTCAGCATCATGCTGATTCAGTTCAGCTGGTATTTAAATTGACCACCAGTTACCAATTCATTGCAGATCCAAAGCATGTTCCCCACCAATCTCACTCAAGAGTGGGTAGGAGATTCAACCCTTGAACAAATTACTTCAGTGATTGAACACAGAAGACAAAAGCACTTTCTAGGCATTTTAATTGCAACTATTATTGTGGCTATTGCACTGGCCATTACTGTAGTGACTGCTGAAGTTTCTTTGATTCACTCAACACAAAGTGCTCAAACTACGAATGACTATTTCCAAAATTTTACCTCAAAATCATTGACTCAAGTTAATATTGATGAAGAAGTTCTACAAAGACTTGACACCTTTGAGACTGGTGTCAGTTGGCTCCAGAAACATCAATATACTATAAACACTTAGTCATCTTTGTTATGATGTTGAGTACCACTTGATGTATGTTACTCCTATTCATTTTAATCATTTTGAATCTTGGGAGGAGGCTCAACACCTTTTCCATGGTGCCTTTCACACAAATCTGGACAGAGATATTACTAATTTTCAAAGCCAACCTCAGGCCTAACTTCTTAAACTTCAAATGAAAGCTCACAACATTACTTTGGATCCCCTTGACAGTATTGCCTGCTATTTAAATCCTAAACATTGGTTTTCTGGTCACAACATTCACATTTGAATTCTTATAGCGATTAGGATAATCTTTTTTTTTCCCCTGCTCTTTCCTGTGGCCCTAAGAACACTTTGTATGCTGTTCCAACAGATCCTCCATGTAAAAGTCATGATGACCTTCCTGCATCAAGCCCATAAACCGTATGCCCTGTACTCCCCTTTTTTTTTTACCTAATCTAGGTTATCAAACAAAAAGGAAGAATTGTGGGAAGACCGTGGCCAAAAGAGTATGCAAAAAGAATGCAAAACAGGAAGGGACTCTTTAAATAACAATTCTGGAGACCTGGAACGAATGGGTTAAATTTATGACCAATCTGTAGGATAACAGCAGAATTAAAAGCAGTTTCTTTTCAGAAAATTTTTGCTTTAGGCAGCGTGTTCCCTCCGACTCCAATAAGCTCCTCCGAATTTGATGGGCATATGTCATATGCCAAGCTATTCTGCTCCTTCCCTGTTCTTTCAGTTTCTATAGAAATGTTTTCTTCTTGTATGCCCTTGAGTTCCAAATTTCAGCTACAGAGGTCTCAGGCTGCTGCTGTCTTTCTGAGGCTCTGATGAGCATAAGCAGCCACTCTGAGCTTCTCAGATTGAATTAAATTTCATCTCTGAGTAATCTTTCTTATTACATGTGCAGCCATGGTCACACACTACAAGAACTTCCCAAACTTCTTTTCAAATAAGGATAGTCACATGATAGGATTCTGTCCACTGACATGTAAAAACAAATCTATGGTTTTCATTTTTTCTCCCTCTGCCTTTGCACCTCAAATGCTGACCTCTTGCATGGAGGTGTAGTAATTGTCATATAACCAAAAGAACTAAAGCCATGTGCTGCAGATGGTAGAACAGGAAGCTAGAAGGACGTTTTTTATTCCTTGATGGTCTATGTCCTAGCTCTATTATACACAATAGGTAAATTCTTATTAATTTAAGCTTCTGCTAATTGAGTTCTTTCCTGTAACTGAATAAAGAGAAAAACACACACTAAGGATTATTTTTCTTCTTAGGACTTATTTTATGGACAATGAGCTTATGTTTTTATTTATTTATTTATCATCAACTTACAGTAGAATGTAAGCTTCATGAGGGAAGAATTTGGTCTGTTTTACTCAGTTTTATGTCCTGCCTTTAGAGCAGTGATTGGTCAGGGAAGATGGCAATACTGATACTTGTCAGGTGAATGAATTGTTTTGCGACTTGCTGCTTTCTAAGCTTAGTTCTAATAGTTCTACCTAATCTTTATAAAAGCATTCATGCTAAGAGGGGCATATGCTTCACAGTCTCCTATTATTTTATCTTTTCCATTCCCCTGTAGATTGAGATTTCAGTTATTTGCATTTTTCCTTTTTTAAAAATTACACATACTGTACATAAAATTCTGCTATGTGTCAATATTTCTGTAGTACAAATATTATCCTCCAAAAAGACTCACTCTCTAGACATCCACCTCCAGCATATGAAACCTGCCATTAGCCCACAATTTTGGTAAACTGTATTTAACCCAATTGTATATTAACCAACCATTTCTTCCAGTGAGCAAGGTCACATTCCATGTTGATTTAATTTGCATTTTCTGGTTACTAGTGAAGCTAAATATTTTTTTATATGTTTGTTGAATCTTTGATATTGTTTACAGTTTTGTGCATATTCATTACTTTTTATTTAAGAGAAAAAAAACACAGAAAAGAAAAACAAAAAGCAAAAGAGACAAACAAACAACAACAATACAATAACAGTACAGGTTTACAAAACAAGACGTTAGGAATTTGGCAATGGTGTAATATTGCATATTGTACCTTTAAAAGGGTTATTTAGAGTAACAGATATAGAAAGGTAAAATTGATCTAATCATATGAGTATTAGCTGTTCTTTTCCAGTAACTAATATATTTGGTAGTGTAGTCATTTTAGCTACCTTATGTGTGTGTGTATATATATATATATATATGTACAAATTTATGTCTTTTTCCTTTTCCCTTCCTTCTTTCCTCCTTTCCCCATCCCAATTACTTTTCCTCTTGAACAGTCTCTTACCCTTACACAGTACTTATTGTAGATTTTGGATTGTATATACTTTTTCAGTTTCTTACACTAGGGAGACAATATGGTATTTACACATGAGATTGGTTTATTTTACTTATGAGTATGATCTCAAGTTGCATTCATTTACTTATAAAAGTCTAGATGCAATATTACTTTATAGCTGAGTAGTACTTCATTGTATAAAAATACCACATTGTTTTTATTCATTCCTTGACTGATGGGCACTTGAATTTCCAAGATTTGGCTATTACAAATTGTGTTGCTATAAACATGTGTGCACATATATCACTGTGGTATGATGTTTTCAGTACTTCTGAGAAAATGTCCAGAAGCAGGATATCTGGGTCAAATGGAATCTCTAATCCTAGCTTTTTGAGGAATCTCCACACTGATATCCACAGTGGTTGCACAATCCTACAATCCCACCAACAGTGGAGAAGAGTTCCTTTCTCCACATGGCCCCTACAACATTTGTTATTGGTTGATTTCTTGATCTTGGCCATTCTTTCTGCGGTGAGTTGGAATCTCAGTGTTGTTTTAATTTGCGTTCCCCAAATGACCATTGATGTTGAACATTTTTGCACATATTTATTTGCCATTTGTATTTCTTCCTCTGAAAAGTGCATATGCATCTTAGATGCCCATTTTTGGATTGGGTCCTTGAATTGTGGGGGCCTTATTTTTAAAAATTCTTTATATGTTTTAGATAGAAGTCCTTTGTCTGAGGGACAGTTGGCTAAGACATTTTTCCAATTAATGGGTTTTCTTTTCACTCTGTTGGAGATTTACTTTGACATTCAAAAGCTTTTTATAAGATGAAATCCCAGTTATTGATTCTGGGAGATATTTCCCATGCAGTTTGATTTTTGTTCATGAACTCTCTGCCTACTCCTATGTCATCAAGATTTTTAACTACTTTGTCTTCCAGCAAATTTAGTGTCTCTGTTTTAATATTTAGACCTTTGATCCATTTTGAGGTTAGTTTAGTGCATGGTGACAGACATGGATCTAGTTTTAGCTTTCAGCATATGGAAAGCTAGTTTTTCCAGCATCACTTATTAAAGAGGCTATCTTTCTTACAATGTACATGTTTGGCCCCTTTGTCAAAGATATGGTGGCTGAGTATGTTTGTAGTTGTGGCTGTGTCTTCTAATTGATTTCATTGATCCTCAGGTCTGTTTTTAATTCCAGTACTATGCTCATTTTATCACAGTAGCTTTGTAGTATAATTTCAAGTTGGGGATTGTGATGCCCCCTGCATTACTTTTGTTGGCCAGAATTGCCTTTGCTATTCTAGGTCTCTTCTGGTTCCAAAAGAATTTTAGGGATGACTTCTATAGCTCTGTGAGGTTTGCAAGTGGTATTTTGATTGGGATTGCATTAAATCTGTATAACAATTTTGGGAGAATGGCCATTTTCACAATGTCTGTTCTTCCTATCCATGAACAGGGAATATCTTTCCATTTTCTGAAATGCTCTTTGATTTCCTTTTTCAAAGTAATGTAATTTTCACTGTATAGATCTTTTGCTTCCTTTGTTAGATTGATTCATAGGTATTTCATTATTGTAGATGCTATGGTGAAGGGTGTGATTTCCCTTATTTCTCTCTCAGTGAGTTTGTTGGTTGTGTACAAGAATACTATTGATTTTTGAGTGTTGACCTTGTATCCAGCAACATTGCCAAACTTAGTTCTTACGTCTAGAAGTCTTTCAATGGATTTTTGGGAGTTTTCTATGTAGAGTATCATATCATCTGCAAATAATGATAATTTCACTTCTTCCTTTCCTATCCTTGTTCTGTTTATTTCTCTCTCTTGTCTAATTACTCTGGCTAATGTTTCCAGAACTATATCGAATAGAAGTGGTGATAATGGACATCCTTGTCTTGTTCGTGAAATTTTTTAGTTTTTCTCCATCTAGCAAGGTGTTGGCTGTTGGTTTATGATATATGGCTTTTATCAGGTTGAGGTAGAGACCATCTATTCTGATATTTTGTAGGGTTTTTATCACAAATGACTGTTGAATTTTGTCAAAAGCTTTTTCTGCATCTATTGAGTTGATCATGTGATTCTTGTCTTTGGCCCTGTTGATATGGTGTATTACATTTATTGATTTGCATATGTTGAACCACCCCTGCCTTCCTGGGATAGATCCCCCTTGATCATGGTATATAATCTTCCTGATAACTTGCTGCATTCTATTTGCCAGTATTTTATTGAGGATTTTTGCACCTATGTTCATTAGGGAGATTCGCCTTTAATTTTCTTTTTTGGTTGGGTCTTTCTCTGGTTTTAGTATTAGGGTAGTACTTGCTTCCAGGAATGAGTTAGGGAGACTTGCTTCCCTTTCAATTTCCTTGAAGAGTTTGAGGAATGCTGGCATTAAGTCTTCCCTAAATTTCTTGTAGAATTCAGCAGTGAATCCTTCAGGACCTGGGCTTTCCTTTGTTGATAAGGTTCTAATTACATTTCCAATTTCATTAACTGAAATTGGATTATTCAGCAGTTTTACATCTTCTTAATTCATCTTTGGTAATTCATAGGTTTCTAGGAATCTGTCCATTTCTTCTGTGTTATCAAACTTATGGGAATAAAGTTTTTTGAAGTAGGTATTGATGATCTTCTGTATTTCCACAGGGTCTGTACTGATTTTACCCTTTTCATTTCTTATTGCATAGGTTTAAGTTTTTTGTTTCCTCTTTTTGATAAGGTTGGCTAGGGGCTTATGAATTTTATTTATTCTTTCAAAGAACGAACTCTTCAATTCATTAATTCTTTCCATTGTTTTCTTAGTTACAATTGCATTCATTTCTGCTCTGATCTTTATAATTCCCTGTCTTCTTTGGGCTTTGGGCTTGACTTGCTATTCTTTTTCTAGAAGTTTGAGTTGTGGCATTTTCTAGAAGTTTGAGTTTATGTGTGTTCTTTCCATTTTTCTGATGTGGGAGTTTAGTGCTATAAGTTTCCCTCTGAGGACTGCTTTCATTGTGTCCCACATGTTGCAGTAATTTGTATTTGCATTTTTGTTCAATTGAAAATGTTGTTTAATTTCTTCTTTAATTTATTACATGACCCTTTGATTGTTTAGGTGAGTGTTATTTATTTTCCACGTGTTTATGCAGTTCTTGTGGGGTATTTTTTGACATTAATTTACAATTTTATTGTACTATGGTGAGATATTATGCATGGAATTATTTCTGTTCCTTTGCATTTACTTAAGCATGTTCTGTGGGCTAGTATCTGATCTATTTTAGAGAATGACCCATATGCAGCTGAGAAGAATATGTATTCTGATGTTGTTGGGTAGAACACTTGGTACAAATCTAGTAGACCCATTCGTTCCAAGTTTTATTCAGTTCTGTTATTTCTTTGCTGATTTTTTGTTTGGTTGATCCGTCTCTTTGTGACAAGGGGGTATTAAGTTCCCCTGTTACAACTGTATTATTGTTTACTTGGTTTTTCATGTCTATTAAGATTACATAGTTGGATGCTGCCATGTTTGCTGTATATATATTTATAATTGTACTTGTTTCTTCTTGAAATTCTCCCCTAACAAGTATGTAGTGACCTTGTTTATCTATTTTGATCATTCTGGTTTGAAGTTCACATTGTCTGCAAACAAAATTGCTACCCCTGCTTTTTCCTGGGTTCCTGTTGAATGGAGAATTGTTTTCCATCCTTTGATTTTTAGTCTATGAATTTCCTTTTGAGATAAATGTGTGTCTTGTACACAGCATATTGTTGGATTTTGTTTCTTAATCCACTCTGCCAGTCTGTTTCTTTTTATTGGAGATTTGAGACCATTTACATTGATTGCTATAAATAATATGTACTGACTTATCACTGCCATGTAATGTTTCTGTTGTTGGTTTTCTACATTTTTTTCTGTTTAATTATTTGCCCTTCTTAGTGGTTTCTTTTTGCTGTTGTTCTTGGGATTGTAGTTATCTTTGTCTCTTTCTAGAGTGTCTTTCATTACTCTTTGTAGTGTTGGTTTGTTTGTCATGAATTTCTTTAGTTGTTCTTTGTTGCGAAAGTATCTTATTTCTCCATCAATTTTTAAAGATAGTTTTGCCTGATACATCAATTTGGGTTGAAAGTTGTTTTCTTTCAGGATTTGAAATACTTTATTCCAAGCTCTTCTTGACTTGAAGGCTTGTGTTGAGAAGTCTGCTGTAATTCTGATAGGTTGTCCTTCGTAGGTGATCTGTTTCTTTTCTCTGACAGCTTTTAGGATTCTGTTCTTGTGCTGTATTTCTGATATCTTAATTATTTTATGTCTGGGTGGAGATTTATTTTGTTATGGTTAGTTGGGGCTCTGTATGGCTCACTTATCTGTATATCAGATTCTCTTCCCACTTTTGGAAAATTTTCTGCTATTATTTCTGCAAATAGTCTTCTCAGGTCATTTGTGTTGATCCCTGCTTTTTTTGTTGACACCTATTAATCTTATATTGTTTCTGTTTGCATCATCTTGTAGCTGATGAATTGTCATTTCCTGGTTCCTTGCTATTTCTAAGAGACCTTTCATGATCATATGCTTCCATGCTATCTTCAAGGCTTGAGAGTCTTTCTTCAGCTTTATTCAAGTGGTTTTCCAACTTTCAATGGATTTTTTAATTTGCTGAATATCACTTTGAATTTGGTTCATGCATTCTAATTCTGTCTTATATTGTCCTTTTGAAGTTTCCATGATTTTCTTATGTTTCTGTATTTTTTATGTAGATCTTCTTTAGATACACACAGCATTTCTTTCATAATGTTTATCATTTCTTTTTTCCCTGAGAGATTATTTCTGATCTGATTTCTTCTATAGCTTCGTGGAGTTGTTTCTTTTCTTCAGTTACTATCATTTCAGAAAGTTCAGTTGGTGATTTCCAGTGTCTTCTATTTCAGTGTCTCTTGGATTTGTTTTCATTGGGCTGGAGGACTGAGACTACATCTTGCTCTTTCATTTTGTAATTTTCCTCTGGGACCTTTGCAGCTGGCTAGGCAGCCTCCCAATGGGTTGCACTGGAATGCTGTGCTGTGTAGAGCTTCAATCCTCCAATATCCCTGTGGCTAGCCAGGGCACACCCCCAAATTATGTTGCCAGATCCTTGTGCTCTGTGGCCTGTGAGGCTGGCTGTGTGTTCCCCTGATACTATTTTGGGTAGCTCTGGGATGGTGGGCTGGGCTCCTTGCAGCTAGCAGGGGCACACCCTTTGTGTATTTTTAGGGCCTAGAACCTGTCTGAGTAGGTTTCAGAACCTCCACAATCGAGGTGGATAGCATAGATGCACCCCAGGGTGTGGTGCTGGGGTTTTGTGCCTGACTGGGTAGAGTTCAGAGCCTCCAGAACCCATGTAGCTAGCAGGTATGTATCCCCAGTGTGTCACTGGGGCCTAGCACCTGGCTGGGTGGAGTTCAGAGGCCCTGGGACCCATGTGGGTAGCAGAGCACATCCCTAGAATGTTGCACTTCCAGGACCTTGTGTCTGCCTGCGAGGAGTTCAGAGCCTCTGGAGCACAAGGCTAGCCAGAGTGTACCCCTGGCATATGGTGCTGGGGCCTTGCTTCTTGCTAGGCAGAGGTCAGAACCTCCAGGACCTGCCACATGTCCAGCTGGTCTGCATCCCTGAACTATGGAGCTGGGGCCTTATGCTCTGATGGGTGGGGCTCAAATTCTCCAGGACCTTTGGGCTATGCTGCTTGCTCTCTGATGAGCAATGCCAGGGCTCCTGAATGGGCTGGGATGAGCACCTCTGTTTCCTATGAGGCTGGCAGGGCATTCCCCTGATGGACTGTGCTTGGATGCTGGACTGGGCAGAGCTCAGATCCTCTGTGCAGCTAGAGAGGGCGCACTCCTGGAGTGTGGCACTGGGGCCTTATAGCTGCCTGGGTGGAATTCAGAAACTCTGGGACCCAGGCAGCTAGGTGGAGCATGCCTTTGGAGTGTGGCACCTCCAGGACCTTGCATCTGGCTGCAAGGAGTTCAGAGCCTCTGGAGTGCAGGGTTAGCCAGAGCGTACCCTTGATGTATGAGTTTTTGTGTATATTCAGGCAAAAATCATGTCACTTAAAAACTTATGGTTGCTATTTGTATATTCTTATATTCATCCATTGTATATTTTTTCACTGCGAATGTTCTTGGGGATGATCACTTGAATTTAGAGAAAATGGGTAACTTTTTAATATTTGAGTTATTCAATTGGAAAGTAAATCCTTCTCTCTCTCTCTCTCTCTCTCTATATATATATATATATATATATATACATATACATATGTATATATATTTATCTCTCTCTATATATATACATATATATACATACATATGTATATACATAATATATATATTTTTAATATTTGAGTTATTCAATTGGAAAGTAAATCCTTCTCTCTCTCTCTCTATATATATATACATACATACATATCTATATATATATACATATAAATATACAATATATACATACATATATATATATTATTTTTTTGTACCAGGGATTGAACTCACAACCTCACACTTACCAGGCAAGTGCTTGAGACACTGAGCTAAATCCTCAGTCCCTATATTTTTTTAAGAGAATAAAACTAAACAAAATAAAACAGAATAAACCCAATCAAAACAAAAGAGTGAAAATGATAGGGGACTTCAAAACAAGATAATAGGAAATCAAAAATGGCTGCCATAATGCCTCTTGTTTTCCTCAAAATATGTGTCCATACCATCAGACATATAGTGTCTATATACAACTAGGCCATTTTATGGATTTCAATAAATTTTACAGTTTTTTATTATATACAATTTTGTATTGTAGGTCTTGAAAATGTCTTGTTCATTTCATTGCTTTTACAGATGCTTTTGTTATTGTGGATTAATTGTACAATTTTCCTTCTGACATTGCTCACTGATTATTGTGGTATATAGAAAAAGTTAATCATTTTGAATGTGCATTGTATATATCATGGTAAGCATTCCTATGTTCATATTGTTTTCAGTTGATTCTCTTGTACTCTCTGAACAGATGTTTCCATCATCCACTAGAGCTCCATCTGTTAGCTTCTGTACTACATTGTTTTGCCTATGAGGGTTAAATTTAGAAATTGAAAACAGCATGGAAATTTAGAAGAGCTAAATAAATGTTATAATTTTCAAGATAGCATGGATTTTGTTAAATGAAATAAGGAATTTCAAGTCAGACTTTTTACCATATGTAATGTTTTAACTGGCACTGAAACATTTACTCAAGTTTCCTTAAAAAAAAAACAACTGACAATGAATAGAATTCTGAATTAAAATTGACACTTAGAAAGTACTGGATTTATCTAAAATGAGTAGGACAGAAATAACCACTCACGCTTCTTTAACAAATTAACTACCATTATCTAGAAATGATTCATCAAAGTCTATGATTTAAGCTTCTAAGAAAACTTAGTTACTTGAACAGAGACATCAAAGATTGTTTTGAATGTGGGTTCAATTTTCAAATGAGAAGTACAGATCAAGTAAAATCCGCATATTACTTTTTGAATAAAAACTTGAAATGTGATCACTTCTAAAAACTATTTGCATTTTATAGTCTAATCAGCATAATTAAGACTCTACTCACTAATTAACAATCAGTAAATAGTAGATAAACAGATGAAGAGATTTTAAAAAGACACACTCTTTTTGCTAAGATATGTAATATTGCATTTGTATATAAATAAAAACTTAATAATATTTTATATTTTTTCCTCTAGGGAAAAAAAGGATCACTTTAGTCATGCTATAAAAAGTCATTATTTTTAAAGCATTGTTTTTACTTTATTTCAACTCTTCAGACCATTCTCAATAATACTTTGAAACAAAAGTGATTTAAATGACTAAACAAAATAAATGGAACTATTCCTTCTCTTGTTTTCTTAGCACAGAGAGCCAATGTAGGCAGGCACTAACAAGTTTTAAAACTGGTTGAGTTCTCCTTTGGTGCACTTGGGTTTAAGAGTTGGGGAAGTCTATTGCATCTTCAATGAGATTATGACCTTCATGGAATCATACCCACAGCAATCACAGCAAAAGCTAAACAGAAGAACCCCAGCCCTTGTCTCTCCTTTTCACTACAAATACTATAGGAAAGAGAGCTCTGAAAAAATAGAAGTGAGAGAGGAGTAATTAAGAGGATGGTGTTATGGTTTGTGTCTAGCTCTCCCCCCACAAAGCCTCAGGCAATCACGGGTGAGACTTTTCAGAGGTGGTTTGACCTAGAACATGTGAGGCTGGGATTAAGTGTGTGGTGCTGAGTTCAACACTCTGTGATTACTAAATTGGTCCAATGACTGATTTGGCTTTATTCTGGATGTGGATAATGGGGAGATGCACTCTTGGTGCCAGTGCAACCTAAGAGTGTGAAGCCTGGATACAGTATAAGGGACAGAAAGAGGGCTGCTGGCCTCATTTGCTGCTTTACTACTTTACAGCTTGTGCCTTGCCACCTTGCTGCCTTGCTGCCTTCTGCCTTCTGCCTTCTGCCTTCTGCTCACCATGAACTACTTCTCCTCTGTCATGCCACCCTGCCTTGGGGCCAGCCAACTGTGAACTGAAACTTGGCAAACTGTGAGCTGAAGTAAATCTTTCCTTTTTTAACTTTGAGTGGCAGATATTTTGTCTCAGCAATGAGAAAAGTAACTAAAGCAGATGAATAAAACTTCAATGTCTGTTCAACCACAAAACCTAGGAGAAAGGTATCAGGAATAAGAATAAAGAATTCCTTAGAGAAATAAAGTGTGCAAAGGCATGAGAAATGTGATATAAAAAAATTAAATACATCTACCTAAGTCAAATATTTTTTTCTATCACAGGAAAATGATACTACCTAGAACGTGAAAATGAAAGGTGATCCTGGGAAAAGAGATAAGTGATCATATTTTTTTTTCACTAAGATTAAATGTAGATCACTTGGAGGGCTCTCCTTGAATGCAGAACAATTACTTCCACGTTAGTTAAACTGGGCCCTATCTCCATGTACTGATAAGTACAGAGGTGGCCAAGATATTTCTTTCTCCCTTCAATTAACTCTAAGCAATGGGAATAGGGCTAGTACTGATGTGTAATCTTTAAAGCCAGCCAACAGTTTCTTGTTTCCCTGCCTTGTGTTTCCCTATAAATCATTGAGCACAGTGGGATGGCAGAGCCACATAACTCCAGGAATGTCAACTGGGTTTGAGCCTCAAGATGAGAGGCTATGACTTCCCAGGGCACAAAAACTTACTTATCAGAAATGGAAGCAACAGCCTCCTAAACATTTAAATGCTACCCCAATTGGGTTATTCAGATTGGTCTTTCTGCATACCCTTCTCTCTGCATGTTGCTGAGGTGCTTTCTTGTCTCCTAGTTAAGCCTAGACAGTAGATTCATGTAATTCCTACTATTCTCACCACTGCTCATCTGCAAGTCACTCCCTTCTTCACAAATTAATAAATTCTGGGTGAGGCTCTGGGTCATGGCCTTTGTCCTGTGAATCCTCACCTGGATCAGACATAGGACCCTTTGGCTACTCATAGTTATGAATATGTCTTAGTGTCTTCATTCTCATCATGGGTTGCACTGGAGGTGTAGATTGGAAATTAACTTGCTGGGATTCCAGTAATGTTTCAGCGGGATTACAAATATAAACTTTCCAGGCTGCAAAGAGGATGGGAGAAGGGATTACAATATTTGGATTACAATAGTTAAGCATCCTGGAATCCAGTTAGCAAAATTATTAAAACACTCTTATATTTTTCCCTTCCTCCAATTTTAACATTACTCTTTTTTTGTACCAGTTTCAATACAATCAGCCATATCTATATAGTTCACCAAAATAATATAGGAAATCAAGTAGCCTTGTAATTTTGCTCCTTAAGGGAAAGGCTGATTTTTAGGGGTTTCATTGTATAATTAGAAATGGATGGGCAAGTCCAGTGAGTTGTCTTGTTGAAATGATGAGTGGGCAGCATGAAAATCCAGGGTTATTCTCTCACTGTTAAAAACTAAATCACCTAGCTGGGTGTGGTTTCACATGCCTGTAATCCTGGCACTCGAGAGACTGATACAGGAGGACTGTGAGTTTGAGGCGAGCCTGGGCCACCAAGTAAGCTCAAGGCCAGCCTGAACTGCATAGCAAGACCCTGTCTCAAAAAGACAAAACAAACAAACAAAAAACAACTAAAGATGCAGTAATTAGAAAAAAATTATACATGTTATTTGTTTGTTTTTCTTTTTCTTTCCTTCCTTCTCCTTTTTGTTGTTGTTGTTGTTGTTGTTGTTGTTGAGACAGGGTCTTGCTATGTAGTACAAGCCAGTCTTGAACACACTATGTAGCACAACCTGGTCTTGAACTTGCAATAATCCTCCTCCCATGGCTCTCAACTGCTGGAATTACAGGTGTGCACCACCATGACTGCTTAGATGTTCTTTTAAAATTCACTTTTTATTATTTTCTACCAATATCAATAATTCCTTCTGTAAATGAGTTAGTAAAGTAGACCCAAGTAAAATTTTTTCTATGTCCAGAAAGAAATGTACTTTGTGTTGTGGAGGTGAATAGCAGAGAAGCAAATGCACATCAGATTATGTCAAGGATGGACAGGTGGGACTTCACATTTTTATCTTATCATTTCCCTCTTTAACCCCTCTTCTCTGCTTTTCTTCAGTAACATCACCAAACTTCATTTAGCTTCATCAGCTAACTAAGGTCTAGGAAGGCATTGCATATCATGATGTCCTCAAAACACATTGTCCTGGGTAAACAATTATTTATAGTAATTCAGAGGTTCCATGGCAGGATCACATTTTTTTTCTCTGAAAATCAGATGTTTAATGTAAAGGTAAAACCTCATGTGCATTTTGGTGACTTGGCATATTCAAACATTACAATTACATGCTTGAAAAAGAGAATTTGTTCTTCCTTGTTCTTTCTTCCTTGGACCTACACCTTTTCCTAGTTCGATTATCTTCTCTTGTAGAGCATATTTTCATATCTTGGTATATCTCCTCAGTATCTGTCTCTCCTTAATTGTAATTTTTATTCAAGAATAATAACTCTTCAATCTTTTTGGACATTTTTGTTTTGCCCCCACCTATGAACTTTACCAGGGTGCATTGAAGTTTAACCATTCCATTCCTGGAATTCTTTTGGATCCCTTTTAGGAAAAAGTGCCACAAAGAACATAGGTGGGGTTCAAGTGCATCTGGGTGCCAAGACCATTGAGGAAGCCTCCACACAGCTGTGCCTTCTGTCGGCTCCCTTCTGGTCTCACTATGCCCAGCTTCTTGATGGTTTCATAGAGGTACATGCATCTTTTGTTTATGTGAGAAAGAAGCCTTGGGACCTAGGAAATTCCAGAATACTTCTTTACCTAAGGATTCTCCACCTTGCTCATTAACAGGTGAAATGATTTCTCAATTCACTGAGTTTTCTATCCTTCTTCTCCACCACAAGGGATCTGAATGTCACCAGTATTCATTTTTAAGTGCTCCCACCTGCCATGAGGAATAACCAGACTTGCTCAAAGAGCTTTTTCTGAAATTACTGAAATAGTAAACATCATGTGAATAGCAAAAGTATTGGCGGAAGTACTCCATTGGAGGGCCCCGTTAGCTGTGCTTTGCCAAAGGGGCTTTGGGTCACAGGATCACTTTGTTAGCATACTACTTTTTCCTGTAACACATAATGCTGTTTGTTTCAGTTGTGATTCTTTCTGTTGTAAGAGGCAGGAAACCCAACCCAAAGTAGCTCAAGCAAAAGGACTATTGGCTTGTATCATTGAAAAGCTCAGAGGTGGCGTTGTCCACTTGTATGGCTCAAATGGTGGATTTTTTCTGAAGATGTGTTAGACTTTCTCTTCAATGCTGGCTCATTCATAGACATCATTTAAGATACTTTCAGCAGAATATATTATTAAAGATAATAGCACTAAAGAGGATAGGCTCCACAACCTGTATTTTCTCAGTTTCATTTGTACAAAGGTGCTTGAAGCTGGCTATTCCATAATGAAAGCTTAGCCTAGATTTCCTGTTTATGCAGAAAGGAAAGCAGCCCTAGAAATCTGATGTGTTTTTTCACCCAGGAGTTCTTGCAAAAGCCTCAATGTACTCTGTTGCCATTGAGGTTGCCTGGAAATAAAATCAAGATTGCATCAAGTATTTTTCTTCCTTCCTGCAACCACATGCTTCAGGGGAGGCTAAACCTGGGTCCAGCTCCTGGATTAAATTCTGGTTCACTTAAGACTCATAGGGTGGTTCCATTCCTCTTAATTATGATGGATTACAACAACAGCAACAACAAAACAAAAAACCAAGTGACACCATTTGGATCAAGGAAAGGTGAAAGGAAGTGGACTGAAGGCTTTGGGAACTATCTCTTTACTCTTAAGAAGGGGCACTGAAGAAGAGATACTGCTTAGATATGATACCAGCAGCTACTGCAGTTATCTAGAGGCTTAGGAGAACAAGCCCAAGGACCGAGAACCATGGTGATGTGTTGGGGATGGCAGAGTAGAAAGATAGAAAGAGTCAGGGTTTTGATGACACCCTTGAACTGTAGTTTTAACCAATCCTAGGGCCACTCTGTCTTCAGATGTTTAGTGAGGTAAGGTAATAAATTATTCTTATTGAATAAGCTATATTATATCAAACTTTCTTATTAATGGAAATTCAACCTTTTTTCCAGCTTGATCTCTTTGTTTACACTCTTTAGTCCCATTATTTTCTCTTTGACAATACATTCAGCCAAAGTCTGTGGGAATGTGATGTATGACTGACCTGAGCCTAGATAACTCATCCCTTCTGTAGTGGGATGAACTCATCCCATCTGAGCTCAGGTACTAAGAGTAGAGGAGCAGGAATATCATCTAGAATATGGTGGTATGGTCTTCACAGAATGATAAAATAGATTCTGCAAGGAGAATAAAACAGGTGTCTAGTACCTTGTTCTTTAGAATGAGGCTTGCATTATATAATGGCCTCAAATTGTGAATGGGCAGGAAATACATAATTTGTTACTTGGTCTGATAACTATTCATATGTAACTTTGAAGATGTTCAGGATCAGTGGTGGAGTTGCTGCTCTATCATCTTACCTCAGTAGCCTATGCAAACTTTTCCTCAGTTAGAGTCTCACATGGCCAGCTTTAGGCCATAAGTCATTTTGGGATCACAGCAAAGAAGACTGTGACCCATGGCCAAGACAGACAAAATATAGAATTGTTAGGTGATCCAGTGGTCCCTAAGGACACTAGAACAAGGTCACTATTTAACCAGCATGTACCTTCCCACAAGCCCCATGGTTTTCTGGCCCTCATCTGTCATCACCCATGAAGCTTGGTTGGTTTCATGGCTCTCAGAATCAACCTGCTATGTAGAAGAGAGATCTTGGGTCAGGATTTGTCTAGTGATTTCAGTTTTTCTGTTGCCTGGAATTCCACCTGTCAAGAAAGTTTTGCAGCCAGTCATTTCATAGTGAAGGGCTGGCCCACGAAACTGAATTTCCTGTGTGTCTGGAAAGAGGAGCAGCCCTGTAGAGCTGACATGTTTTGTGAAAATTGCAGGTTAGTTTTTTCTATTCCCAGCTAGACTCTGCTGACTCTAATGTACTCCAACATTTGAGGATTTAAAAATAAATAAATAAGGAAGAATTTCCCTATTTTTACGAACTTAAGTAACTTCACAGCAAGAGAATCTAATCAACATTAAACTATTTACTTCCCTCCAAAGTAATTTCCTCTTCGTCAGTGCACAGACATGTGTATTGACGAAGTTATAATTAGTGTGAACATACACGTTTTTGCTTAAGAAAGGTTTTCTTTACCTTGGCATCCAGATTTGTTTTCATAGGAGAAGAAAACTCTAAGGAGAAAGAAGCTTTGCTGAAGGGTGGGTAGAATTATACGGGGTCGTACTATTCTAGAGTTAAAGAAACTTTAATGGACCACATATCCCTTCATCTAGCTCTTAGGATTATCCTTCTGCACTATTAGACACAGTGGAGAGGCTTCTGCATTTAAAGTTGTTTCCAGATCTAACTCTGCAGGACTCTGACTTCTAAAGAGAGAATGAAATTCACCCTCCAGTCTGCCAAGGCCCACTCCTTTGTCACATGCCTGCTCCCTGAACCCTTGCCTCTACTTTCCTAAATGGTTTTCCTTGTAGGGAGAAAGCAGAAATGATGATGGCAGTTTTATGGTTCGTACTGTACTCTTCAAATGCTTTTATTTTTCTTAAATGCAAGCATACATTGATGGTTTCTAACCTATCAAAGCATAAAATTGCCAGTCCTTTCCCCCAAGTTAAGGAAGTAGCCACGTTAGGTTTAATTAAAAACAGCAACTATTTGTACAGCTGTCCCTGGGTTCACAGCTCATAAAAGGATTTAGTTTCAACCTTGCTCTCAGAGTTCTTTGGGAGTTTCACGTAAAACCATCGAGGCTCCTCATTTGGGCAGTGCCAGACTTAGGCTTCAGAGGCAGGCCACACCTGTCTTGAGATGATGCCACTTCAGCAATCAGGCTACAGGTGTCCACAGGGCAGGTCGCAAAGCCCAGATGGCAGAACTCTGAAACACACAAGTCTACCTTCGTTTGTATGGAGGGATTCTAGGTCTAAGACTATTCTAGGGAGCTCCTGAAATCACCCCTAGGGGTAGGAAGGAGAGGGAGGAGACTCAGGTACTGTTTTCCCTTTTCCGGTTTTGCAGGGATTTTTTTCCGCACTTTTGCTCCTGGGAGAGTCTCTGTCATCTCTGTCATAGGCAGAAGCATCCTTCAAAGGAGAAAGAGGCGGGGAAATTCTGCTGATGGATGCATCCGCACAAAGCAGCACGTTTTCCCAGCAAAGCTCTGGAGAGAGAAGAGTCCGCGTTCAGCATTTGGCTAATATTCAAGTGCACACCAAGCAGCGCTCCAGGCAGCTTTGGGTCAGAACAAGCCTACTGGAACTTGAAACGAATGAAGGGGACAGTGCGGGTCATTGATGGCGGTGCCGGCCACACAAGCTGAGAGAGGCGGAGACGCTTGAGCTGCAAGTTAGAAAATGTAACCCTGGCGACCCCCAAAGGCCCCCGCCTCCCTGCTCCTGCTCTACCTGCTTGCCAAGCGCTCTGAGGCAACAACCCAGGCGATGACCAGCCCTGCGCCTTTAGTGGCCTCCATCAGCCACCAAATGGTGGCTCTACAGACCCTGCAGCTGCTGCAGCAGGAGTGGGACTGGGTGGACGGTCCGGGAGCCCCGGGGAGTCTGCGAGATCTGGACCACGTGCCCGCCTCTGCACCCAGTAGCTCAGGTCCGATACGGGCCCTCCCGCGACCAGAACGCGAGGAGGGGGACAGAGGCGTGGGGGCCAGGCATGGGGGTGCCCGGGAACAGGCGTGCTCCCCCGAGGTGGAGAGGGTGCAGGGCGCTGAGGGCGGAGCGGAGCTGCTGCCCTTTCCCCGAGATCGCGGGCCCTACTCCCTGGCGAGCAGGGCGATGCGCAGCGCTCTGGCCCGCGTGGTGGACTCGACCTCGGAGCTGGTTAGCGTAGAACAGACGCTGCTGGGGCCCCTCGAGCAGGAGCGATCCTTCCCCATCCACCTGAAGGTGAGTCGGGGCCCTGCCGCCCCTTGGGCGCGCAGGGCGGGGCTGCAGGGGCAGGATGGAAATGGGGTGGGGCTGCGGGAGCACTGGTGGGGCTACCAACTGCGGTTCGACCCCGGAGGAGAAGGTCGGGGAGAGGAGACACTCTGGGGGCTTGGCAGGGCAGCTGGGGCCCGGAGCTTGAGACCTGCCTAAAGCCCGCTTGATTGCAGAACCGGATGCAGGCGAAGCCCTGCCAAAACCTTTCTTTGCAATTACTTCCCCTCACATAAATCAGCTTGCTGCTGTAGCTGAAGGCCCTTTCTACATGTGCAACTTCTAAGGATGGAGGGCAGCTCCCCTCCCCTCCTTCCAAAGGAATAACCTTTCCTTCAGAGCCTTAAATATACTTAAGTCCTCTTTGCTTTTTGCGTGATGAAATCATTTACATTTATTTGAAGTTCCTTCACTCTCATGAATCACAATTCCTTTTGCATAGATCTAGCTCCCCAAAGAGTGTAGGGGTCTTACAGAGTCATCCTAAACTCTCATAAAGTCAGTCGAAGGCAGGGTGGAGACCAGGTGTTGAAGTGTGAATACTAGTAGGAACTCCTGCTAAGACACTCAGCTCCTTGTTCAGAGGACACAGATTCCTCTGGATATACCCAATGCTGTTTGCCAATTTAGCCAGGAAGAGAGCTGAGTGGGGTCGTGGAAATGGGAGATGTGAGGTCTAGTTTTGGCCTTGCCATTAACCAATGAAACTGGTTTAAGGTTGCAAGTCTGTTTCTGACCTTCTGACTTTCAAATTTTGACTAGAAACATTGCTGCATTCATCCATTCTAGAGAAGGAAGTCAGCAAAGTTATTGGGGAAGTCTTAGAGCACTCCTCAAGAGAGTTACTGTTCTCATTCTATAAACCAGGGTTTGGGAAAATTATTACAAATTAAGTTGCACTATACACTATAAAAGGTGTATTTAAAACGAGGTGTAATAAAGCATATTATGCACCCAAATAAGTATTGTTTGTCTACACTAGGTTTCTGGGCAGCATTGACATTTCGTGCTGGGCAGTTCTTCATTGTATTGTATTGTAGGATGCTGAGTAGTACCCCTGGCTTCGGGCCATTGGATGCCAGCCAGGATATCCCCACCCCAAATTGATACAATCAGAAATGTCTCCAGACATTGCCAAATAGGGATAATGGTGGAGCCAGAAGCCAAGAGATTGCGTCTGGGCAAGAAACATTTCTACAGTCACCTTAGGAATTTAAAAAATGAAACTGCATTTTGCCAATGATCTCCAGGGTAGGATGAATTTTGTTGTTGTTGTTGCTGCCAAGATATCTAAAAAGCACTGTCCATTAAACTATGGCACACTGCTGATAGAAAGTTACATCCTAATTTCATGGTTTTTTTTAAGATGCAAGAAAATATGCATCTTAGAGCTGGTGAAATAAGGAGTTGTATGCAGTTAAGGGCATATACAGGGCTTAGATCTATAGATAAAAGGAGAGTGAGTGAACAGTTTTATCTCAGGTAAACCTCGTAGGCTTCTTGGAGGAAGCAACCTTTTTTAAAAAAAAATGTGTGTTTGCTCTCCAGACATTAAAGGGAAAAGAGGTTGAGAACTGTGTAATCTAAGGTCAAGGGGCATTAAAATGGTCTGTGTCTCTGACTGAACTGTAATTTGTTCTGTATGGCATGGTGCAAAAAATGGTGCTGGAGACTAAAGTGTGGGCCAGACAGGGAAAGGCTTGCATGGCATACTGAGAACCTTGAACTGACCTGCAAGCCCAGGATACACAAACCATAGAAGCCCAGATAAGTTGCAGAAAGTAAGGTTTTCAGTTTCAGTCAGATCAAAAGACCACTGCCTGAGAGCCTGACTCAACTCAGTGGCAGCCAAGTAAACCTCATGACCTTTGCCTCGGAGGCAGTTTTCTAATAATCATTACAGCTGAAACTATGTCATTAGAGCTTACTGTAGCAGTAACTTGTGTTTGGTGATTCCTTTAACAAGTTCTAACTGACTTTTGGTCTTAAACACTTTTTATCTTTCTTCATCTAAACCTCAACTTCTCACTTCTTTTGTGAGAAAATTGAGCCCATCTGACATATATTGTCTTCTTTCCCTGCTGCATTTCCATTCATCATTATTCTCAAAATGAATAAATAAGTGTCGCCCATGTACATTCTTTCTACAGGCAGGTGAGCAAATCCTTCTCACCCTCCAGACACTTTTCTATCAATTCTTTTATCTCTCTTTATGAAGTAACCCTCCTTTATCCTTGGGAGATATGTTCTAAGACTCCCAATGGATAGCTGAGGATACTACTTACTATACACTGGTACCTTGGTTCAGCCAGTTCAGTTGCAACCAGCAACATAGGATGAATTCTGGAGCCTGAATCATGGAAAAAAATTAAGTTCATGAACTGAGGTACCACTGCATATACTGTGTTTATTCTTATGCCTACTCACCTATGATAAGGTTTAGCTTATAAATTAGGTGCAGTATGAGATTAATAAACAATAGCTAATAATAAAATAGATGAGTATAAATATAGTCTAGTCAAACTTATGTGAATATGATTTTTTTCACTCTCAAAATATGTACTTGTGCTATGTGCATCCTTCTTGTGATAATGTGACATGATTCACTGCCTATATGATCAGATGGAGTGAGATGAATGGTGTGGGCGTTGTGATATTGTATTTTTCTACAGGGAAGGGCTTTTGAACCCAAACACTACCTTACTTTGGCAGCCAATCTGATAACCAAGACAACTCCTAAGTGACTCACGGTGGGTATAGGATGTGTAGCATGAACCACTGGGCAAAGAGATGATTCACATTCTGAACAGTGTAGAGTTAACAGTGCAAGATTTCATCATATAACTCAAAACCACACACAGTTTAAAACTTATGAAATGTTTATTTCTGGACTCAGGCTAATGGAAGTGGAAAAAATGTGAGGGGGCACTATTGCATTTTCTACAATTCCACACAGTCCATGAAATGCTCATAGCTCTCTTTACCCACCCATCCCCTTGAGTTATGGTCTTTTCCTTTTTTTGTCCTAAACAAACTTTGCAGACTTCTGGATGTGCTGGTACCACTTTCTAGAAAAGTCTGTTGTGCTCTTAACAACAGGGATCCCCAGCAGTTCTGCTGCTGGAGTCTGCTGTCCACCTGCAGTGGAGTGATGCATTTCAGGGCTGCTGAGAACAGCCAGTGTTTTCAGTAGGGAGGGAAGCAGGGAGCAGCCAGCATCTGTGAATCTATGCCTCAAATGGCACAGTAACTTCATTTGGCTTATAAATTAATGATTATGAAGCATTTAGACTTGAGGAGATAGCATTCTGTCTTTCTCTGGGATGACTATGCAGACAGCTTCATTAACATTACTGTTAATTAAATTGATTTGGAAGGGTGTTTTCTATAGTTTTATATTAAGAACATGCAAGTTGGTTTTCTACAAGAGGATGGTTTCAGGAGGAAGTCTGCTGAAATAACTCTTTTGTATCACTTAGAAGCATGTGGAAGCCTCTCTAAAATCTCTTTGGTGGTGTTACTACAGAGGGTAGGAGGGAAATTCATTTGAACTAGAATTTAGGACCCAGATGCCAGCACTAAAGACCCTGCAATAGAGCCAACACCATGCAGCAATAAGGTTCCACTACTCATTCCAAACCTGCTGTGCCCCTTCCTGCTGTAGGAAGCGAAATTACTTAGTTTCTAGTGCTTCAGTCTCCTTATTTGTAAAGTGGGGATGGTGTTATCTAAACTAAAGAGTTACTGAGATGAAGAATAGAAAGTCTTAGCCTGGGTTTCTTTTAGTACATATCTTTATATTATGGGACTCTGCCAGGATCAACATGACACCTGCTCAACATGGTGCTGAGCCCTAAAAAAACAATTTTTCTCTCCTACACTAACTTCTGTGCTCCTCTTCTAGTCCCAAAATAAACTTCCCACCTCCTTTTTGCATGTGTGCCAAAGGTCCTCCAATCCTCTCCTGACACAGCGCCTTGTCCACTCACAAAGTCTCCACCTCTAACCCAACCCCATCAAAGCAACTTCACAGATTTATCTCTTTGGAGGGTCTCTTTTGAGAGCCCTGCTGTTCTGGCAATAAAAGTTTCTCTCTTTTTTATTTTTTTATTTTTTTAAACTTCTGTCTGTGTCTCCCAACTGTGCCAGAAAACTTAGCATTTTGGTGCCATGACTTGGATCAGTTGGGGGTACAGATCCTAGGGTGCTATCCCAGTTTGAGCTTCCCCTGCCAGTGAACTACTCTTCCATCTCCCTCATCTCTGTCTTTGCTGTTGCCAGTCTCCTTCGAGCAGTGGTTCACATTGCCACCATTAGGTGAGTCACTTCTCATTCCAGGATCTCCTGTCACTCTCTCTCAAAATCATGAGCCCATGTCAGGATTCCCTCATGTCCTTCAGGATGCCCCTCTGTCACCTAGGTGACAACCAATGGGCTCCAACAAGCATGTCTGTCTCTGTCACACTTCAACAAGTGTGACAATCCTCCTAGGGGTTGTAACCAGCTTCTGCCTTTGGCTTACCTTCAATTTGATCACTATGGGAAATATTCCTTCCCAACCCCTAAAACACACTCCACTTGGATGTCTCTTAAAAAACTTACACACTCTGGGAGACCATCAAACCGAAATGGCTAATCTTTTACTACCAGATGACTTGGACCTAGTATAAACTTGATAATGGCAGCCACTGACCAGAAGAGGGCACTCTTGATTTCAATGTCCTCTGTGATTTAGACAATTTTTGCTACCGCAATGGTAAATGGTCAGAAATTCCTTATGTGCAAGCCTTTTTTGCTCTCAGGGTATGTCTCTTCCTCATTCAGGTGTGCAGGGCAGCCCAAATACTCCTGGTCCTCTCTGTGTCACCAAATCCCTTACTCACTGATCCTCTTGATGATGTCCCTTTTGTTTTTGCTCCCCATTCACTGTATCCATGGGAATCTCCTCAATCTCCTCAACAGGCATCACTTAACCACCTCCCTCTCACTCCATACAACCCACCACTTTCTCCTACCCCGTTCCTCCACTACCATTTTCTCCTCTGGCACACCACACCCAATCCCACTCCTCCTACCTCCCACCATCTTCTTACCAACTGCCACCATCTGCTGACCAGTTGCCATTTCCTCAATCCCACCCATAACCTCTCCTCCCTGTCCATGAGATGGCTGGTCCTGAAGGGCTGGTACATATGCATGTCTCTTTTTCTCTCTGTGGGCATCCCAATTCCAGGATGACCACAGAAATCAAACTAACTCTGACCATCCCTCCAGGGCCACTGCAGTACCAAATGCAAACCCCCAATGGGATTATCAGGGAAATAATGGCTCACAACATGAATACAGTGATTGGCTGCATTATTGTGGGCCCCACAGAAATCAAACTAACTCTGACCATCCCTCCAGGGCCACTGCAGTACCAAATGCAAACACCCAATGGGATTATCAGGGAAATAATGGCTCACAACATGAATACAGTGATTGGCTGCATTATTGTGGGCCTAAACAAAATTTCCCATAAACAAACTAATTACTAAAAACTTCATAAACAAACACAATGTGCTGATCAAAACCCTGTTGAATTTCTTTCCTGTCTTACTGCCACTCTCTAACCAGATACACTAATGTCAACCCCCAATCTCTTAAGGGAACAATTCTCATCAATTCCCTTTTCATTTCTCAATCTGCACCTGATATCCTTGCTAAATTAAAAAAGACAGATGGCCCTCAGACCCCACAGAGAAACCTCCTTAATCTGGCCTTCCATGTCTTCAACAATAGAGAAGAACAAAAACAAGATAACCAACAACATGCCAAACTTGAATGCTAACTTATGGCTGCAGCACTTGAGGCTTCTGGAAAAGCTAAATCAAAACAAAATGGTGCCACCTGAGCCCCTCCTGGACCATGTTTTAAGTGTGGCAAGGAAGGTCATTGGGCATGAGCCTGCCTCAACCCGCAGTCACCAAATGGACCTTGTCCCATCTGCAACTGGGGTGTCACTGGAAGTGTGACTGTCCTATCTGCCAGAGAGCAGGTAAGTCATCAAACTCCCTACCCTCACAGGAGATCTCATCACTGCCACTGGACTGATTGCTAGCTGACTTGCTCAGTCTTGCCACTGAAGAGGAGTGACAGGGCTTGGTGTCCACAGTCCCCATCAAGGTATCTTTTTCAGAACCCCAAGTGTTGCTGGATATCTCAAATAAGAAACTCTGCTTCCTTGTTGACACAAGGACCACCTATAGTGTTTTTCCTGAATTTTCAGGTCATTGTACCTGATCCATGCCCTCCACTGTGGAAGTTGATGGCCAACCTACACAATCCCTTCAGACAGGATCCATCCTCTGCAGACTCCAAACCCTGTTCTTCACCCATAGTTTCCTTGTTATCCCAACCTGCCACAAACCCCTGTTGCGCAGAGATTTCCTCCAAAAACTCAACTTCTCTTTTACTTTCTCCCTCCCCATGGCTCTCCTTCAAACTCAACCACTATGTGTTGCCTTTTCTATTCCCCTTCTCCCTCCCTCCCTTGTTAATCCCATAGTCTGGGACACTTCTGGCCCTACTCATGCCACTCATGCCACCCCTATACTGATTTGCCTTAAAAGTCCTTCAACCTTTCTCTGATTTCCCCAATATCCAATAGCCCCCAAACACCAACAAAGACTCAAACCTATAATCCAATGGCTATTAACCAACAACTTCCTTAGGACTGTCCATTCACCCTACAATACCCTTTTCTTCTTGTATTCAAACCCAGTGGCTCTTACCACTTAGTTCAAAATCTCAGGGCTATCAACAATGCATCCAGTGGTACCAAACCCTTACACTATACTGTCCCATATTCCCCCATCTACTTCGCACTTTACTGTTTTAGATCTTAAAGATGTATTTTGCACTATCCTCCTACACTCAAAATGTCAACACTTTGTTTTCACATAGTCAGACCCAGACACCTTCCAGTCTTCACAGCTTACATGGACAGTGCTACTTCAAGAGTTCAGAGATAGTCCTCACTTCTTTAGCCAAGCCCTTGCTACCAGCCTTGCAACTCTCAACCTCAAACCCAACACTCTCCTTCAATAAGTGGATGACCTCCTTCTTTGTTCTCCATCCTATGCTCTAGCTATACAACATATAGCTACCCTTTCCAACTTTCTCTCAGGTTGAAGATATAGAGTGTCCCTCACTAAAGCCAAAATAACTTCACAAAAAGTCAAATATCTGGGCCTCACCCTCACTTCCATCACTTGTTCAATTACCACTGACTGCAAAGTCCTCTATGACCTCCAGATGCCAAGTATGAAACAAAAAGTTATGTCCTTTCTTGGTCTAGCTAACTTCTTTCACCTTAGGATCTCTAACTTTACAACTCTAGCCTAACCCCTTGATAAAGTGTCCAAGGGTTCTCTGTCAGAGCCACTAGATTCCACCACTTCTGTGCACACTTCATTCTATAAGCTAAAAGAGGTGCTTTTAAGAGCCAGGCCCTCACAGTCCCAAACCCAACCCAACCCTTTATTCTATATACTACCTCTCAGGATCATAATGCTGTGGGAGTTCTAGGACACGAAAAGGGACCTTACTTCCAAGCAGTAACATACCTCTCAAAACAATTAGACCACACAGTGTGTGGCTGGCCTTCCTGTCTTTGGGCTCTTGCCTCAGCAGTCTTATTAACACAAGAGACAAAAAAGTTCACTTTAGGACAGTCAATCACACTCCACTCACCCCATCACCTTAATGAGCTCATTTCACACAAAACACTCCCTGCCTTAATGACTCCTTCCCACAACAAGTTCACTCAATACTCATAAAAGACCCCTCCATCACTATCTCTGCCAGCAGTCCCCTCAACCTGGACACCTCTGATGAGAACCCTCATCACAATTGCATTGGGATTTTACAGATGACCCCTACCTCCTTCCTGCACGTTAACAGCACTCCTCTCCCTGCAGCCTCTGACACATGGTTTGCAGATGGCAGCTCAACCAACACAGACACTCAGAAAAAGGGAAGGATATGCTATAGTCAGTTGCTCTAAGGTAATAGAGGCAAGTCCACTGCCACCTGCGACATCTTCACAAAAGGCAGAACTTACCACCCTTACATGAACCCTCACACTGGTCAAAGACAAATTATAAGTATCTATACTGACTCAAAATATACATTCAGTATCCTATGCTGCCATTTGGCAAGAAAGGGGTATAATCAGCACTCAAGGAAACCCCATCACTAACACACACCTCATCCTCAAACTAATAGAGGCAGCACAGCTCCCAAAAGAAGGTAACAAAGGTAACAGTCATTCACTGCAGGGGACCCCAAGCACCATCATATTCTATCTCTCAGGGTAACACCTTCACTAACACACAGGCTGAATTAACTGCAAAACAGCCATACCCTTCTCATCTTCTCCCCCTAGTCCCAAACACCCTGCCCTCACCTCAATGCTCACCTCTACAGTTACAACAACTACAACAACTACTCTACAAATCTACCAATAACCAAAACAATCACGGATAGATTTCCCAAGGGTCAAAACATTTCCTCCAAGACTGACAGGCCTTAAACATCATCACTAACCTACACAACTGTTTTCATGCAGGCACCCAAACTCTATATAAATTCCTAACTCCAATTGCTACCCATCCCTCCCTAAAAACTATCATTTTCCAGGGCACCCACAGTTGTCATCTCTGTGCCAAGACCTCTCCTCAGGGGCACTTGCCTCCCCCTTCTTTCCCAACCCACCAACTTCATGGACATACTCCAGGTGAAGACTGGCAGATAGATTTTACACACATGGCTTGTTGTAAGACTTACAAATATCTTCTTACTTTCATCTACACTTTCTTGAGATGGACATAAGCCTTTCCCATTACCCAAGAGACTGCAAACATAGTTTCTAAAATTCTTATACAAGAGATTATCCTCTGATTTGGCTTACCTCAAAGTATCTAATCAGACAATGAACCAGCTTTTATCTCTCAGATTACTCAATAGGTACCTGTGAGCGTAAACATCACTTGGCATTTACACATACCATACCACCCACAATCCTCAGGAAAAGTAGAAAAGGCAAATGGTGTTCTAAAGACACACATTGCAAAACTCATCCTAGAGCTACCTGGGCCTCAGCTCCTTCCCTTTGCCCTAACCTGACTCAGGGCAATTCCTCAAGCCCCCACTCTGCTAAGCCCCTTTGAGCTCATGTTTGGCAGTCCTTTCCTGCTTCATAACTTACCTACCTCACAAACCACCCCCGCCATCTCTCACTATATCCCAATCCTTTCCTTTCTTAGGCACCTTTTGTGACAACATGCTGATCTACGTCTCCCATAACCAATAGATAACCCAAAACTAGGCCTTCCTATAACTCCTGGAGACTTAATTGTCTCAAATTCTCTAAACTCACTTCAACCAAGACAGATGGGACCCTATCTGGTCATCCTCACAGCACCAACAGTGGTCAAGGTCCTGGTGTTTCATCTTGGTTTCACATCACCCAGGTTAAACATTGTGACATTCCTGACCCCAAACTCCTGCCCACAAAGTGGTCATCAGACCTTTTGTCTCCCACTTGTCTTCACCTCACACGTCCCTAAATCTCAATGTTCTGTTACTCAGAACCCTTCCTTACTGCCTTTTTATCATTGGTTCTTATATTTGCTGTTGCAGTCTGGACTGTTTCCTCCAAAGATACCACGCTCACTATAGTTCTATTCCTTGCCACTGTCTTACGTTTAAGCACTCTCAACAGTCTAAAATAACAACCATCATGATTTTAAAGGTGCTAACTTTTCTACTCCTTCCCTTCCTAGTTTCCTTACAAACCTCACGAACTCTCCCCTTCACCTTCCAAATCTCTAGAAACAATTTCCCGATTCAAGAGGTCCTTTGGAATAGCTCCTGTCCCACTGAGCTCCAAACTACAATTGACCTATGTCAAATTTGGCCCTCAGAAAACAATTGTAGGGAGTCTGGCCTTATTGTAGACTTTAACAAGAAAAAGATCCAGAAATCTTTAAGGTTGGAGTTTACCTCTGCCTTCACTGACAGAAAACCTCTTGCTCTGCCCCCCATCACTTTTATCATCCCACTTTTTTCACTGCAAGACCATTGGCATCTGGCACCCAAGACCTAATAACTCTTGGAAAAAATAGGACCCTTGACTCAAGGTTTCTTGGTCTTTTACCATACACTGCAGCACACAGGGCTCTTACAGTCCCATCAACCTAGCAATCAAACAACTCTCTGACCCCTCCTGGCTGACAGGCCACACTTGGGCTATCAGATTCTATATTTCAGGAATGGATCCAGGACACTCCTTAGCATAAATATAAAAAGGTACCAAAACCAAAAAAGATACCTATCTTTAACATTAACACTTTTACCTTACCTCCACCTCCACTATCTCTGAGCTTCTCAATCACACATTTGCCCTTATACAGACTTCTAACCACACAAACTGGACCCAGTGCTGGCTCTATCGCCTGATCAATCAAAACTTACACATGGTCCAACAAATCATGTGGGCTCCCTTCATTTAACCTCAACGGACAGACACCTCTATAGGTCCACTACCACTCTTCTACCTTCAGTTCTTTTACTTGCCTCAACCATAATAGTTCCTCTGGCCCTCAACTAGGAAACTAGACTAAATGCTCTACTTCCATTTCCCCTCCCAACTCAACAAGCCCACCTGCCCCCCATCAGGCTCCTTTTTCATAAGCTCTAGGGTGAGAGGGGTGGCATACACATGCCTCCTGAGTTCCTGGTCCGGTTCCTGTACGATAGGATTTCTCAGCCCATATGTCTCCTTAGCCACCCAGGGACAGATAAAACAGTCCCAAACCAACAAAAGGAACACCACCCCTTTACAGCCATACCACAGAACTACAAGGGCAGGTCATATCCCCTTACTCCTTGGAGTAGAGACTTCTCTGTTGTAGGGGACTTCTCTGTTGTAGGGGCAGGGCTTGGACCAGGGGGCCTTACAACCTCTTTATACCACTACCAAAAGCTCTCAACCAAGCTTACCCAACAGCTCAATGAAGTGGCAGCCTCAATACAAACACTCCAAAATCAGATCAACAGTTTAGCAGCAATAACCCTTCAAAACTGCCAAGTCCTAGATGTCCTTATAGCAGAAAAAAGGGGAAGCTGTGCCATGCTGGGAGAAGAATGCTGTTTTTTTGTCAATCAGTTGGGAATCATCATGGATAAGGTAAAACGCATCAGAGAATACATAGGAAAAAATAAAAACGACAAGAACAACAGGACTCCCAATTTTCCCATTGGCTACCATGGGATCCTGAGCACCCTACATCCTTCCTCTGTTGGGACCATTAACAGTGTTTATTATCCTCCTGCTCATTGCACCCTGCTTTTTAAAAATTTTTACCACGTTTCTTCAATTCAGGTTATAGGCTTTCACTACCAGAGAATTCTTTGTCCTGGTCAGGACCCCTGGCACCAGCTTCTACATGGGCCTAACCGTCATCCCGATGACTGCAACAGCCCCTACCAGGATGCCCCTTGACAGCAGGAAGCAGTTTAAGAGAGTTGTTGCCCCATAACAACAAAAAGATGGGAATGATGGATTCTTCTTGTATGAGACTCTGCCAATCTCAAAGTGGTGCCTCCTCAACATGGCGCTGAGCCCTAAAACAACAGTATATCCCTCCTACACTAACTTCTGTGTTTTTTTTCTAGTCTCAAAATAAAACTTCCCACCTCCCTTTTGCATGAGCACCAAAGGTCCTCCAGTCCTCTCCCGACACAGCCCCTTGTCCACTCACGAAGTCTCCACCCCCTAATCAAACCCTATAAAAACAACCCCCCAGCTTTGTCTCTTTTGAGGGTCCTTACCATCTCCTACAGCCCTCCTGTTCTGGCAATAAAGTCTTTTTCTCTTTCTTTCAGAATTTTTTTTTTTTTTTGCAGCACTGGGAATTGAACTCACAACCTCGCACCTACCAGGGCAGGCACTTAAGCCATTGAGCCAAACTCCCAGCCTTTCTTTCGTTCTTTCTTTCTTTCTTTCTTTCTTTCTTTCTTTCTTTCTTTCTTTCTTTCTTTTTCTTTCTTTCTTTCCTTCTTTTCAATCTCTGTCTGTGTCTCCCAACTGCACCAAAAAAATTAACAACTATTACCATTGTTTTTATTGCTATTAACAGGTGATTTCCCCATGAATTCTTGTTTATTATTTTTTCAGTTCCATTCTTGACACTGATGAATTCCAAGAACTCTGTGTTCTTTTTCATTTGATATTGGTAAAATCTGAGTTAAGATGACCAAAAGAGATTTCCAAGAAGCTTCTCTAAACAGTGATTAGTCTTTGGCCCCATGCCCAGTGATTGATTTTATGTGTTATTGTAGAATGACTCACTAAACAAACCACTTGATGGCAAAGGAAGTGAAATTTTCAGATGTAAAGGTAGAGATAACTACCTGACAGTAGAATCTGATGTTTTTATGGTAGTTTACTCTTTAAATGAGAAATTCAACACTTAATACTCTTTCTGGACATTTACCAATATCAAACATATCAATAAAAATATGAAATAAATTTCTTCATGGTGGACAAAAACTGTTTAACAGTATTGGCTCTTGATGAATTTAGGCATAAATTAAGTATCAAGCAGCTTGGCAAATATTTGTTAGAGATGGAAACTGAGACTTAGAGGAATTGAGGACTTTATAGCTAGGAAGTGATGAGACTTGCTGACTCTTGCATCACAGGAAATATCACAGGGTGTTATAAATATCCTTCTGAAGTAGTATACATGAGAGTACATGGTAGATAGGGCTACAGCTGTGCATGCTGTGCACTACATTTTGCTCATATTGCAATAGTTACATCATGACCTGGGTGTGTTAGCTCAGTCACTATAATGAGACATCATATACTGAGTGGTTTAGACAACAGATATTTATTTTCTTCCTGTTCCAGAGGCTAGAAGTCCAGGGCCAAAGTGCTGACAAATTCGGTTTCTCACATGAGCCTTCTTCTGGTTTACGGATAACCCTTTTCTCCCTGTCCTAACATTGCCTTTCATTGGACCTGTGCAGAGAGAGAGAGTGAGAGAGAGCTCTCTGGTGTTCCTTCTTACACAAGATTAGGGTCCACAGCAGGACCTCTTTTCTCCTTATCTTCCTAAAGGTCCCATCTCCCAAGATAGTCACATGGGGGATTGCAACTTCAACACAGGAACTTCAGGAATGAGCTGCACACAATTCATTTCATAACACTGAGAGATCTATATGCCTCCTTATATGATGACAAAAAGCACTAGGTAAACTCAGGGAATCATCATTAAACTAGTAATATTTGTTACCCAAAGGGAGCAAAGAAGGGTGAAGCACACTAGAAGGAAGCCTATTTTTAGAATTTTTTAAATTGCTTAAAATGACCAATTCATGTGGGGACCATTAGCCAAGCCAATTACACAGTTACTCTGATTGAGTTTGCTTGGTCTTTTTTTTTTTTTTTTTGAGAATTAAAATCATTTATAGTTTCCAGAATTCTGTTCTGAAGCAAATTGCACAGACACTGAGGCAGAAGAACTTTCTGACCATTGTGGATTAAACTTGTCTGTGATTTTACCTGTTTCACTTAGCTTATTCTGGTACCAACGATTCTGTAATGTTCAGTAGCCTGGTCTGGTTTTCTCATTCTATGGAGCAAGAGCATTAGTCATAAAACTGTTGGCGTTGGCATCATAATCATTACTAACGCTCTTTGCAAACTCCAAGTGTGAATATTGGGTTGTTCAGGGGGAGAGGTAAGAATGAGGGCTTTATTTTCACCACTACTATTATTGAAGCTAGGTTTTACAAATTTGAGGATTGTGTCTTCCAAAATTACTAGTATGGTATGTGAGAAATAAATACTTCTGGTTATTTACAAGTATCTATAGTTAGGAAATTGCTTATTATTTGGAATGAATTGTGCTTTTATGGCCCAGTGACTTGTCACAGAATTTCTGTTGTCCTCCACACTCCCAATTTCATACACAGATATGGCTGCTGTTTGATAGCATTGTAGCTTCTTATTTGGGGAAGGCGATTTCAGGAAAGCCCTAAGACAAAACTACTTATATTTGCCAACTTGGTGGAAATGCTGCAACGTTTTACTTTATTTCATTTCATTTTATTTTATTTTAGTTTATAGTTTTTGAGTTTGCCTTGTTAGCATCCCTGAATCAAGTGTTTGTGCTCATTACAAAAGTGCTTTTCAGTGGATTTTTCAACTGAAAATGGTGCCATACCCAAAGCAAATGCATAAGGAACCTTAGTTACTTGTGAGCGTTTATACTGGGTCCACCACAAGTAAAAATGTTTAATTTCCTGTGGATGATAGACTTTTTATGGTGACTGGCAAGTACTTTGGTTCTTCATTGGGTGTTTTATTAATACACAGTTACATATCTATTTGAGATTGACCTTGGGTTCAGGCAACTGGTGATTACTCTGGGCCTTGTAAATTGGTAGTCTAAAGCCAGATTCTGATGAACCAAAATGAAATGGGGACGATTCCTGGTTTATGATAGTGTGTTTTTCACAGCCTCCCTGTGAAACAGAAACATCACTCCTGCTTTACATACACATCTTGTGTAGAGATCCTAATGGGTCTGGGGAAGGGGTTCCTGTTCCTTTGTCAGGCCCAGCCCTGGGAAGAAAGTGCAGAGCAATCTGCTGGCCAGTCATAGGTTTATTAATGCCAGGCCCCATCCCACAAAGATAGGCAAAAGCTTGCTTTTTCTTTTTGCTTTTTTTCTCTCTCCCTCGCTTTTTCTTTCCAGTCTTTGGCCTTCTTCCTTCTCTTTCCCATCCTTCTTCCCTTCCTTCCTCTCTGTAGAAGTCTTCATGGAGGTCTGGAGCGAAAAATGTAAAAAGAAACAAGCTTGTGAAACCATTGTTAGAGAATATAACTAAGATGTGACTGTTTTGTAAAAAAGTGAATTGACTTTAAAGCCAGCGAATGGTTGATCATGAACTGATTAATGATTTATGTAAATCCTGAAATGACTTTGAAGTTGACATAATAGGCAGAACAAAAACAAAAAACAAACTGAAGTGCAACGCTTTGTGAATTGTTTAAACATTGTCTGCATTTTAGAGCCTGTGAAGTCATATTGTATGTTTGACTTTGTTATCCACTGGTGTTGCTTTCAGGAAACAAGCTTTGAAACTGACTCCTGCTGCCAGATGCCTTTTGTCTTCAAGCTTTCTGTTCTGATAGGAATGTTTATTTTCAGTAAGAAGTTAAAAAAGGGCTAACTTTTCCTCCTGTGTGTGTGGGGGGGGGCTCTGCAGGTGTAAAGAACTTATTTTAAGGTGGTCTTAAAGTTCTTTCAAATATTGCTTAAGTTATTCAAGAGTTCTAGACATGTGCATTCCTAATAAACACAGTGCATAATGCAGAAAAGCAAAAGGGTGGAATTGTCCCAAGAGATCTACCTTGCACTATATAGGAAAGATCAGAGCTAAAGAGAAAGGACTCTGATGGAAATGTCTCTGACTGGCTAAATGTGGCTTTACAGAGGTTGTAGAAATTTTTCTGCCTTGAACAGCTTTCACACAGCCAAGGCCTCTCAATTACATTTCAGGGAAAAGACATAGACCAGCAGGCCAGCCTTCATTCTGGGTTTGGTCACTGCCCATTCCAGATTTGTAATGCTCTTAACAGTCAGCCTTAAGAAAAATAGTGTGAAGGTAGCCAAGGAAGAAACATGAAATGATTCACTTGTAGTCACTTTTGTTCTGACCTCCAGTTTAGTTGCTTGCTTCCATGGAACCCTGGCCCCCCTCATCCTGTATCTACAGCTTGGTAATTTTGTCATGTGGTCTTTTCTCTCACACTGGATAGTAGGCTCTGCTGTGTAATTTGTTAGGGCTCAGTTTGTAATTTGGGATGGGTCTTAGATGAACAGTTGAGTGGCAAAATAGAGAGGTTAATTCCAGCTCCACTTCACATATCAGCTTCACAGGAAACCTGTGCTATAAGACTGTGAGAGTATACCTATCTGTTTTTCCATAGGATTTTTTTTGTGATTTTCACCACACCCCTCATATTTCACTAAACATTTATATATATGATCTATGTGTCTTATTCTTTTTACCGGATTCTAAGCTCTTAAGAGATCAGATACCATGTCTTACTGTTTTTTATTCATTGTAGTCAGTTATGTAGTGGAGGTTTAATACATACGTAAAATAAATTTAATTAATTCATTAACTGAATTAAAAAGGGCCAAGCCATCATCCTAGTAGATCAGTGGAGTCATGGGAGACAATCTCACCTTACTTGGAAAGGTAAATGTTGGTCATCAATTTGGACTGTTGTAGCAATCCATACATTTCATATCCAAAACCTGAAATTACACAATGCTTTAGAAGTTCTAAAACCTGCTTTAGATTGCTCAGCCATATTGTTCTAATTCTGGCAAAATGCTTAAAGTGTGATGTGGGATATTACATCATTTCTGGGATCATCTGGGACTTACTGAATACAAGCTGATGGGAGGGTACACTCTGTCATTGAATGGGAACACTGTTAAGTGAAATCATCATCAATATTGATCATGTAAGTTTCTACTGAAAGTCCGTGACCCATTAAATGGGCTCCTGTCTTAACACCAAGACTGACTCCCACCTGATACAGCAGAAGTAGCAGAGGTTTGGTTGCAGGTAATGATTATCAGATTCATGGTTGGTCTTTAGACCTTCTAGAAAGGAAGAGAAGCAATAATTTCTTTTATTTTTCCCTCCCCTGGCTTAAGAGTCCCATGGAAAGCCTATTCCTGTTAATTTGTTTTCTTTGACTGTTAATATATTTGAGAAAGGATTAGAAGGAAATACTGTACTAGAATAGTAAAATAAAGAGACTTTGCAGAGCTCGCCAGAGAGCTGAAGTTTGCCCAGGGCCTCAGGGACTAGTACAGTCCAGCAGTCGAATTTTATTATACATGTAATTTTCCCAAACGATGCCTTCTTTGATTCTTTTTACAGTAAATGTGAAATTGACTTCAGGTTTTAGGCACTCAACTATATTTTTAAAGGCATTTTAATCTTCGCTAGGTGATGAATGCCTTTGTAGACTGGCTAATAGGCACACGTCAGCACAGGTCTCAGTGGCTCCTTCTATTTTGAATTTTCCTTTGCATGTTTTCTTTGATCCTTCCACTTTGTACTTAGAGTTGGATTACTTCTATAAAGCAAGCAGACAATTTCTCTTGATGTGGATTTTGGGGAAGTCCACAGTAATTTTTCCTCCTATTTTCCCATTCCCAGGAAATATGCTTCAGCAACACAGGTTACCCCATAAACTGAGGGACAGATTATCTCAGGACCCCTTTGACATCTGAACAGAAATGAGCAACACATAAAGATAAGGAAGTAAAAACGTTCTAAAAAGAAAAAGTCCAAGTGCTATACCTGGGAATACTTGAGGGCAGGGACTACCATGTGTTTATTCATCTATCCCAGTTTCTAGCATGGTCTGTAGCTTTTGTTTGCAGAACTGAAATAAATGGGTATTTGCTTTGATTTTTGAGGGATGTTGTCAAATAAGCACTTCTTCAGAAACTCAGGTCTTTATCACCCAAGTGACAGGTTTTTTCTTGGAGAAAAATAGTGTCTATTTCTATGCAAAATGAGAAAGAGAGAAAACTGTTGCCTTTAATTAAATTCTGCCTCAGTTTGTAGTTCTTCCTTTCATTTTCTTCAGAATTATCCATTTTTCTTCCCCTAACCTATCAAATTGAATTCTTAGCTTGTTTCTATTGGCTCAAAATTCTGCTCAATGTTTTTTCAGTCTTTTCTGAACATGTTGATTGTTTTCTTCTTTGATTCACCAGTTTCAGAGAAAGCTGAGTTAAAATAATCCTTTATGTTTGTAGAGTGAGTCTATATTAAGGTTATCAGGTTTATTTTATCCCTAAAATGATTTGTTTTCCAGTTCTATTTTGCCTTCTTTCTGCTTTTTCCTCTCTTCTTTCATCTTGGTATCCAGTTACTTTCAACCTTTATGTGAGTTTAGTTTTAAATGTGTTGTTTATAAACAGTATATAGATATACTAGTCTAGCAAACACTGTCTTTCAAAAGATGAGTTTATCAGTTTTCACTTACTGTGCTTATCGATAAGTTCCGATTTACTTCTGCTATTTTATTTAGTGTTTTCTGTTTACTTTGCTTTATATTTATGCCATCATTTCTGCATTTTTCACTTTCCGTAAATAGGCTCAATAAAATTTTAATATACCATTTTCTTGTGCTGGTTTGAGGTTTTAAGTATTTGTGCATATATTCATACCTCTACTTTTAATGATAATTATTATATTCTTCACATATACTTTTCTTTTTTTTGTTTTAGAGAAAATGGACACAGAAAAGAGAAACAAAAAGCAAAAGAGACAAACAAACAACAACAAATCCAATATGATAACATTATAGGTTTACAAAATGAGATGATTGAAATTTGACAGTAGTTGTAATATTGCATATCATTACCTTCAAAGGGGTTGTTCAGATTAACAGATATAGACATGTAAAATTGATCTAATCATATGAGTATTAACTGTTCTTTTTCAATAGCTAATGCATTTAGTAATATAGTTATTTTAACTGTCCTATGTATACCTATTTATAAATTTAAGTCTTTTTCCTTTTCCTTTCCTTCCTCCTTTCCCCTTAGAATACCTTTTGTTGTCATTAGAATAATTGCCCATTTCATCAGGCCTAATATAATCAAACAAAATAGTTCAGAATAAAACTAATAAAAAACAAAACAATGGTCACAGAAAAGAGAAACAAAAAGCCTAAGGGACCAACAAACAACATTAACAAATTCGATACTGTAACATTATAGGTCTGCAAACTGAGGTGATTGGAATTTGACAGTGGTTGTAACACTGTATATTGTTAACTTCAGAGGGGTTGCTCAGATTGACAGATATAGACATGTAAAATTGATCTAATCTTATGAGTATCAACTGTTCTCTCTCACCAGTTAATGCATTTAGTAGTATAGTCATTTTAACCATCTTATGTACATCCTCATATAAATCTATGTCTTTTTCCTCTTTCTTTCCTTCCTTCCTCCTTTCCTCTTATAATACCTCTTGTTGTCTTCAAAATAACTGCCCTTACCATCGGGCCTAATATAATCAAACAAAATAGTACTGAATAAAACCTATAGCAAATAAAACAATGGAAGAAATACATAGTATTACGACATTGATTTCTATAATGCCTCATATTATTCTCTAAGCAGTTGCCTATATTATCTGTTGTAATACAATCAAACAAAGCAAAATAGGTTAAAATCACTCAAAACAGAACAATGAAAGCAATACCAGGTTTTAAAACAAAGTGATCAAACATCAACAAAGGCTACCCTAATATATTTTGTTATCTTTAAAACAGCTGTCTTTGTCATCATATATAGTAAAATTAGGCAGGTTGAGGTAGAATAAGATCAAACTAAACAGCTCATTGAAAATAATACTGGACTCAAATCCCAATGATGGACTACTCAATTGTCTGCCCTGCTTGGTGGTATCCCTCTGCCACTGTCCCTGGAGCTGTGGAACTTATTATCTTTCTCTAAAATGTCTTTCAGTATTCTCTGTAGGGCTGGCTTGGTTGTTAAAAATTCCCTCGGTTGTTCTTTGTCGTGGAAGTATCTTGTTTCTCCATTGATTTTGAAAGATAGTTTTGCAGGGTACATCAATCTGGGTTGGAATTTGTTTTCCTTCAGGGTTTGAAATACTTCACTCCAAGTTCTTCTTGATTTGATGGTTTGTGTTGAGAAGTCTGTCATGATTCTGATGGGTTTTCCTTTGTAGGTGATCTGTTCTTTTTCTCTAATAGCTTTTAATATTTTGTTTTTGTGTTGAATTTCTGGGATCTTGATTATTATGTGTCTGGGTGTAGGTATATTTTGGTTATGTTTAGCTGGAGTTCTATATGCTTCACTTATCTGAAAGTTATTTCCTGCTCCCATGCTTGGAAAGTTTTCTGAAATTATTTCTGTAAATAGGCTTTTAATTTGATTTGTATTGACCCCTGCTTTTTCACTCACACCTTTTATTCTCAAGTTATGTTTCTTTGGGTTGTCTTGCAGTCATTGTATTGTTACTTCAAGGTTTCTTGTTCTTTTTAACAGAACTTTCCTGTCTTGATAACAAGCTTCAAACCTGTCTTCCAGGTTTGAAAGTCTATCTTTAGTTTCCTTCAGGTGGTTCTGCCAACCTTCATTAGAGTCTTTGATTTCCTGGTAGTCTCTTTGAATCTGTTTCATGCATTCCAAATCTTTTTGTATTGTTTATTACAGGTTTCCCTCATTTTCCTATGCTCCATTTTTTCATCTATGTCTCCTTTAGAGATGCCCAGTGATTCTTTTATTATGTTTTTTATTTCTTCTTTTAGTGGAGTTAGTATTTCTGCTCTAATTTCCTTTATAGCTTCATGAACTTGTTTCTTTACTTCAGTTGTCATCACCTCAGAGACTTTAGTTGTGGGACTCCTGACCTCCTCTCTGCTTGCTTCTCCTGGATTTGCTCTGCCTGGATTGGAGGCCAGAGACCACCCCCTGCCTCCCTGTCTTGGCATTTTCCTGAGTTGTTCTGGACAAGTGTGTACCAGGGATCGTGTAATTTCTCTGGAGTGATACAGTGCTGATTGTATCACTCCAGAGAAATATTCGATGGTTACCACTAGGTGCGCTGTTACAGTGCTGTCTGCTGCTTTTCGCCAGCCCATCTCGGCTCCCCAATGTCTGGTGCAGTGTGCAGGGGTGGGGCCGTTGCCTGGGAACCTGGGTCAGTTGTCCTTGAAACTTCCATTATCACCCCTAGGGCGTGCATGGAGCCCTGGTCTCCAGACCGAGCTGGTCACCCACCAGGACTCTCCAGGGCTCAGTCAGAGCAATTTCTGCTGAACCATGCTGGATTAGGAGCAGTTCTGGTCCCAAGATGGCTGCCAGTCCCTCGTTCTCCCTCATGGGGGCCCAGGGCCTGCTACACTCACCAGCCAGTTTCAGTTCTCCAGGTCTGCTCCCCCTGTCCACTGCCTCTCTCCTCTGATGGTGCCCCTCTGGATTGAGGCCTCCAGGGTAGCCACTGCCGCTGCCACTGCAGCACTTTAATCGTGTGTCCCCAGGTACCGGCAACTCCCTTCACAAAGTGGGTCCAGCTCCAGGCAGAGGCACTGCCAGCTACCACCTTTGTTTGATTGCTTCTTTTTACTCTTTCTGTAGGCTTCAATTCTCATTTTAGATTCTTCCTGGGTCCAGAGGACCTGCCTCCCTCTTTTTTGTCTTCCCCATGTTGCTATATTCCAGCATTTGGATGGTAACTTTCAGGGAGGCTGCTCACCCCACTGTTTACTGTTCTGCCATCTTGTCCCACCTCCACATATACTTTTCAAGTCTGTAATTTATCAGTTTTCCCATCTTTATCTGGAAAAATACAGTACTTAGAATACCATTCCATTGTACATGTTAAGGATTTTCTGTGTTTTATAACTATTTTGATTTTGTATGCCCTTCATTATTTTTCTTTAGATTCTTTAGATTCACATCATGTATTTAAGTTTATCATTCACTCTTGTTTCTTACATTTTATTTTTTCTTCCTGAGTTGAATTTATTTTGCTGAGCCTTATCCTGAGAAAGAACTAACAGTGAGTGTCCATTAGTGGTGCACTCCTTCTGTCCTTTTAAGGAGAGTATATGTATTTTGACCTGAGTTTTAAATAATAGATTAATAGGTTTAAAAAGTTTTAGGTTAACAGCTTCCGTATTTCAACATATTATTCCATTTTCTTCTGTCTTCAGTTGTTACAGTAAGAAGTCAGTTGACTGCCTTATCATTTCTTGTACCACTTCATCTGACCTTTTTTCTTGTTGCTTTTAAGAGTAATTCTGCCTCTGGTCAGGCAAGTTAAAGCATGCTTGTGATCCCAGAAATTAAGAAGGCTGAGGCAGGAGAATCAGAAGTTGCCCAACTGGGCAATTTAACAGGACCTTGTCTCCAAAAAAAAAAAAAAATGTGATGGGGATGTAGCTCAGTAGTAGCTCACTCCCAGTACAACCTCCCCACCTTTTTTTTTGCTTCAATGAGTTTAAATTTGAATCTCATTGAACTTATTCTTCACAGGTGCATTTATCTTCCTGAACCTAAGGATTTACACTTTAATTCAATTCTAGATAATTCTCATCCATTGTTCACTTTGAATATTGCCTCTTTCCTATTTTTGTCTTGGAAATGTGTTTATTGGACTCTCTTATTCTGTCACCCAAGTTGCTTAACTGCCTATTCATATTTCCCATGCTCTTAACTTTTTATCTTGCAATCTGGGTCATTTTCTCATATTTATCATCCAGCTTACTAGTCCTCACTTCAGACAAGTCTAATCAGGTGATTGAAGCTGTCCATAGAGTTTTTAATTTGCTATTATAGTTGTGATTTTTAAAAGCAGTATTTGGTTCTTTTTCAAGTCTGTTTTTTTTTTTTCTTAAAACTTTTTAAAATTCCTCCTTTTACATCTTTAATCATTTTAAACATATGTTATGGTCTCTGATAAATTCTTGGCATCTGATCCTGTCATTGCATCTATCATCTCATGGTAGATTGTATTTTAAATTTCATATTTTGAGTTCATCTTTGACAGAGGCTTATGGGAATACTGTTATGGGGCATGAGTTTTGGACATGTTCCCTGGAATAGATTTTTGTTTGCTTTTGCTGTGTGTCCATATGTATTCCAGCCTAGTTCAAATTGTCAAGTTAATTTCCTAGCACATGTGTTCCGAGAATGTACATATAGTGCAAAGGATGATTCTAAATTTAAAGTATCTGTGCCAAGTAGGTAGAGGTCCACAGTTACACAGTCTCAGGTGTAACTTTACCTACTATCCTAAGTCTAGCTCAGGGGAGATTTTCTTTTCTTTATGATACTGGTAGACAGCTAAAATAGTCTGATTTTCCTTTCTTTCTGGATGTTGTGGCATTTCTCTTACTGTCTTACAATCTCAGAAAGGATGTTTGTTCTATTTTATTTAGAATTGTAGGAATTCAGTGACATGGGATTTGGGGGGGAAACCGAATGTGCTCCATTCTCAGAAATCTGAGAAGTTTATTTTCCTGTATTTAAAAGAGAGCATACACTCAACATTTTCTCTAATGTGGAAAAATTTCAGCGTACTATTTATTTACAATGGATTTTAGAATGTGAACCATTTGGTATTTAAAAAACCTGTTGAAATACTTCATTCTCTTAAATCACCTGGAAACTACTCTCTCTAAATTTGCATTTGACACTTCTTGAAACAATGTTCATTAATAATGAATTCTATATTGGAATTTAGAGCACAGTACATAAACAGTAATAGGAATAGAAGCTATTTGTGTATTAGTTGCAACTCTTTTAAGAACAAGTAATAGAATCTCAACTCTAATTGACTCAAACAAAGAAGGGATATTTATTAATTTAGATAGATGAAAAATCCTGGGGTACATTGTTCACATGCTCAGGAAAGGTAGTTGGAGTCTGTCTCTTTTAACCACTTGGTTCTGCTTTCTTCTGTGTTGGCTTCATCCTCATTTGGACTCTTTTTGTATGGTGGCAAGATGTTTTCTAATGGCTTTAGTTAAAGAGGGCTTCTCTTTCCCAGCCTAGCACATGTGAGACTGGTCTATAGCTTGTGTTAACTCTCCATTCCTGAAAAGTTCACAGGGCTGGGGTGGGGTGATATACTTAATAGGACTAGTTTAAAGAGGGGTGACTGGAGTCAGCTTTGGTCAAACTACATAGGCTGTGAATGGAAGAGGATAGTTCTCTGAGAAATCTCTGTAAGCTGGGTAAGCAAAGCACTGTAATGTTTCTATCATCTAATCTCCTATCTGTATTTACTGTTCGTTTCAGGACAGTGTTGAATTTAGAAACATCTGCAGTCATTTGGCTCTACAAATCGAAGGACAGCAGTTTGACAGAGACTTGAATGCTGCCCACCAGTGCTTGAAGACAATAGTCAAGAAGCTGATTCAGTCACTTGCTAATCTTCCTTCAGATGCCCACATGGTTGCCTGTGCTTCCTTGAGACAGATCTTACAGAATCTCCCAGACACATGAGGGTTAAAAGCATCAGAATGTAAGCCACGGTAGCAAGAGAACTGGATTCCTTATCTTCCTAACTGCATCAGCAGACATTGGTCATTTTTATTCCCAACAAGAACACTTGTAGTAGTCTGATCCAGTGGTACCTGTAGCCTTCACAATTATGGCATGTTATTGAAAGATTTTTAAAGCTATAGTTCACATTTAAGTATGTTGACCTACTTGCTGTCTTTTCAATTGAGATATATTTCATTTTGTGAAACTGATTGCATTATATGTGTATACATTTACTAATTCATGTGTTAATTTTCACTGAATGATACCTTCTTCTATGTTCATATTAGTGTATATTATAAGGTTTAGGGTTATTTATATTAAGATCCATGGATCTTAAAATTATCTTGAAAAAATAGAACATTTAATTCAATAAATAGGATGTGTTCTACTTGCTGGGCACTTCACTTTCGATTATGAGAGTAAGTTTTAGTTCTAGGACCACGTGAGTCAGCACAGTAATTATGAGTTCCAATCCTGGCATTAATAACTTACTGTTGGAAAGGAAGCTTTGGTTCTAAACCTTGTGCTTTCATACACTGATTTGTAAACTTAAAATGATGAACTCATAAGTACCATAGCTACATGATATGTAAATACAAAACGTAGTATTATTGAAGTCTCATAGAAACATCCAACTCTTCTTATTGTTTGTTACTATTCTGATTGAAATGGGACATCCTTGTGAAAAAAGGAGTATAGACATAATGGCAGGTTTCCCTAACCATTTAGACACTGAGGGTTGGAAAAAAAAAGCGGGGGGGGGGGTAACTTTTTTTGTTAGCAAAAAGAGTCTGTACATCCTTAGAAAAAACGAAGCTTCCTCTTGTTCGATGATTGAGTGAGAACGAAAATACAGTGCAGTGCTTGTTCTCAGTTAAAGGTTAAATAGAAGCAGCATCTGGATTAGAAAAAAGAAAGATTACAGTGTAGGTGTACAGCTTGTTTTCTAAAAGCATTGTGAACTTTTATGTGTGAGAGTACATCCCTATCTTAAAAAAGGAGTGCTGATAGCAGTCAAAACCTTTTTAATTCCACCTATTGCAATCCTGGTTGGTTCCAAATGTTTTCTTTCAGGACATGAGAATGACAGATACTCTCTTTCAATGTAACTATTTCCACAGAATGTAAGAAATATGAAGCTAAATTCTGAAGGGAAGAGGGAAGTTTTGCTAAACATATGTGTGATGGTGTGCCTTGGAAGGCAGGAAGGAAGACATTTATTTCTTGGGAACACTCTTTGGTAATTATTTTTTCTCAATTCTAGGAGACATTTTATGGGGGGGTAATGACTATTTTACGAGGAGGCCCTTCCCTCCCAAGGGAACTTATCCTAGTGCTTTCCTCTACAGACTCATCACTATGCATAGCTTGCCTTCCCCATTGTAATTAATAATTCTCCCAATTTTAAGAGGTTTTTTGGGGGACGACATTGAACATTTTGACTTTTCTATCATTGCTTATGCTTTTTCTTAACTTTGAACCAGGCCCTCCGCATATGATTAAAATCCTCCTTATACTTCAAGGCCAGATTTACCTGCCACCTTGTATGAACGTTTCTGGACTACCTTAATTGGAGGTGAACTCTTACTCACCTTAACTTTCACAGAGCACATTTTGACTTACTCCCTCTGGTATTTGTCATATACCATCTTCACAGCACTGTTACTGTGTACCTGACAAGAATATCAGTTTGTGGGAACCTTGCATGATACCACTACACCAGCGGTGCTCTTTAGAATATCAATTTGTGCAGGCAAGAATTTTTCTAGACTTCTTCATATGGTGCATAGCATGTACAGCTCTAAAAGTTCTTTGATGCTACTAGAACATTCCATTGGCCCTCCCATCATTTTATATCTCCTCATCCCATTTTACTTTTTGTGTGTTGTGTCCTAGAGTCAATCTGTACAATTGTTTCATTGTACATGCCACCAATACCCTCTGTCTCTTTCCCAGGGACCCCCAATGTTCTCCATTAGCCCTACATTATTTCCTAGATTTTTGATATGCAATATGGTGGCCACTGGCCATATGTGACTATTTACATTTGAAATGTAGCTTATATAATTGAAATGTGCTTAAAATGTAAAAAGCATACTGGCTTTTGAAAATTTAGTACTAAAATTAAAAAACTTAAAATATCTTACTATTTTTATTACAAATTACATGTGGGAAAAATAATTTTGAGTATGTCAGGTTAAATAAAATATGTCATTAAAATTAGTTGTACCTGGTTCTTTTTACTTTCATTGTGCTTACTAGAAAGTTTTACATTCCATAGGTAAGATACATTCAATTTCAATGGAGCAGTGCTGTTCTAGAAAATTCATTAGACAATAATATGCTGCTGTCCTTGACAATTCATTCTTTGAATGTTGTTCTATACCTTCTTAAACTTAACCTTTAGCTGCCCTCCCCATTCTCAACTGATGACTTTGCCTCTAATTGCAGGGGATAATGAAAGGCATCAGAAAACATGTTAATCATCTCAGTAGCGGATCTTCCAGCCTTGTGTGTGCACCTGTATGTTCTGAGTTCCTTTCAGTTTTAAGTAGGACCTGCCTTGCTCCCACCTGAGGCTGGTCAGTCACTCAGGCCCTGGATCCTGTCCCTTCTCACTCACTCACTGACTTCCCTTTTGCAGTCTATCCTTTTCCTGCATCATCATCTTTTGCTTTCAAGAACATTTTTCCCAGCATGATACTGTGTTATAGGGTGTCCAGTATTTCCATTCCCTTAATAGTAAAGCTCATTGCAATAATTGTCAAAATCAACTGTCAACATATAATTTTTTCTACTCTCTTCTGAACTCATTTGAAGTGAAAATGGTACCCACAACTGCTCTTGTCAAGACCCCTAATGATTCCCCCACTAACAAGTTCAATGGAAAATCTCAACCTTCATCTTATTTGATCTATCACCAACTTTGGACACAGTTGACTACTTCTTTCACAAATCATCTTTTAATTTCTGCTTCCAAGTTAGTAGACTTTTATTGTTTTAGTTTACCACTGCCTGCCTCCATGTGCCTTTTTTCTGGTCTGTCCAAATCTCCTGATTTCTTGATTTTGGAGTGTTCCAGGAGTCATTTTTGACCCTTAAACTACACTTACTCCCTGGTGATTTTAAATGTCAGCCATTAATCATTGACACCGAAGTATATATCTTCTGATCTAATCTCTAGATTTCTGTGTCCAACTGACTTTAGACTATTTCTGCTTGGATATTTAAAAGGCATTTCAAATTTTAAAATGGAATTCTTGATTCCTTAATCTGCCTCTCTGCATCTTCCAAATATCAGTTGGCTGTGACTACTATCTTTTTGGTAACATAAAAAGTTCTCAGATTCTTCTTGAATCCTCTAATACTTTAACAACACTCATATAATCAACAAATCCTATTGTTTCAAACTTCAAAATATATCTCAAGTCAAATCATTTCTTGATACTTCTGTGACCACTACCATAGTCCCAGATACAGTTTACTACTGCCTATAATATTGTAGTATTTCCCTAAACAGTTAGGCTACTGCAATGTCCTCTTTCTACCATCTCTTCTTCACACATCAGCCATAGTAATAGAAGTCAGTTCAATGAGAAATTCTTTACCTCTAAGCCACCAATGACTTTTCTTTTTGCTAAGAATAAAATTCAAATTCTGTCCATATCCTACTACACTTCCATTCTAAAATGTAGGTTTTTTTGCCATCCTCATCTCTTCAATTACAACATCTAGTATAACGGTTTTTGTACTTCCTCTTCCTTCTATCTGAAGGATTTTATTCTCATCTACTTCAAGTAGGTCTCTGCTGTCTGTCACCCCATTAAAAAGCCCTCCTTTTGTCCCCATAAAGAAAATAGCATCTCTGTCACTCTATTATCTCTCTTTCCTGCTTTCTTCCTCATTGTTCTTGTAATCATCTGAATTTATCAAACATTTATAGTATTTGTTGTCACAGTAAGTAGTGCTCCTCAACAGAAGTGTTCATGCTATAATTAAGGGATGCTATGGCAATTCCATATGGACAAAAAAGTGAATGCTACTTTAGATGGTGAAAGATATGATTACTGTAAGGGTATTGTGCTGAGACTGTCTGTGTTTATTTGAGTGGGGACCTTAAATGCTGCCACAACTGTCCTTATAAAGAAGAGGCAGAAGGAGACACCATAGGCAGAAGAAGAGAAAGTAATGTGTCCATAGCGGCAGAGGTTGAAGTGATGTACCCAAAAGTCAAGGAATGCTGATAACAATTAGAAGCTACGTAAGACCAAGACTAGATTCTTCTCTAGAAACCCTAGAGGGAATGCTGCCTTTGAGACACCTTGATTTTGAACTTCTGCCCTCCAGAACTGTAAGAAAATACATCTCTGTTGTTTTAAGACCCCCAATTTGTGTAACTTATTATAGTAGCCCAGGAAACTCATCCATGGTATGAACCAAAACTATGACGTGTATTCAAATTTTTTTAAAAACAGTTTTACAGTAAAAGGCACATTGTTATTAGTCACCCTCAGAATACTTTTTCACTTCAAATATGCTTATCACATCATTCTCGCTGCTTTTTTAAGCAGTTGTGGGAGTCCTTTATTCATAGGTTAATTCTGCAGTCGTAACTTCGTTGATGTCCTGAATTGGTTAAAAACATTTGCTTTTCACGGTCATTTTGACTTTGAAGAAGAGCCAGCCAGAAGTTGCATGGCACCAGATCTGGTAAATAAGGTGGATGAAGATACACCATCCTGTTTTTAGAAGTCTGTCTTTCTGCTGGATGGCACTTGGCAGCACGTTCACCATATTTTTTTATCATCCCTTGTAAATACACTAACGAAAGAAGATTTCTAAAACTACTTTAGAAAGCAGAGAAGAATATTTTGAGGGGGGTTAATGGTAATGTGTCTTTTACTGTAACACTTTTTAAAATTTAAACATTCACTGTGCTTTTTTAATACCCCTTGAACACTTGCCTTTCCTTGGTAGAATGTAAGCACTAGGGATGTTATTCATGGCTGTGTTCCATGCCTGGCACAGAGTAGCAGCTCAATAAATATTTGATGAATGAAGATGCACAAATCATGTGGTTAGTCAATGAACTGTTTTTTAACAAAATGTTTTGATGTCTCTAGAAGTTCTCCAAATCTTATGTATTTGAGAAATATCTGAATTCAAAGAAAAAGTGAGAAAGATAATTTTAAGGGCTAAATTTAATTAGCTGTTAAGTTAAAAAAAAACAATCATGTAGCAATCAGTCATAAGTGGCTAATAGTCATGACCATCGTAACAATTACTGGGCCATTCTGAAGAGTTATCCCTTTTCCCTCAATTTTCTTGTACTGTTCTTTTTCTATTCTCCCATGCCTTAAAGCCAGCCAGTGTGTTTCCTAAATGTAAGACCATACAATAACTTGAGCAATATGTGACACTTTCATGAAGTCAGGTTGTGAATGTCTTTTCCTAATTCTGAAATGAATGAGTCGCCTGGTATTTTCTCCGTTGAGTTGCCTTGAGTATTTTACTCTACGAATTTGTGGATGGTACACACACATTTGCTAATGGATCAAAAGAAGGGACCATGCTGGAGACTTTCTAAATAAAGCTAAATAAGTGAATGACAAGATGGTATCCATACCCCTTCCCTGATCCTTCTACACCTACCTCACTGCCTTCTCTACTTTTCTGCAAACTCTAAGAGCTCTAAGATCAACCTGTTTCTATATCTTTAACTGTCTGCCTTATTCTAATTCAACAACTATCTTCAGGTTCCTTTGGCTGCGTTCCATTTCTTTTTCATTTTTATAAACAACCTTCTTCCTCTGCTTAAGTGTTCTGTTACTCTTCTAACTGACACAGTTTCTTCCAAAGTGAATTAATTTCCTAGATTTAAATAAAGGCCTTTGAAGGATAGGAAACTACTCAGATACTTGCATCAGACAGAACATTGGACTGCAAGAATCAAGTCTTCCACGTCTTAAAATCCTCCTCCAACAGTTGGCTGTATTTTCAATTTTTCTTCATGCACCAGTGCCAGAACCTTCTGCAGTAAATCTATCTGAGATGACTATAAATTCCGTGGATCCATGAGTTTCAAGACACATTTAATTCAGCAAAACTTCAACTAAGAAGTGTTCTGCATCATCTGGGTATCTTCATCAGGGATCCCAATGTTCCATTCAACAGCCAAAAAATTACCACAGACAGTCCTGGTTTCATTTAACTGCGTATCAGGATCAAAGGTCTAGGCCATTGTAGCCCTGGCGTGTGTTCCAGAGGGCTTTATCTTTGTCTGATGTGACTTGTTTACTGCTATGCTTAGTAGACATAATGTTTGAAACTGAACTGTACTTTATAAATTTCTCTTCTCATAGACAAGCTCCATGCTCACAGTCTTAAGTCAGGAGACACTTCCAAGGCTGGCAGAAGCCTTTCCTGGCACAGAAGTACCATTAGTTTTTTTCCCCTTTGCCTGGATAAAGACCTTGATAATAATCATAGTTTCATTTTCTTTTTCTTAAAAAAGATTAGAATGTTTATAGAGCATATCAGTATCTGGCAGAAAAGCAAATTTCCAGTGACCCTAGAAACAAGTTGCAGAAAAATGTTGGTTTAAATTGGTACAAAAAGGAGAGTCAGCAAATGCCTCTCGTCCTCTGTAATTCTCAATGTAATTTAAGAATACAGGAATATAGCACCAGCTTTGAACGCAGTGCACACACACATGTGTGTATGTGTGTGTGTGTGTGTGTGTGTGTGTGTGTGTGTGTTGGGGGTCGAAGAAGAGAAGAGAGGAATTTCCATGAGCTTGAAGCTCTAATGAAGAGACAATGGGATAATTTGGAAAATTAATCTGCCTGAGATATCCACAATCTCACTTTGAGAGTTCACCTAATAAGTTTTGTTAGTTTGTTGATTTGCCCAGATTGCTCCTCAGACATGACACTCTTCATTCATTATATATATAATGGTTGGAAAGTGCTGTTGTGACAGCTCTTTGATAATCTCATTCAAACCTCCTAGTCTGTTTTAATACTCTCTCCTCTCTTCATCTTTGACCATCTCTCAGCACCTCTCTGTCTCTTGGATCAGATTTCACAGATTTGTGAGCAAAGCGACAGAAGACTATACACTGCATTTTGGCTTTTTGTGTACAAGTATTTTTCTAAGCATAAAGTTATCAGATGTTGATGTCTGTCAAATTTTCATATATCCTCTTATCTTCCTTCCAGTTTCATATTACATATTTGTTAGGTACCTATTCCCTGTACAGTGCAGAATTGAACTATTTGTGTATTTTGCAGGAGTACTGTCTACATTCACATTGGAAGAATAGTCATACCCAGAGAAAATATTAATAAAGCTCTATCAATCTTCCTGTTTTGTAGCAATTTTGATTGGTGGAGAAAGGGAGAGAATGAGAAACCATGTTGAAGTCAATGCCTTCACACTTTTACTTAATTAAATCTAAATGGTTAGTGTGGTACCTGTATTACTCTCTATTATGAGTAACCACTTTAAGAAAATTTCTCCTTCTCAAAACCAAATTTTTGAGTTTTTAATAAAAAACAGGTAGTATTTCTGTTGAGTATTGTTAGAAATTCTAGAGTTAATGGCACTGGAATTACCCTGGGAGGCTATACTGCATGCCGTCTTTCTCCTTTTCTCTGGTTCTTGCTTCTACTGAAGGAGATGCTGTGTCCCCAAGTCATAGAACATTTATAAACCCACGTGCAGCTGAAGTGGGCCCATGGGACAGCTGCTTTGAATTATCCAGAGCACCTATAAACACACATTCTTAATCTATGTGATCCTAACTATAATGCAAGTCACGGTCTGTTCTGTTTGTGGAGTCCAGCAGGTTTATTTTTTTCCGCGAGTTTTAATTACTGAATGTACTCAATAGCTGATCTACTCAGGATGGAAATCACTGAACAAGAATTGACAACAAATCTAATCAATTCAGTAAGGCTGAGCGTGTGTGTGAGTGACTTCCTGTATTAATAAACATACAGATTTCAGTTATTCCCTCTCGGTGTCCTTCAGTCTTTTCAGGAGATTCAATGATTCATAAAACAGAAATTTCAGAATTACTTGCAACACCAAGTAATGATTGCATAAATTAAATGAGTTCCTGAGACAAAGAAGCCCTTAGCAAATTGGAATTGCAGTATAAAGTATCTTGCCAAATAAATAACTGGTGGTTACCTTCCTCTCTTCAGAAGTAATGAAAGAGGTGAGTGAATCAGGAAACCAAAGGAGGGAACAAAAGATGGATAGATAGATGATCTAGTTTCTCAACACTCCATCCACATTGGTCCTGCCTTTTCCTGGACCGAGGCAGGAATTGAGTTATAGGGAAAGGATAAGGACCCATGGAGTCAACTTCTATTCATTTCATTTTCTTGTTTGCTTTAGGTAACAAAAACTAGCATCAACATTTTCAAAAAATCATAAATGAAAACATTTTCTTGCCTTGGGCTGATAGAAGGAATTTGCACTTGTGGACTCCTCTTTTCAAAACTCGTATCACAAATACCATGAACTTAATATTTTCAAGTGTGGCTTTGTCCTTTTAAGATATTTCCACATTTTCATTTCACAAGAGATGCCCTAAAATGTCTGGTGACAGTAACCTTACTAACTTAGATGGACACCCTTGTTCATATCTTGTTCATTTTTTTGGAGTTTAAGCTAGACTAAAAGACATTGCTTTTTAAATCTCCTACCAGATGTTACTGGTAATCTTTTGTCAATTAAAGAATTAAAATTCTATGTTGAAGTTTAATATGATCTTTAAAAAATATATATTGCTTAGAATGTCTTCTATTATTGTTATTATTATTTTTAGATGGAGTTTCACTCTGTAATTCAGTTTGACCTTGAACTCACTGTGTAGCGCAGGCTGGATTCAAATTTATGGTAATCCTCCTGCCTCAGCCTCCCAAGTGCTGGGATTACAGGTGTATTCCACCACACCCAGCTTTATTTTTGTATTTTTTATTATTTTAAACATGAAATATAGCAGCCCAGTCTCTTTAATATAAATTGGTTACTTATTTCAATGACTAAGATATAGAACTTGCTCTTTCATTTTAAAGTAAAGAGCAGTGCTGTCTCAGTTACTTTTCTCATTGCTGAGACAAAATGCCCAATGCCCAAAATTAAAGGAGGAAAGGTTTATTTCAGCTCAAAGTTTGTAGAGGTTTCAGTCCATAGTTGACTGGTTCAAAAGCAGAGTGGCATGGTAGAGGGGCATCATAGAAGAGAAATAGTCCATGATGTGGCAGGCAGAAAGCAACAAACTGCAGGAGCAAGTCTGCCTTTCCTCATTTCCTTATATTCCACCTAGACTATAAGCTTATTATTATTATTAATATTATTATTATCTTTTTTGAGACAAGGTCTTACTGTGCAGTTCAGGCTAACCTTGAACTGCTTTGTAACCTAGGCTGGCCTTGAACTTGTAGGGATCTTCCTGACTCAGCCTCCCAAGTGCTGGGATGACAGTGATGTGCCACCACACTGGGGCAATATAAACCAATTGATTGCTGCCAGCTACATGAAGGGTGGGGCTTCCATTATTCACACCCAGAAATATGTTAAATCTATTTAGTTATCTCACACAACCTAGATGTAGACACCTCCCCAAAGCCCCACCTATGAGTGCATGAGGCTGCCATAGCAAATGTCATTAAGGAAATGAATGTCCTTAGAAATTCTGTTTCAATCTAATCACAAATAAACTTTCTATAATTTATAAAAACAAATAATCCATGAAAAATAAATAAAAGTTATTAAAAGTAGTACATACTGTCTCAAGATAACTGAGTCATAAAACAGTAGGTATATAAATCACTACTTTAACATTTAAACCAAAGAGCTCTACCTTTTACCTTAAAGTGTTACCATATTAGTTATAAAAATTGTCAACAAATTGGAAGTTTCATTTTAGTTATCTAAGAGAGGATATCATTTTTTTTTCTTTTTTGCAGGGATTGAACTCAGGGTCTTGTGCATGCTAGACAAGTACTCTATCCTTGAGCTACATTCTGAGATAAAAGAGGCTTTTCAGCTGTTGTTATCTTTCTTCCTGAAGCTTTCATCATTTCTGGTAACATTCAGATGCATCAATGTAAATGCACATTTCATGTGACACACCTCTCAGACCACCACAAAGGAGAGTTCTGATTTCTGTAGATTACTTAGGGGAAAAAAGGCAAAATTTATTTGCTTTTCAATATTTTGAGAGCATGTGCCTTTTTACATGCAACAGCTTGAATAAAACTCTAAAAAAGCAGTTTTAATTCCAAGTCATGTTTTTTTCCTGTCCTACAGTTTTTGATGTTTCCATGTCAAGATCTTCCTAAATTACTTAAAATCTCAATCTAGCTATCTATCATCAGTCCTATTAACAAGATTTACACATGTAAAAAACTATACATAACTATTCACATATGTCAATGAGTTGACCCCCAAGTTCCAATTGTGATTAACTGAGCGTCATTTGTTTTTGTTTAGTAAAGTTTGTGTGTTTCTGCCCACATGGCTATGGTATCAGTCTGTGCTTTGCCCTAGACACATGTAAACAGGACCTTACAACTGCTTTCACTCACTTAGTTACAAGCAAACTGTTGATCTTACCACAGCCTCCCTTGCCTTTATTGTACATCTCCATGCACAGACCAAAACTCCCCTTTGAAAATCTTAACCACACCTGCACACTCAGTGGGTTTCCTATGGTGCTATCAGAGTCAGCAGTTTGAGGGCTGAAGGGAGGTCTGTCAAGCAAACTGTTGTAGCAGCAGGCCTCCTGAGCACTGAGGAGGTGCTTCTCCAGGCAGGTGTGATCGGCAAAACCCACTGGGGCACCTCAGGCTTGGAATCCAGTGCCCATTCCCCATGCCCTTCTCCACACCACTGGGCTGGATGCAAGTTTACTGTTTATGATGATTTCAATAGCATTTCAATTGAAAGCAGGATTCTGGTCTGAAAATGAATAGTGTAAATAAACAAAATGTACAAGCAAAACCCCAAACACTGATATTCACTATCTTTATTCCTCTTTTTAAAATATGAGGCTGGAGACAGGTTCAGTTCCCCTGATTCCTGCCAAGTCTCCTCTAAAGCATCAGGCTGTTGGGGCTGGAGTCTTTTCTACTTAGCTCAGCATCGCCAGATTATGTGGCTGCTGCTGGAATTTTGGTGATGCTGGGATTTTGGGAAGGAAGGATCAATGCCAAATGCATTCACCCATTTTTTTTTTCCTCTGAGCAGAAAGAAGCACAGAAGTCCCTGCCAGGAATGTTTGCAGGTGAGCGATCTTCCCTCTCAAAAATACCAATTATCATGATCTTTTCTGGGATGCAAAGTCCCAGCCAATTTTAAGCATGTTTGTTAAACAGAGAGCAATGCCAAAACCAGCACAAAGACCATAAGACACTGCTCGTTATGGCTGTGGGTCCATGCAAGCCTAAGGCTGCAGTTTAGGAAATCTGCTACATACAGGCCAACATTTTCATGCTCCCCTTTTTACCTTTCTGGTTACTTCGCATTCAAAATTCTTTTTTTGGCCCTGCCTAAACCTTCCTGTTTGGATGGCCATCATAAAGAAATAAAAGCTTAGACTGCCTATGAGGGTCAAAGCAACAAGTGGCAGGTTTCTGGAACCCTAAGGAAAGTAGGACTCTTTAGATAGTGCTTTACCACACACACACACACACACACACACACACTCTCTCTCTCTCTCTCTCTCTCTCTCTCTCTCTCTCTCACACACACACACACACACGTACATGCTGTATTTACACACTTTCACATACATGCCTTAGCTATGCACATACATACATATGTGCACATACATACATGCACACACACATACACACACACATCTTCCTATATGAAAGCACTGGGGAGTTTATGTGCTTTCATTGGTACCACAAATTATTCTGAAAATGTTCAGAATCCTTTCTACAGTGACACTCCTTTTCAAAATGAATTTCTGGGGTCAGGGTCATCAAAAAGAAAATATTATTAAGCTCTTTGAAATTCCACAGAGCTTTAAAGATTTCAGGCTCTTGGGGGTATTTAATATGAATTTTGCCAAACTTTCATATAAACTAAAAAACTCACAACATTTGAATTCCTCCTGAGATCCCTTTGAAACACTTACAGATTGCAGAGATCTGGGTAATGATGGATGATTATAGAGACCGTGCATGGACAGCACACAGTAACACGTTCCCCTTCTCTGAGTCCCTGGCACAGTAAGTTCACTGTGGCCTTTCACCTAATGCAGTAATTCCCGAACTCCAGCCAGTGGACTGGGTCACCTCCTGTCATTGTTCTCAACCTTCAGGAGTAAAATGAAGACTAGGAGGATAGAGTGAATCATCCCATATACCTGGATTCAGGAGCAGGTTCTGCCCTTCTTGGGAGCTCTTTATGCAGACTACATTTTTCTTGTTAAATGTTCATTTCTTTTAGAAAATAAAGGCACTAACAGATGGTAGAAATATTTTATTTACTTAAATAGCCTTTTTTTTTTTTTGTCTTTTTGAGACAGAGTCTTGCTATGCAGTTCAAGCTGGCCTTGGGCTCACTTTGTAGCTCAGGCTGGTCTCGAACTTGCAACAGTCCTCCTGCTTCAGAATAGCCTTATTATTACTTTTTTTTAAGAGGGGAATTCTGGATTAGTTTCAGAACCAATTTATGCTCTTCTTGAAATGTGATGTCTGGAGAATATTGCTGGATGACTGTGTCAAATCTCTAGATCTGAGGGGAAATAGCTTCTGGAAGGAATATCTACTACCACTGAAATTCTGCAGAGGATTTTTTTTTTTTTTTTTTAAGGAGAACTTGTCTTTCACACAGTACAGCGAATGAGATGGTGAAGGATCCATTATGCTAGTTTTCTTTCTTTTCCTGACATCCACAGAAGTATAGATGGATTGCAAGCAATGTCTTCCTAAAATGCAAAGTAACTAGCAAGGTTAAAAGAATTGTTATTACCCAAATATCATTGGCAAGCTCCTTCCGTTGTTGATCTGTTCTTACGCTGCTAGCTCAAAGGATCATCCACTGTGACACTGTAACAAACAGTGTCCCTAGGTGTTTACTTTTTCCTGACAAATACTATAAATTTTCTTCTTGTAGTGAGCAAACATTGTTTATACAGCTGTGATTTCTTCAGTGAACACTGACTTTCTGCCCCAGTGTCTCTCTGTTTCAAAGACATTTAAAGAGAGCTCTCTGCTAGCATTTGGGGAGGACTTTTCAAGTAAGACTGCTTCATTAGGAACAATCACCATGCATTAGATTCACTAAAAAAGAAAAAGAAGTTTTTTTGGCTTGGTTAAGTGTTCCCATCTTGGGTTACAGACTTTATCGAAAGCAGCTTCTCCCTTGGCCTACATGTCCTTTCCCAGAGAGAATGAAGGTAAGATTGAATGCTGGCTGGCCCAACAGAGATCTAGAACAAACTGTCAGGAAATCTCAGCCCCTCAGGCAGTTGAATTCTCAGTCCTCTGAGACCAACGGAGATTATTTTCTTACTTCATTTAACCAACCAGATGATAGGTTGATTGATGGGGTCATTCTGTCCAGTGTAAAGTAATTTTAGAATAAAAGTTATGCAATAGGTTAGACCTCAGCTCTGTTTCTATCACCCTAAATGCATACATTGTTCCTAATGTGAGTTCTTTGGGCTAAGACTGAAGAAATGTTCAATCCCAAGGTACCTATATTTTCTAGAATAGATTGCCTGAAACTTTTTTTTCCATAAACTCATGAAAATGAATTTCTTAGTTTTTATTTTCTAAATATCAGATACAAGCTTAAAAACTAGTGATTAAAATGTTTTGTGGGGCAAGTGATTGATAAGTAGTGAAGGTTTATCTCGCTATCTGTCAAATTACTATTTTCATTTTCATGCTTAGGTCAGTCAGGTAGGTGCACAAGCTTCTTGACACCCAGAATTGACTGAAAATCTGGGAATTGGTCTTACTTTTTAAAAAATTTCCTCAACATAACTATTTTGCTTAAGTACCATCAAATTTAAAATGTATCCCAGGGCACCACAGCACTTTTTCTTTGTGACTTTTTTACTCCTTTTTTTATTTCTATTGTCTTTTCCAGGTTTTTCCCTTTGATGTAGACAATTTTAATGTTGTAATTTTATAGGAAATTTCAGTTTGCAGAAATATTAGCAATTTCTCATTTGAGTACCTTATAGTATACCCATTTGGTAGAGCTTAACTTTTGGCTCCTAAATCCAGTTTATAAATTCATCATCCTTTTCCTATCCTCCCCAAAGTGACCTCTTTTTCTGGAGTTCTGATCTTCTTTATTGGTGCCTTTACTCAACAGCAGAACAGAAAAAATTAATAGTCAGGGTCCTCCCATCCATTCATCTACAAGCCTGTCCATCCATCCATCCATCCATTCATCAACCCTCCACCTGTTCGTTGGGTGCCTACGATATGATAGATACAGTCCTAGGGAGTGAGGAGAAATATATACAAGACAGATAGAGAACCCCATTCCCATGGTGATTATATTCCAGTACATTTCTTCCAGAAACATTTTCTTATTTTAGGGATCCTCAACATCGTATATATATTTCAATATGTCTAATGTATTTTGATATATTGTATATTTAAATATACACAACATATATTTGATATGTTATAGAATTACATAAAAAAAGAACAAAACCCAGATGTTCCCACATGAATGACCCGACTTCTTTCAGCTGCCTGAGATGTCTGTTGGATGAAAATGAGTATGCTAAACTTAACACCTATGGCAATGTTGTGGCCCTACCAGGGAAGGTTAGATGCTTGGAAGCTACTTCTTTAGATGAGTTATGTACAGTCATAAAACTCTAATCTTGCCCCATGTTTTAGCCTTGGTTGACATATGAGAAATGACTAAGCAGCATGAAGGGTTCAGTGTAGTCTTATGGGAAAATGATCTTCTGAGTTCTTAATAAGCCTACGAAGTTAGAGTACTCTTAGTGTGACCTCTAGTAGTACAGATCTAATCCATTCCCTGTCCAATGGGAAGTCTTTTTTGGGAGGTCAGCAGTGACTTCTCATTATGTGACCCCTTTTCAATCTTCTTGCTTCCTATCCTTTTCACATGCTAATCGCTTTTTTTGAACAGAAAGTCTCTCCTGCCCTGCATCATCTTCTTTGGGAAGTTTTCAGTGATATCCTTCAACTGACTGGATGGTGTTTTCTCTCCGATATAGCACTTACCACTCCCCACAAACCAGAGAACAGAGTGATGCAGAGTGACTAAAGTGTGTGATACACAGTCTGGCCATGTGAGTATGGGGTGAGGAGGCCCCTCAGCTAAACACAGTCCCTCTCCTGCTTCCCTTCACTTTAGCCTTCCTAAAGCTCCTGAAATGCCTATTAAAGAAGGAATTCCAATATCCCTTTCCTCCAAGGAAATGTGACTTCAGGATTTTGCAAACCTCTAATATCTTTGAAAATAGTCTTACATTACTTTTTTTTTTTTTAATTCCACAGTCAAAATAGGAAATTTATATATGGAAAAGACTTTGCAGGTAGTGGTACCTGCAATTTGGTGTTCAAGAGAAGCAGGAGGCAGGGAAGATAAATCTCATCTCTCGTTCTTTCCTCCCTCCTCTTCTTTTGTATTCCCTCTTTCCTCCCTTTGTATTTGTTTTTGACAACCATCTTTCAAAAATTATGAATGCATATATGAAATCAAGAAAGAGAATAAGATTCTAAGAATTAATAGGAGATGTCTGAAAATCTTGGATAAAATAATGTGGTTTCTCTGACATTTCTGCTTATATAATGAAGCTCACTGAAATTTATTAATAACTAGGAAATCTAAATGTTAGATAAAATTTATTTAAAATTAGTATTTCTTTCAGTAGTGCACATTGAACCCAGGTGAACACTGAGCTACCTCCCCAGCCACCCCCCCTTTTAAATCTTTTATTTTGAGACAGGATCTTATGAAGCACCTGGTTTTGGGGCTGGGCTCCAACTTGCAAAGTGCTGGAATTACAGGTATGTACCATTATGTCTGGCTAAAAATTGAGACAAAAAATTGACAATAGTCTAAGCTCTAAATTAATCTTAACATGTATTTTAATACCATTAGTATTTCATTAAATTTGCAGAAACAGACTACCCTTAAAAATAGATAAACGAAAGAACTGAATGGTATAATTATAATTGAAATTTCACTTTGTTTTCAAAATATAAGTAAATTGCGAATATTTTTCAATGGTATGTGGTTTTTGGTAGACATACAAATACACTTAAGATCAGAAAAATTTTGACTTTATTTAAAATACTTCCAAAATAAGGCTTGGATGAGTAGAAGAATTTGAGAGTGAAATTAGGAGTTTTTAAGAGCAGATTATTTTTGTCTATTTTTTAACATTTATAGCATGTATTCATTTACAGTTATTGTGACGATTCAAGTGCTAAATATTACTGTTTAAGTTGTCTGAGTCAGATTTAGGGCCATGGACACTGTAAAACAAATTTTTTCCATGACTTTTTAAAAATATTGCTTACATTCTCCACTGATAGAACTAAATTATATCTCAGAGAATTATAAGTTTCCTAAAAATCATTGAATTAAGGAGTAAAAAAAAGACTACTATTTTTAGGACAAAGATATTTAGTATGCTAAGTTTTCTCTCTGATGGTCAAAACCCAACCAACCAAAGAAGCAAACAAAAAATAATTTCTTAGACCATTATTGGAGGATTTTCAATTTGAACATGCAGAGTCAGGTCAGAAAAACCACCCAAAGCAAAGAGAATAATAATAAAAAGTCTATTTTTTGGTAAAATTAGAAGAGATAGAGAAATAGGGTCAAAGGAAATTCCATGGATACTGGCCTCCAAAAAAGTCTTACAGAGTAGTATAGACTGAAAGGTGAACTCAGCTTTTTTAGTAACAAGGGAGAGCAAGTTTTTTCTTCTTCCTTCAACAGTGAGATGATAAATACTTTCGGTTTTGTGGACCATATAGTCTCTGCCATGACTATATCTTTGCCATTGCAGTGCTAAAGCAGCCATGTTTAACAAACAAAGGGCACGACTCTGTTTAAAAAGAAAAAAACAGCTGGTCAGTGAGCTGTTGATTGCTGACTTTGTTCTGTAATGAGACATGCATTGAGTTTGAATGAGGGTGTCCTGGGGCTTAAACTATGAGATTTCTAGAAAACAGAAGGAGAGAACACTTTTCATGAGGTAGAATTTTCTGTGAATTTGGGGGGCAGGGGGCAAAGAAGAATTAAAAATAATTAAAATGTGATATGTACCAATCCCCCAAATGAATGTAATTATGGTGAACTGCAAACATATACTAATAAAGAAAGAAAGGGGTGGGGCAGGGGAAGTTACCAGTACTTGAAGCAGTCTGTCGGTATGCCAGTAATGAACACAGCGAGGACTTTGCTTTGTAAGTGGTCCAAAGCTTAGATATCTGTTGGCGAGAGAAAAATGAAGGTGAAATAACCAATCTCCAAACCCAGTGTGATTTTACAAGAAACTGTCCTGCCAGCTGGACTATGACCCAGAAGAGAACTCTTACAAAGCCTTTTAAAAATAGCTGACTCATGAAAATTTAGTCTATTATAAGTAATTGGAAAGGAATCAATGTAAGATCCATACAAAGACATTAAAAGAAGTGGAAACAGGAGGAAAGAAAAAAGAAAACCAAGTTGCAGGCAAGAAATATTCACTAGAAAAATGTCTCATGAGGCAAATGAAAATTGAGACCAAATGTATTTATTCCTTGATAAAAATGAATGAGGTTGCCTAATGTGATTTTACAGGAAACAATGACAAAACAACAGAAATAAATTAAACATGTGCTGGCAGAATTAAGGGACTACATGGGGAAATCAAATAAAAATATAGAAATGAAGTCACATTGGAAAACACAAAGAAGATCGAGAATATACAGAAGTGTGGAAGACAGGATTGAGAAAATGAGTAGAAAGAACAAATACACAGGAAATTTAGGAAGATTCTATGATAGAAAATTAACATGTACAAAATAAATCAAACATACATGCAATTGATATTCTTAAAGAAGAAAACCAAAATATTTGGACACTCAGGAATATTACACAAAATTATGAATATAAGACTTTGTTAAGCTGGGTGTGGTGGTGCACACCTTTAATCCCAGCACTCGGGAGGCTGAGGTAAGAGGAGTGGTGTGAGTTTGAGGCCAGGTTGGGCTACGACATGAGTGCAATGCCGGCATGAGCTACATAGTGCCACCCTGCCTCAAAAAAACCAGGGCCGGGAGTTTGGCTCAGTGGCTTAAGTGCCTGTCTGGCAGGTGCAAGGTTGCGAGTTCAATCCCTGGTGCCACACACACACACACACACACACACACAGACTTTGTTAATAAACTAGGAAAAATTACAAGTCATATTTATGCTAGTACTGTCCACTAGAGATATAACATATGACACATTTCTCATTCTAAATTTTCTAGTACTGTTGCTAAGTAAAAAATAGGGAAAATTGATATTTGGATTTGTTGCGCTAAATGTCATTGTGTTGGTTACTTTTCTCTCATTGTTGAGACAAAATATCTGACACTCAAAGTGAAGCAAGGAAAGGTTTATTTAGCTTAAAGTTTTTGGAGGTTTCAGTCCATACTCAGCTAGCCCCAAGGCAGGGTGGCATGACTGAGGGGCAGTGATTCATGGTGGCTGCAAAAAACAAGAGTGAGAAAGGGCAAAAGGTAGAATTGCACGCCTCCTCCCCTCCCTATATTGTATGCCAGTTACCCACTCCTGGGAAGGTGCAGCACTCACGCCATCAGTCCCAGTGCTAGACAAAGAACCAATCACAAAACACTAGATTCAGCCATGTCCATGATTGCATGAGGCTTGGGGGACCATCCAAACACAAACCATAACAGTCATATATTATTAAAGTTAACTTTGTCCAGTTTTTACTTAGCTACAGTACTAGTACCACATGGCTAGTGCTACACTTTCATGGTTAATTTACTTAGTATAGAATATTCCAATATATAGAAATTTCTTATAAGTCAATAAGTAAAAGTCTAATGATCTAATAAGAGAAGACAAAACACTATTGATTCACTAAAACACAAGAGAATTTCAAGTTAAACTGTAAGAAAATACCATTTTGTCTCAGACTGGCAAGGATCAATACTTTCATTTTTCTTACAGTAGTGGGTATTATATCCAACTGAGCCACAACCTTAGGTTCCCCTTCTCCACCCTTTTAATTTTGAGAAGGGTCTCTTAAGTCACCAAGTTCCCCCCTCACCTGAACTTGAGATCCTTCTTTCTCATTTTCCCAGAATGCTAAGTTCACAGGTGAGTCTCACTAAACCACTTTAAAGGTCAATATATTTTATAATATGCCAAATCCATGAAGAAAAAAAGAGTCAATCACTGATGGTTGGAATATAAATTGGTACAATCTCAGAAGTTAACAATATCCACCAAAATGACCAAAGCAGATATCTTTGATCAAGTCCAGAAAATTTTCCTACAGAAATTTTTGTAAATTGCTACAGAAAAATTTTATATACCAATGAATTATTGAGGTATTGTTTATAAATGTGGAAACTTGGAAACTACCTATGTGTTATCAGCAGACAACAGGTTAAATAAATTGTGGGACACCATACAATTGAATGCTAAGCAATAAAATCTGAAGAGTGAGTGCTGTATGTAAGAGATCGAAGGCTATTTAAACTGTGGTATTAGATGGGGAAAAGGCAAGACATAAATGAGTACAAATAGTCTGGTATTGACTGTGTACAAAATTTCACACATATATGTACAGTTCACATATTTACAGATGTATCAAAATATGTCTGAAAAAATTCCCATGTAACTAGTAAGTGGTTGTCAGCTTGGTGGAGAGTTGGTTTTCTCTAGAACACAGATAAGATAGTTGCTTTTTTCTGCACCCCCTTTATGCCTTTAAAGTTTAGTACTTGAGTATGCATTACGTGTTCAGAAGTTAAATAAAAGTGTATTTATACATTTTAAAGGACATTGAACCAAAAAACACTCATTGAATCTGTTTCATTTCATTTTTGACAACAATGACAAATGTAGATTTTTCAATTTCTTCTTGAAGTTCACAACATAGCTATCCACACAGATGATGTCCGTTCCCACGTGCAGATGCCAACATTAAGAACACAGGCTTGCCAGCTGAGAGTTTCTTTCTTAGCATGAATTTTCTCGACCATCAGGAACATCTGTGAAATTGCTTTGCTTTGCCCTTCCTGACCTGCTCTGTTGAGTGGGACCAAATGATAGGCATTAAAATCACATTGTGCCCCACCAATGGCTTTGTTCACCTTATTGTACGTTGCTGGGGGTGAGGTCTCAGCTAAGCTTCCATCCAAATCAACAAGTGCCAAGCTCCTGAGGGCCACCCTGAAGTGAAATGTAGCAGGCCAGTTCCAGGAAAAGCAATGGGCTCATATCTGTTTCAGGGTGCAGAGGCATCCTTGCCAACTTTGCCTTGCATCTTTCCAGAATACTGACCGCTTCCAAATCCTGATTACCCCCAGGAGGAGAATCACAGCTGCCTTTGGTGGCACCGATCCAAGCAGGCCTTCTTCGGCAATCCCTGGCAGACAACCAAGGCATTGTTAAGGTGGCATCTGGCACAATAGAGTCTGTAGGTGGGATTATTATGCAAATTGAAAATGGGGTTACCGTGGCCAATTAGGGCTGAAGCATTTAAAAGGCAATAATAAATCGGTTGGCAATTGAGTAGAAATTAATAGCACCACCTTGGGAACAGAGTGACCTGGATTTCTTAGATCCTTTTCAATTCAACCTTGATCTCAAACCTGCTGTAAGCCAAATGATACCACATCGTGTTGTGATTTGAGTCCCAGAGCATGCTCCAAGGCACTCCAGGTTCTAGTCTCAGAGCCCAGTGCTCCATCGGAGCGTTCCAGAATCTACATATATGCCCTCTCTCTTAAAGGTGGATTAATACTCATTTTATGTTTCAACCAATAGTGCAACACTAATGTCTCCATGGAAAGTAGAAGGTCTCCAGGTCTCCCCTAAGAAAATGGCCAAAGTTTGTAACGAAAAGGATTAGATATTTCTGTGTCAACCAGTAGAGGTCAGCGTTGAGTTACTGAACTCTTGTTTTATCTGGATGCATCAAGTTCCCATGGTAGACAGGTCCATAGCCTTAAAAGTTCCAGGAAAAGCAATGGGCTTGTATGTTTCAGGGCCTTATATCTGAATATATATTTTTTTTCTTTTTGGTACCAGGGATTGAACTGAGGACCTCGCACTTGCCAGGCAGGCACTTGTGCTGCTGAGCTAAACCATCAGCCCCTGTTTCAGCGTCTTAAAAGAGAGACAGAAAAGGGACACTCACAGATGAGAAATTTGGGGTGCATGACACACTTCATAGTGTGGACAGCAGCTCCATGCTACTGAAGGATGACTGCCACATATTATCAGGAATGGCTGATAACATGAGCAGCAACCCCAGAAAGAGGTGCAGCGTGGTAGGAAATGGTGAATGGATGGAATGGTGATGGTGTATACAAGCAACTGCAGCTACAGATAGCTTTCCTGCCCTTTAAACATATGCCTTTCTCAAATTCTTCTGCTGAGAGGTCTGGAATCCAACAAGAGAGTGCTGGTCTCCTTATTAGCTATGTAATTTTAACAAGCTAGAGTAACGGTCTTCTAGCAGGCAGTATCTTCACAGGGCCAAAATTCCCATTTCTATGATGTTTAAATAACCTCTCAGAAGACTCATTCCAAATTGAGAGTCAATCCCATTGCCAGCACGCTAGTGGTCACTCTCTGGGTGGGCCTTGCTTGTTAATCTTGACTCCTAGATACTGCCCAAGTTGAGAAATTTGAAGCCCAGGGCTTTGTGCTGGAAACTAACCACTAAAAAGTCAGTAGATAGAAAATCCCCAGAGGACTTTGATAGCTCTCTTTTCTCTTCCTTAAGGGCCACAGGCTTTCTCTTCATAATTTAAAAACTCAAGGGTATAAAGAACTGAGCAGAGTATTTGTCCAAATCAAACACTTAAGCTCTTGGAGGTCCACACAGCTCTATTATTTTGTTCTGCATTATTACAGTGATTGGGCTGGAGGGGAGGATGGGACGAGGTTCTAACAAGTAGGAAAGGCTGTCTCTGTGTGGCCTTACCATCTTTCTTGATGGTGATCATATTTTCAGATGCTTATGTTCTTAATCAGAGGGCAGCTTGGGGAATGCAATGGCAACTCTCTCTGTTTAACACTAGGTGGTACAGGTAGCAATTAGTAACTTAAAATTACACTTAATGAAGAGGACTCTTTATTCCTGAGTGTGTGCATTCTGTGCCAAGTTTGGATAAACAAAGGCTAGTGTTTTTTTAAAAAGTGCAAATTTACTATCTTACAGTTTCTTTCTTGCTTGTTTTCTTATTTACCTGCTTTTTTGCTTGTTTTTGTTTTCTGTGACAGTCTTGCCATGTAGTCCAGGGAGACTTTGAATTCAGGACTCTCTTGCCTCTTGAGTGCTGGGATTACAGGTGGGTGCCACATAACAGGTAATGGATAGTTGTTTTTTTGTTTTGTTTTGTTTTGTTTTGTTTTACATGGAGGAGTGTTTTCTTGCTCTCTGAGTTTGGTAATGCTCTTTACATATTCGTTCATATTTTTGAAGGTTTACCTTTTCTTTTTAACATGACAACCAACCTGAGAACTGGCCATGGATATTTCTGTTCTGATAGGAATAGTATGTACCACCTCTCTCCTTTTCACATCACAGACTGTTCATTTCCTGCTCCTCTGCTCGTACTATATTATGTTTGTCATATTCCTTTTCTCGTGATCCTTCCAATTTAACATCCTCTGGATGGGTGTCTTTACCATGTCTATAGTGAAATCCAATTTATTCTTCAAATCTAATCAAACTATCATCTTCTAGAAGGCCTCACTCACTCTTGCCAATCCCTTTTTTTTTCCAGACAAAAGTTAATCATTTCATTCTCCACTCTCAAATTTCTGTGCACAGTTTGATAGTATATACACACATAAGTATAGACATCAAATACTTAAACACCAAAATTTCAGCAATGCAAAAATAGATTATCTAAAACCCTAGTTTTTGTGATTGAGAGAATAAAGATAATGCAACACAAGCAGTAACAGCAGAGGAAGAGAGCCCTAAAAAGTAGAAGAAAGATGTATTTTCTAGATAGTATATAAACAAAATTGTTCAGTTTTCAGCCTCCAAATCAGAGTGGCCTATATACCACTTGCCTTCAAAAGAGTGTAGGAAAGGTAGTTGATAGCAGTCACTTTACAGAGTTCATTTTAGAGGAGACCTAGTACTCCTTAAATTTCTGCCTTTATCCAGATCTGTACAATAGCAATCAGGAATGAAAATAACTAGTGCTACAGAAATGCAATCTAGGATTTATAATCTGAATTCTAGTATCAGAACTTTTGTAATTTCCAGGAGACAGAAGTCCTTGTCTCAGAGTAGAATCACTCTAATATAAGGTAGCAACTAATCTGACTGGTCTCCTGAGATATGAACCAAAGTAGAAACAAGAACTGAGACAGCAAATAAAGCAGTGAAACTAAATACAAGAATCCAGAAGTGAGCTTCCTGTAACATTTGAGTTTCCAAAGCTAAAGCCAGGATAAAGCAGGGAAGGTTAAGAATAAAGAGTCTGACTTTCAGAAGAAAGGTAAAGCTTGTCCAGCTTGGGTGAAAAAGAGAAGCTGGAGCAGCCCAAAATAATTTAATTTATAAATTCAGATGAGTATCCAAAAATAGTATAAGCTTAATTTTTGTCCAGTTAGGTTTGTAGTCAAGTCTGTGACTGCAGTGCACACACTGTGTTGTATACACATATATGCACCTTGGTTCAAATGAGTTCTAAATGCATAATTTCATATGGGTTAGGTCATTGTCAGTGATTTTCTTTGTTATTATTCTGTTCATATTAGCAAGAAGATCCAGATCCAGGTCCATATAGACTGAACAAACAACTGTCAAGATGTTGGTGCCCAAGATGGCATAGCACCTCCAGAATGACAAATGAATCAAGCCTAGTTGGTGCTGCCACCTACCATAATGACACTCTGAAATCTGCTGTTCTGTGTGCTTATTTCTCCATCTATCCACCTGTGAGACTGCAAGCTTCTTACTGAACATTTTTGAAGTGGGACTAAGTGTAACCTGAGCCAAAAGGTGTGACCCACTACATTTGATAAATGCAGTGAAGGAAAGGTAAGGGGTAGAAATTTATTCTTACAGTTCTTTGTCCTCCCCTCAGGGGATAGCAGATCTACGGGCACAGAAGCAGGATTCAGTGCTTATTAAGGGAACGCATGCATAGCATTACAAAACCAAGATTAAAAACTATGACACCCAAGGGAAGATCAGTGTTCTCATCACTTTGCAAAGGGGAATGAATCTGCATCTCTATTTTCCTTAGTTGTATGTCTGAACATGTGGGCACAAACCTCCCATTACCTTTTCTTATCTTTTCCTGTCCTAAGAAGAAACAATTACTATTGAACCCAAGACCCAACAAAACACAAAAATGCCTCTTTAAATGCTACGAAGAAACCAACATCTACTCTTTTTCCATTTCCTAGTCCCATTTCAAAAATATTTCTTTGTTTTTTTTCTTTAAACGTAAGAACTCACAAAGAAAAACCACTTCTGTGAGTGTTATTCAGTGACTGAAACTTTAAAATGCAATACAAGGCACTTGTGCCTGGAACTTTGTTACATTAGTATGTTCAAGAAAAGGCTTAAATTTCTCTCAAGACTGACTTTGGCTGAATTTCTACCTTATGTTCTACTCCCCCAGCGACTGATCTTCCTGTGATGGGCTCCAGGCTGGGATTCTCAGCACTGGGTGCTGGTTTCCTGGACTACGGATCCCAGCACCCAGTCTCATGCAAACTGCTTCCCTTGGTTGAATACAGGTTGTAGGCCCACTCTCTGGGCACATCCCTGCCCTATTTGTACCAGAACAGCTATCGAATGTGCTCCACATTCATTCAGTTCTTGCACTCTCTCAAAACTGCTCAGGTGTCAAATCTGTTTCAAAATCTGTACTGGATCTTATAATTTTTGGTATTGGGTATTGTGTTAATGCTTTAATAAACAACTCCAAATTTGGAGAAGATGAACATAACAAACTTTATGTCTTACTGACAACACAGTTCAGTGCAAGTCTGTGGGACCTGTACATGAGAATCTGTGCCCTGTGACTCTCATAGACTTAGTTCGCTTCCTTCTGATGGCTCTGTCTTTATCTAGGTCTACATAGACCCCAGAATTTTACCACAGGGTAGTGGAAGAGCAAGGATTGAACACTAGAGCTTTCCATGAGCAGGCCTGGAGTTTCTCTTACGTCCCATTGGCCAGAATTAGTCACTTGACTGAGTGGGAGTGGAGTCAATGACCACTCCAAACTAGAATTGGTGACCTGGATAGTATGCTGTGAAAAAAATGAAGCATAGATGTTGATGAACAGTAGTAAACTGAGTCATGACTTTATAACTTTCCCTGAAAGTACATAGTTCTTAAAACTTTTAGGTCAAAAGTGTTCATTGATGAATAAGAAAAGTGATACCTTAACTGACTCTGACCATGGTGATCTACTTATTCACACTGGCATGTTTTTTAACTGCAGGGATAGGAAAATAAGTGAACAAAGATCATTAATAATAATCATACTAGTCTTCAGTTTCCAGTTTATGTACCTAATTCAATTCCACATGTTATTTTAAAAATAACCTCAGTGTAGCCGGGCATGATGGCACACGCTTTAATCACAGCACTTGGGAGGCTGAGGCAGGAGGATTATTGTGAGTTTGAGACCAGCCTAAGCTACAAAGTGAGTTCAAGGCCAGCCTGAACTGCATAGTGAGACACTGTCTCAAAAAATAGGGCTGGTGATGTAGCTCAGTGATGTAAGCACCTGCCTAGCAGGCGCGAAGTTGTGAGTTTGATCCCCAGTACAAAAACAAAACAAAACAAAAAACAAAAACTCAACGTAAATTAACACATTAGACCACCCATGAAAGAACATTTAGATATTTAAATATCATTTGCTCTTTATTAGTGGGTTTAATAGAAAGAAAAATATATGTAATTTTGAAGATTTCAAAGTGAAGAACTTTAGTATTTTAGTATTCTGAAGAAGTTTGAAACGAAACATGCTGAACAAAAACAGAACCACTGTCAGATTCCTAGTGTGACAATGTCTTTACCTGCCTCATCTCAGACTAGCTCTTCTATACTGCTGCAACCTCTCTCTCTCAAAGAACAGAACTGTCTAAGGCGGGCGTGGTGGTGCATGCCTTTAATCCCAGCACTTGGGAGGCTGAGGTAGGAGGATCATTGTGAAAGCAAAAAGAAACTGGGAATCTGCATGTAAAGGAATACAAAAGAAAGCATCTTTTAAATCTAACACTGAGCACCAGCTGGCATCTCCTGGGATCTGAGAAAGAAGTGTGTATGGGTTAGGTACCACTGGGTGAATTGGTACTACTGCCTTATTTATCAATCTAAGGTCCTGTACTAATCTCCACTCTCCATTGGGATTTTGAATTCCCAAGATCGGAGTATTTCACGGACTGGAAATCTTTATTAACTGTACTCATAATAATCCTGTTTATTCCATTATTTGGTCTGTACATATTTGTTTCTTTTGGTTTTATCTCCTTCAGACTTAAAGTTGTACACCTACCAAGATGAATGTGCCTGGTATCTACTGAGGGCCATTAGTTAGAACCTCTGCAGAGACCCCTTTCAGCCTGAAGAAGCCAGATCGGTCATCGCCCATTACCCCTCATGGCAGTTGGGGTTACTTCTTCAGAGGGGGGAATGTCACAGGCAACTGAGTTAGTTAGAAATATTATAGGCAGTCAGACAGGGCTAGGCCCTCAAAGGAACCAGTACAGAGGACCAGATGTCTTGTGACCTTGGAAGAGACACACACCTCTTGCTGTGGGCCAGATCTCAAGACAGAAGGCAAAACAAATGCAACCACACCCTAAATATGAACATTAGGGATTAGGTATGGATCATCTTGAGAAGCCAGGAATTACCATCCCAATCCCCTATAGAAAGTCACTGATCTGTAAAAATGCTCACTTGCTACGTGACTCACTTCCCCATTTGTCCCTGATTTGGTCAATTTTGCCCAAACAATTAATCTTATTGGTTGGCCACAGTTCTGTCCTGCCTCAAAGCCATCTGTCTTGTGAGTTCCCAGTTTTCTCTATCATGGTTTTACTCTATAAAAGTCACTAGAAAAGACGGAGTCTTGGCAACCCACTCACAACCCCTTCTGTCTCTCTCTCTGACAGAAGCTTTCTTTCTCTCAATAAATATTTCTGTTCTTAAAAAAAAAAAGGTGGATCGTTGTGAGTTCAAGGCCAGCTTGGGCTACAACATTAGTGCAAGGCTGGCCTGAGCTATACAGTGCGACCCTGTCTCAAAAAACTAGGGGTGGGAGTTTGGCTCAGTGGCTTAAGTAGCTGTCTGGCAGGCGTGAGGTTGTGAGTTTGATCCTTGGTGCTGGAAAAACAAAACAAAACAAAACAAAACAAAACAAAACCTCTTTTCTTCTCTTAACTAGCTACATTTGCTGGCTGAGTGAATAGGCAAGGTACTGGACTGTAGTGGGGGACTGTGGCAGCATAGACTTAAGTTCAGGGTGAATCTTTCTTATCCTTCTCACTTTGGAGCTCTAGTCTTCAAAGTTCGGGAGGATCTTTCCTGCTCCAAATATATATAAATCCTAACCAGAAGCTGATATTGCAAGGTTGGCCCCTTTCTTTAAGAAAGCACTTACAGATTTCCTGTAGGTGCTGTGAGTTAACGTACCGTCAGCTTTGGGTCAATAATGGTAATTCTCAAAACAAGCCAAAGCCTTCACATGTTGGGGCCATTTCATGTAATTTTGAAAGCCATGCCCATTAGTAATACAATTCTTAATTCTTAATAAGATAGAGATTCAACTTCTGAAGAGCTTTCATCAAACAATTTTATTGTAAAGATGCACAATTTACATGTAATCATAATTTTACCATGTATAATAATTACATACTTAATTTTCAACCCAGCCAGTTAGTTTTCAAATGTGGACCTTTAATCACAAAAGTTTTTGTGTAAGAATCATTTAGTGGTAAATCTGGGTTAGATTTTTGAATAATCATTTATTGTGACCCTACATAATTTAGTCATTTTCTCCTCAGTAAAATGGAACTACTCAATAGTGCCTACATGGAGGATGGTTGTGAAATTGGATAAGGACATGCAAAAACTGTTTGCTATTTTTTTGAAGCACAAACCCACCACTACTACTAACATTTTGCAACTCAATGTCAAAGTAGAAGTAGCAATTCAGTGATCACCTTCATATAAAAAGAATTGGTGCTTCCCACCAGATGCCAGTGGCATTTTGGCCAGTGGGGATCAGAGATCTGAATGATAAACCCACTTTTACTCCAATTAAGTTATGTGGCTTTGGACAAGTCAACTCTTGACCATTTTCTTTGTAAAATGGAGGACATAACCCAGCTCTGATGACCTGCTCAGACTTATGTAACACTCAGATGTCATCATGCTTGTAATTCTATCATTATGATCAATCACTTCATGCTAAATAGGGTACTGTCTTTTTTTTTAGTAAGGTATTTTCTACTGACCGTGCTGTTCTGGGCAGCCTGGAAGAGATGGGACACAGTGGTGAATATGAAGTGAGTGGAAATGTATAAACAATAAATGAGTGCGTAATTTAAGTCAGCTGGATGGTTTCAGGTACTTTTAATTGTTTCAAAAACTTAAGCAACATAAGGAGAGTAAGTAGAGAGGAAGGGGCTAATTTAAACTGGTTGGTGAAGAGTGAACTTTTTATGGAGGGAATCATTGAATTGAGCTCAAATAATATAATCAGTTAAAGACAATTTAGAAATAATCCACTGGCATAAAAATCAATTATGCAAGCATTATTTATAAATTTTAGTTAAATTTAATGGACTGAGTTCTCTTCTCAAAAGTAGGTAAAGAAGTACAGTGGGTTGGAAAGAAAGAAGCCAAAAAGAAAAAATACCAGCTAGGGCTCTTGGCACTCTGTTCTTTTCTCTCTGTGTTGAGTGGTGTCAGAATGGCGATGAACATTTGGGGGAGTACCTAAAGAGGAGTTGTATTGAGCTTTCATTTGCTTTGGGTTTATATGACTCACAAGTATTTCTCTCTACCATTATTGAACAGAAAGATTTTACAGGATGGGATTTTGAACAAAAGTAATGATTATACTTGAATTATTTGATGATTTAATTAACAAAGAGGAGCAAATGATATGAACACATTGCAGAGAACACAAAACATTGACATATATATAGAAAACAGGAAACTCATGCTCTCCATTACAATAGAATATATGATACACTGATAGTGTTATCAATTCTTTATAATATTTAAGGTAAATCACAGTACAAGAAAACTTGAAATGTCCTTAAACTGTACAGTACACATGCAAAGGAATTTGATAGAGGTTTTACCAAATTTGACAACAGTCTTTTGAAAATATAAAATATTGTCAGTAAGAAGTTGTAAATTTGTAAACGCAATGTGTAAGAAAAGACTGGATTATCTTTCTCTGTGTAGAAAATGCTGTTTCAATCTTTTTGTCATAGGAAAATGTGATCAAAGAGTAGCCAAGAAAATGTGGAAAATATAAGAATGTCAGGTCAGTAACTAATTAAAGTATATTTCTGGACTTTTTGACATGTGTCAGATCTTTAAAATTGGCTTTTGTTGTGGTTTCATTTGTTGTTTGAACTAAAAATAATTTTGGATCTTTTTCTTTTAAAGAGAGTCCTCCAACTATGTGATCTTTTTTTTTTTTTTTTTTTTTTTTTTTTGGTATTTTTGAGACAGGGTCTCATTATGCAGTTTAGGCTGGCCTTTGGCTCGCTTTGTAGCCCTGGCTGGTCTCAAATTTGCAACAATCCTCCTGCCTCAGCCTCCTGAGTGCCAGGATTACAGGAGTGAGACACCATGCGTGACTCAGCTGTGTGATTTTTGGACTCCACAAAGCTTGTCTTCACCGCTGCAGTAGGCTCTTGGTGGGGGTGACGGGAGATTCTGATGCCTTCACACTGTTGATATTCCCCTAGTAGGGTGATTTTGGATATCCATAAAGTGGGTCAGAGAAAGTACATGCAGTCCACAGCGCACTTACACATGTCCAGATTTCTGTCCCAGCTATTCTCCAGGTGTTCCCTTAGATGACTTCTCTCAATCACTTGTGGCTGTGGGCAGCTCAAGTCTCAGGACCCAGATTTCCAGAGCTACCCATAGTCATTGGCTGAGGGGCCATCAAATTGGACAAAGAGTGGTCAACAGGTTCTGGGAGAGTGTTGGTGCTCCTGGGTGTGCCAGAGCCTGCCAGAGAAGAGCCCTGCCCAGCCCCAAAATGGATCTGTGTGGCAGTGTTGAATTCTGATGGCATTTGTACATTGATTTAATAAGTGTGATTCATTGAACCACATGCTGAGTCCCTGGAAGATGAATTTTAGTACTGAAATCTCAGGACAAGAGCGCCCTTGACTCTTCCTCTGTGTCTTCACTCCCCTTCTCTCCCTCTGTCTTCTACTCACAAGCTATTGTAGCCACAAATTCAGTGGAGAAGGTAGTTATGTTTCTCTGAGCACAGCCTGAGTAAATTTACTCAGATTGAGTAATAATATACTGAATACTTTTTTTTTGCTTCAATAAGTGTTTTTTCCCCCCTCTTGAGCATAAAGGCTCAGTACTGTTTCTGTAGCAGAACCTAGAAAGAGCATCCATAGTGACTCTATAGAAAGCCTCATTGGCTTCTTCTGTCTCCTCTGTAAAGAGAGGTTAATGATTGTATGAGTATGATTGGATCAAACAGCCAGGGTCAGAGTTCTCTTCCTATCCCAGGCAACAAGACTCCAATCCTCACCCTCAGTCTAACCACTATTGCTTGGCCAACTTCCCAAGCCCCTCAAAAGTGCTTCCTCTCTAGTAGTGTGTGGGAGAGACTAATTATTTCTCAGAAGTCTCTCTAAACAAGGATGATGGTTGAGCTCCATAGTGAATGCCTCAAAGATAACAAAAAGAGCAGTAGGGGTCTCTTGAAACTGAGAGTTTTACTCTGGTTCTATGAGATCCTTATGGGTCTGAGGGAGTACCTCAAAGTCCATGTTGTGTAATGAAAATACTATGAAAGTGTCTTGAAAGAAGAAAAACAAACTCCTCTCCCACACAACTCCTACTTCTTCCCCTTTCAGATCTTTTTTATTTCTTAAACAAGAGGAAGTAATATTAATGGTAATATATATGCAAATAGTCACATGAATAGATATCTTTGGAAAGGCAAGACTTGTAAAAGTACTTGCTATTTAGTTCTGAGACATTTCAATATACTTGACCAGTGTTTAAATATTATGAAGAATATAATACAAAGGCAAAATATTCTTAAATAATAGAAATGGTCAGTGATAGACTTCACTGAGTTTTAGTTTGTTCAACTACAACATTAAGAGTTAGAATAAAATGATTTCCAAGGTCTTTTCTAGGGCTAGCATTCTGATTCTGTAACAATGGTATGTTATGGCTAGTTAATTTTTGTTGTTGTTCTATGTTTAAAAGTCCTTTTCAGTCACACTAACAGTGACTCTGGAGAGCAGCAGTGACCCTTCCCTTCATCCAGAGGACCTTAGAGGGCAAGAAAGAACACAAGTGACACTTCCTCCCATCCAGAGGACCCAGGGTGGGTCTGTGAGAGAGCCACTTAAGTTGCCCTCCATCCAGAGGAACATGGGCAGGCCTTCAAGACCCCCAGTGACATAGCATGGCTCCAGCTGGGGTGCACACCATGGACAGGTGGGTCTGGCAGCCTGGAAAAGTCTGAAGCAGCAGTAACAATATGAGCCAAGGGTTTGTTCACATCAATACTCCCAGGCTAGTCAGCCCAGGAAGAATGTAGGACTCACCCAACTGGCCCCAAAGGAGGAATTCAGGTGACTGGCCCCTCCCCTGCCCAGTGTGACCCAGCAAATGGATGAATGAAAGTCACACAGTAAGACCCTGACTAAGAGACACATGACGGACAGGTGAGACTAATGAGATTGCAAAGACCAAAATATGAACCAACAGGCGAAATTGACAAGATGAAAAAGCAGAACGCAATCTCAGACCTCCAGCGCATCCAGAACAAGTACAGGAGACATCACCATTGAAGAAATGGGAAGATGCACACCTGAAATTTTGAAAAAGATAGCAAATGAAGTAAAGAAGTAAATCCATGAAGCTACAGAGGAAATTAGATCAGAAATAATCTCTCAGGTAAAAAAAGAAATGACAACCATGATGAAGGAATTGATCAGGATAGCTGGAAAAAGCATAGATTAAAAAAAACACAGGAGCATATGAAAATGGTAGAAACCTTGAATGAACAAAATAGGAAATAGAGGGAATTAAATGGATTCAAAGAGATATCCCAGAAATTAAAAATTCCACTGAAAGCAGGCAAAGCCACTTGAACCAAACTGAGGTTAGACTTTCAGACCTTGAAGACAGGATTGTGGCTAGTGATCATGAAAGGAAAGGTCTCTTAAAAATAACAAGGGACCATGAAATAACAATTTAACAAGATGATGCAAAGAAAAACACTAATAAGACTGATGGGTGTCAATGAAAAAGTGAGAGTCAGCACAAATGACATAAAAAAGTATTTGCAGAAGTAATAGCAGAAAATTTCCCAAGCATAGTAACAGAATCTTACAAACAGATAAGCGAGGCATCAATTAGCCACAATCAAAATAAATCTACACCCAGACATTGTAATCAAGATGCCAGACATTCAGCATAAAACCAGAATAGTAAAAGCTGTTAGAGAAAAGAAACAGATCACCTATAAAGAATGCCCATTAGAATCTTGGCCAACTTCTCAACACAAACCCTCAAGTCAAGAAAATCTTGAAGTCTTTCAAGCCCAGAAAGAAAACAACTTCCAGCCTACATTGATTTACCCTGCAAGACTAACTTTCAAAATTAACGAAGAAATAAGATCTTCCATGACAAAGAACAACTGAAGAAATTCATGACCACCAAATCAACCCTATAAAGAATACTGAAACATATTCTAGATAGAGACAAAAATGACCGTAATTGGGCAACCCACTTGGGACACCTTCTGTTTCTCTCCCAGACAGAAGCTTTCTTTCTTTCAATAAATATATTCTGCTTTTAACCTACATTGTTCCTAAAATTCATTCTTTGATTTTAGAGAACACAAACTCATACTGGGTATTTAGTAGGTTGGGAGTTTCATTCCCCTATATCATTTGGAGGTCTTCCACCAAGATCATTGGATGGAGACATGGACAACTCAATGCCAAAGCCCCTTACTCCTTTAGAATGCACTCTTAAGCACTGGTATATGTTCAAGTTTTCTGTGTTGAAAAAGAGACATTTGATATTTCTCTGCACATTTGCATGACCAAATACCGAACAGAGCCAAAATGGAATACAGAGGGAAGTATTAATTATGGTGCTATTTTACAACTAGAGGCATACTGTAAAAAAGAGAAAAAATGGTCAGAATTGTTCTATGATCAAATTTTTTAGCATTAAGAAATAATTCTTATTTATGCTCCAGGTATAATTATAATCCTTATGAGACTGTCCCCATTCATAGGTCTCTTTTTCAATGACTTAAAACAAATTAAGCTAGAACTAGGAAAATTTTCAGATGAGCCTGATAAGTACATCAATGTCTTTAGAGGACTTACTCAGACTTACGAACTAAATTGGAAAGATGTAATGTTAATCATAAATCAAACATTGACTTTTATCTATTGTATTTGGAAATAAATATCATATTGCTAATTTTAGACAACCAGAAGATTGAAAGCCAGGGGAACTACCAGTTCCCACTGGGGCACAAGCAGTTCCCACCCAAGACCCCTACTGGTCTAGCAACTACATAGGAGATTAGAGCAGGAAACATTTCCAAGTGTGTGTTCTTGAAGGTCTAAGAAGGACAAAAACTAAGGCTTCTATTTTGAATTGTCAGCTATTTTTCAGGAGAAAGATGAAAATGTCTCTTGATTTCTTAGATAGTTTACTAGAGGCACTCATAAAACACTTCCCTAGATTCTGATTCAAGAGAGGGCAGGTTTTGCTTAAAGACTTGTTTATTACCCAGTCAACCCCAGATATTAGAAAAAATTACAAAAGATAGACTTTGCTTCAGATAGTTCACTTGATACTTTAGTAAAAACTGCCTCCTTAATATTCTATAAATGGGACTGGGAGACAGTGGAAGAGAGAAAATAAAGAGACCAAAATGTAGCTGCCTTAGTTGTGGCCTTAAAAGAAAGAGATCTTAAGTCTGATTCTGGGAGCTCCAAGAAGAGCTCAGTGAGTAGACTCAAGTGCTACTACTGTGGAAAGCCAGACCTCCTTAAGGGGGGCTACCTTAAGAGACACCCCCCCTCCCCCGCCCCGCGCCACCAAGCCATGCCCTAACTGCGAAGGTGACCGTTGGAGGTCAGACTGCCCATTGAGGCCAAAGTCCCAGAGTTCAGACCCATCCTGTTGGTTGGTTCAACAAGACTAAAGGGCCCTTGGGCCCTCACCTCCTCCCTCTGGCCAGACTGTCATCTTTACCTATCATCTCAATGGAGACCTGAGTAATCATGACAAGAGGTAAAAACCAGCCAATTGGACATTGGCACATGTCTCTTTGTGCTTCTCAACTCTGGTCTTCCTTTTAGGCATTGTACCTCAATAAATAGTCACCAAAATATCTTGCTTAAACTGTAACTGGAATAACTTTCTCTTCATTCATTACTTTAGTTATGCCTAAAAGGCCAACTCATATCCTGGAGAGATTTTATCCTGTCTAAATACTGTAATATATATATCCAGGTTGCCGACAAATCAGGATGATGTTAAGACTGGTTTTTACAAATATAGTACACACTGTTGTTCATATATAAAAATTTAAGAGAGTTTTTCATTTGTCAAAATAATATATTAATCTGGTTCTCATAAGTTGTCACATTTAGAGATAATTATAACTAAAGCTAGAGGGATTTATGACAAAATGTCACTCTTTCAATAAAGGGACCTAAGAGCCAATGGGTTACAATTGCTGTCTCTTAGAAACAGTTTCTAAACTTATCTGTTAGCTCTAATGTTCATGCTTTGATTATACATGCCTTTGCATACATGCTTTGATTATACATGCCTTTGTATACATGCTTTGATTATACATGCCTTTGTATACATACTTTGATTATCCATGCTTTGATTAAAATTTGTTGTTGCTGAAAAGGTACCAAACCCCATGGCATCATACATATAAAACCAATAACAAATATGCTAGATTCCTTTTAGATTCCTTTTACTGGGATTCACCAGATTTTGTCCAGAGAAAAGGTTATATGACACATATTGAGGCCTTAATTAACTATACCTAACAGGCCTTAAATGACACCACAGCTGGTCTCTCTTCCCTAAATAAAAAGTAAAATTAATGAAATAGGGCATCCTCCAAAATCTAACGGCATTAGACATTCTAACAGCAACACAGGAAATACTTTCAAATTGTAAAAATTCAATGTTTTGTATATTCCTGATCCTTTTGCTAATATTTCAATAGCTGTTCAAGAGTTAGAAAACAAATCAATAACATGTCAGACTCTAAAATTTCCCAGACCTTATCCTTAACCTCATGAAAAGTCATTGCTAATTCCTCTTGGTGGAAATTTTTGGTAATTATACTTATAATTATCATGTTGATTCTATTATTTGGCTCATGCATACTTAATTGTTTGCTTGGCTTTGTCTCCTCCAGACCAGACTTAAAGTTGTACACCTACCCAAGATGAAAATGCCTGGTGTCTATTGAGAACCTTTAGGTAGAACCTCTGCAGAGTATCCCTGACTGCTGATCAAGGACTACAACCTCCTTCAGCCTGCAGAAGCCAGATCAGTCATCGCCCATTACTCCCTCATGGCAGTTTGGGTTACTTCTTCAGAGGGGGGAATGTTACAGGCAACTAAGTTAGTTAGAAATATTATAGGCCATCAGACAGGGCTGGGCCCTTGAAGGAGCTAGTACAGAAACCAGATACCTTGCAACTTTGGAGGAGACACACATTTCTGCTGTGGGCCAGATCTTAAGACAAAAGGATAAACAAGTGAAGCCATACCCTAAGTAAAAACATCAGGAATTGATATTTTAAATAGATATGGATCACCTTGAGGAAGCCAGAAGTCATCAACCCAACCCTGTACACGAAAAGTCACTGCTCTTTAAGCATGCCTGCTTGCTACATGACTTGCTTCCCCATTTGTCCCCAATTTGGTCAATTTTGCCTGAATGATTAACCTTATTGATTGACAATAGTTCTGTCCCACCTGACTTGCCAGTTCCCATATTTTTCCCACCTTGGACCCATCTCACCTCATGGTTTTGCTCTATAAAAGTCCCTAGAAAAGACAGAGTCTTTGGCAACCCACTCAGGACCCCTTCTGTCTCTCTCCCAGACAGAAGCTTTTTTTCTCTCAATAAATATATTCTGGTTTTTAAAAAATGATCACAATTACAAAAGCAACACCAGAAAGAAACGGCTAAGCAAAACAAGCAGTTAAACAGAGGGGAAAAGCAAGGAACCCACAGCAGGAAAATAACATGACAAAGATAAACCAATACCTATCAATGATAACCATCAATGTAAATGACCTCATGTATTGGTTTGTCCTGAGTACCCCCCAAGGTCTCATGTAATTTGGATGGGGCTGAGTCTGGCCTTCATGATTGGTTTGTTGTCTAGTGCTGGGATTGGCAATGTGAGTGTTGCACCGCCCAGGGGTGGAGCCGACATACAGTGTAAGGGCAAAAGGAACACGTGTCTTCCCTCTCTTGCCCTCAGTCTCTCACCAGTTCACCTTGCTGTTTGGTGGCCACCATGAATGGCTGTCCTGCCATGCCATGCTACCTTGGAGCCAACTAAGTATGGACTAAAACCCCTGAAAATTGTAAGAAATAAATCTTTCCTTCCCTAATTTTGGGCATCAGGTATTTTGTCTCAGCATTGAGTAAAAAGTAACTAAGACACCTCAATTCATCAATCAAAAGAAGCAGGTTGGCAGAACGGATCAAGAATCAAGAGCCAACAATATACTGTATACAAGAAACACATTTAACTCAATAAGAAACTCATAGACTGAAAGTCAAAGGATGGAAAATAATACTCTATGCAATAGGAACACACAAAAAAGCAAGGGTACCTATTCTATTTGCAGACAATGTGAACTTTAAACCAAGAAATGATCAAAAGAGATAAAGAAGGCCACTACATAATTGCTAGGGGAAAAAATCAAGAGGAAGAGATAACAATCATAAATATCTATGCACCAAATATGGGAGCACCCAAATATATAAGACAAATCTTAATAGACATAAAAACCAAGTAAGCAATAACACAGTTGTAACAGGGGACCTTAATACTCCATTGTCACAAAGAGATAATTCAACTAGACAAAAATTTAGCAAAGAAATAACAGAACTGAATCAAATTTGTGAACAAAAGTACTTAGTAGATGTTTACAAAGTATTCCACTCAACAACATCAGAGTGCACATTTTTCTCAGCTGCACATGGGATGTTCTCTAAAACAGACCACATACTAGCCTATAGAACATGCTTAAGTAAATTCAAGAGAATTGAAATTATCACATACGTATTATTTGACCACAGTGCAATAAAATTGGAAATGAATGGCAAAAGAAACAGCAAAATCTCTATAAACATGTGGAAATTAAATAACACCCTCCTGAACAACCAATGGGTCACAGGTAAAATTAAAGAAGAAATTGAACAATATCTACAATCAAATGAAATGTAAATACAACTTACCAGAACTTGTGGGATGCAATGAAAGCAATCTTAAGAGGGAAATTGATAATGGTGAATTCTCACATCAGGAAATCAGAATGAGCAAAAATAAACAATATAATGCTGAACCTCAAGCTTCTAGAAGAAGAAGATAAAATCAAAACCAAAGCTCATAGAAGGGAGGTAATTATAAAGACCAGAGCAGAAATTAACACAATTAAGACTAAAAAAATTGCAAAGAATTAATCAGTTTAAGAGTTGCTTCTTCGAAAATGTAAACAAAATTGATAAACCCCTAGCCAACCTTATCAAGAAAAGGAAGAAAAAACTCAAATTCATGCAATGGGGAAAGGAAAGGGTGAAATCATTACAGATATTGTGGAAATTCAAAAGATTATCACTATCTGCTTTGAAAATCTTTACTCATATAGAATGGAAAACAGAGAAGAAATGGATGGATTTCTATAAATGTGTGGATTACCAAAGCTGAACCAGGAAGATATAAAGATTTTGAGTAATCCAATATTGGTAAATGAAATTGAAAATGTAATTAAAACTTACCAACAAAGAAAAGCTCAGGAGCTGATGAATTCAAAGTTGAATTCTATAAGAAATTTAGAGAATATTTAATGCCAATATTCCTCAAACTCTTAAGTGAAATTGAGAGGAAAGCAATTCTCCCTAACTCATTTCTGGAGGCAAGTATTACTCTGATACAAAAACCAAAGAAAGACCCAACCAAAAAAGAGAATTGTAGGCCAGTCTCCCTAATGAACATAGAGGTAAAAATCTTAAAAAAAAAAAAAAAAAAAACTCTAGAAAACAGAGTACAGCAAATCATCAAGAAGATTATACACCATGACCAAGTGATATTCATCCCAGGAATTCATAGATGGTTTGAAATGCACAAATCAATAAACATAATACACCATATCAATAGAACAAAAGACAAAAATCAGATGATCATCTCAATAGATGCAATAAAAAAAAAGCTTTTGACAAAGTCCAACACTCATTCATGATAAAAACCCTACAGAAAATCTGAATAGATAGTGTCTACCTCAATGTCATAAAAGCAATCTATAATAAATCAACAGCCAACATCATACTGGATGAATAATGACTGAAAACTTTCACTCTAAAATCAGGAACAAGACAAGGCTGTCCACTATCACCACTCCTATTCAACATAGTTCCGAAACATCAGGCAGAGTGACTAGAAAACAGAGATAAATAAAAGGAATAAAAATAGTAAAAGAAGTTAAATTATCTTTATTTTCAGATGACATGATACTCTACACAGAAGATCCCAAAAACTCCATCAAAAGATTATTTGAGCTAATAAATTCAGAACTGTAGCTGGATACAAAGTCAACACTAAAAAATCAACAGCATTCCTGTTCATAAACAACAAACTCACTGAGAGAGAAATTAGGGAAATGACATCTTTCACAATAGCACTCTCCCCAAAATTTAATACTTAGGAATCAATCTAACAAAGGATGTAAAAGATCTATACCTTGAAAATTATAGTATTCTGAAAAAGGAGATCAAAGATGATATCAGAAAATGGAAAAATATCCCTTGCTTATGAATAGGAAGAACCAACATTTTGAAAATGGCCATACCCCCAAAACTGTTATACAGATTTAATGCAACTTCAATCAAAATACTATTAGCATACCTCACAGATCTAGAGAAAATATTCCTAAAATTCACTTGGAAACAGAAGAGACCTAGAATAGCAAAGGCAATCTTGGTCAACAAAGACAAGGCAAGAGACATCACAATTCAAAACTTGAGATTATACTACAAGGCTATGTGATAAAATCAGCATAGTAATGGCAAAAAAAAAAAGAGAGAGAGACCTGAGGACCGGTGGAACATGATAGAAGATGAAGACACATCTACAAAGACACTCAGCCACCTTTATCTTTGACAAAGGAGCCAAACATGTTTACTAGAAGAAAGATAGCCTATTTAATAAATGGTGCTGGAAGAAAATAGGCTTTCCACATGCCAAACACTAAAACTAGACACATGTCTATTACTAAGCACTAAATTAAAGTCAAAATGAATCAAAGATCTAAATATTGAAACAGAAACAGTGAATCTATTGTAAGATAAGATAAGTAGAAATCTTGAAGATATATAGGTAGGCAGAGATATCATGAACAAAATACAAACTGCACAGGAAATACTTCAGTGAATCAACATCTGGGATCTCCTCTCATTGAAAGGCTTTTGTACACCAAAAGAAATCACCAACAGAGTGAAAAGAAAACCAACAGAATGGGAAAATATTTTAGCCAACTGTCCCTCAGATAAAGGACTTCTATCTAGAATATATAAAGTATTAAAAAAAATCAGCCCCTCCCCCAAATTCAAAGACAAAATCCAATCATGGGCATCTGAGATGAATACTCACTTCTCAGAGGAAGAAATAAAAATGGCAAATAAATATATGAAAAAATGTTCAACATCATTGGTCATTTGAGGAATGAAAATTAAAACAACACTGAGATTCCATCTCACTCCAGAAAAAACGACTATCATCAAGAATCAACCAATAACAAATGTGGTGGAGTTGTGGGGAAAAAGAAACCCTTCTACAGTGTTGGTTGGACTGTAGACTGATACAACCACTGTGGAAATCAGTGTGGAGATTCATCAAAAAACTGGGATTGGAGGTCCTATTTGACCCAGCTGTTTGACTTCTGGGTATTTTCCCAGAAGAATTGAAAACATCACACCACAGTGATATATTTGCACCCATGTTTATAGCAGCACAATTTGTAATAGCTAGATCTTGGAAACAACTCAAATGCCCATCAACTAAGGAATGGATATTTTTATATAATGGAGTACTATGGAGCTATAAAAATGAAACTCAAGGCTTTTATAGGTAAATGAGTGCAACTTGAGACCATATAAAAAATGAAAGAGTAAATAAGATCCAATATTTACAATAGATATTGTAAAATTAAAGGAATAGAAACTGCCCAAAAAGAAAGAACAACTGGGATAGGGGAAAGGAAAAAATAAGGAAGGGAAAATATTATATATATCCTCTCAAGATAGAAAATTATACTACTAGTCTCTAATAGTTCATCAAAACATGGCTTGTGCTTTCATTTTTTTAATCTTTTTTATGCCGATATCTTGTAATCTGAGCAACTACTTTAAAAATAACAATATGCAATATATTAACCACGGTTAATCTATGATTATTTTGTCTTGAAATTCTTTATCATTGTTTTTATTCTTTTTTTTGTTTAAAAAAGCAGTGATTACTGATTAGAAACTAACAGGACATGTAACTCAGAAAGGTACTTTCTTGTAGAACAAATTTATTTTCCTGAAAATGTTATACACACACACACACACACACACACACACACACACACACAGTGACCCAACATGTATTTCACATATATCATGGAGTTTTATTTTTAAAAAAAACTCATAAAGAAGCTTTTTGTAGAGCTTATTTATTATCTGGTACATGAAGTTCAACTTTCGTAAAGAAAGGGCTCTGTTAATACAGAATCCTTGCACTGTCCCTTTCCACAGAACAGCACTGAAGCGCTGAGAGCCTACAAGGGCTTGCCAGGAAGTCACAGCAGCAGCAAAATCCTGCCCAGAACCCTGAAAATTCAGGGCCACACTCAGAGCTCACTTTTGCTTGCATTTTTACTGGGTTCCAACTAAAGAATAAACAGGTTGATGTGCCTTCGTGAGGCAGATGCATGAACACGCCACTCCGAGACCTCAGATACCCACCAGGCCACATAACACACAGAAGGCTTCTGTATGCTGTTGTCATGTTTTTCCGAGGTTCTCTCCTTTTAGCAACACAATGATGCTCCAGATACATGCTTTCCAAAATTGAAACCATTTATGCACAGACATACAAAGGAAAATAAACTTCACTGGGCTTCAAACTTCTTAGCGGCTACCCTCTCCCGTGGGAGAACCCAGGATCCCTTCTCTGAGTTTCTGGTTGGAAATAAGGCTCAGCTGTTGAAGCAGCTTCAGCCCTCAACAATGACTCAAATAAACAATCTAGAGCAACTTTCCAGCCTACCTGACATACACTAGGGGCGTGACTAGCAGTCTAAGCCTGTATCATATGACAGGGTTTTCCTGCATCTTGTTTCCACACCTAACAAACTGAGGCCAGGCCTTTGATGGCATCTCCTTCTCAGGAAATAGCTCTTCCATTATATTACTTTCACTTCACAGCTTCTTAAAAAGTAACATAGATTCACTTTGTTTTTCACTTTAGAAAATAAAATAGCTTGGCTATTGTACGTTCTACATGAGGCATTGGTGTAGAAGAGGCAGAAAACCTTCTATTGCTTCTATAAAATACTAAAAATTGCTTTTCTAGGATTCATCCTTCTATAACCCTTGATATTATTTTTTAATGTCTCCACATATACAGGAATTACGAATGAGGAGTATTTGTAGAAAGATGTCCAGCCTGGAATTATTGCATATATTTCTACCCATGTTCCATGGGTTAGTTGAAGAATGTGGTGAAGCCAGATGCCCTGGGATATGGGTAAATAGGTTTGCTCAGCATCTAGCCAGGCTCTATTTTTGGAAAAGTGTTGGAGTAAGGGTAGAGAAGAATGTGAGACTATTCACTGATAATGGAAGTGCTTGGCATGGGGGTAGAGACTGAAAATAATAATGCTAAGTGAAATTCAGTGTCCATCTCTGAGGAGTCATAGTATAAGGCAAAGACCAACGTCAGCCTGTGGTGTAGAGAGGAGAGCGATGTCTATCTCTAGCATGGGGTTTAAGAAAAGCATCGCAGCAGAGGTTATGTTAACCTTCCATTACTATAATAAATACCTGAGATATACAACTTATAAAGAGAAAAGGTTTATTTTTGGTTCACAGTTTTAGAAGTTTTAGTCCATGATTGATTGGCCCCATTGCTTTTAGGCCTGTGGAGAGCCAGCACATCACAACAGAATTGTGTGACAGGTCAAAATTTTTCATCTTATGGTTGCCATGGAAAAAAGACAGAGGAACCCACTATATCCCAAAATCTCCTTCAAAGGCATGCCCCTAGTGACCCAAAACCTTCAATAAAGTGCTACTTCTTAGAGATTCCCTCTTAGAGATGCTTTGTGAGATATCGTATGTGCCTTTAAATCAGCAATACTCTTATGAGAAAAGTTTTCATCTTTTCCATATTCACCTTAGAAATGAAACTTAAGGAAATGATGACATCAAATTAGCTGCTATTATTATCAATGGTCACACCTTCTGATTAAAGCTAAAATTCCTCTAAACTGTTAAATAACTGGAATTCTAGTGAGTATCTAGCCTTATTCTTGATTCCTGGTGTCACCCAAGGTGATCATTGAATTTGGGTTCCTCCTAATGATTTAGGCAAGTTACTCCTCACCTGAGGTCAGCAGGTGAAATGTTAGTTAACTCTGGTTAACCCAAGCTGCCTAGCTGATCACTCCCTGGCAAATTCTTTTGCAGAGAACCAGGTGGTATCCTAGTGACACAAAAGACTCATGGTAACTTTCTAGTACCTGATATAAGCTAATTCCTTTGTCTCCTATAATTGGCCTAGTAGAAGCCCAATCATGTTAAATCTAGAGAAGAACCTGGAGTCCCCAGACTGTTCTCATTTGTGGGGGACTCACGTGTCTGAAGACGGCAGTTTCAACTCGTGGCCATATGGAAGAACAGCTGACCTGCAGCAGGACAGGTCCAAGAATAAATCACTTGTTTATAAAGCACTCAACTGTTATCACAGATACTGGGAAGAAGATGATCATCCTCCTGAATATTGGAGAAAAAACACCCAGACAATTCAAGCAGCTTGTCTGAGGTCACTGCTAAGGAAGAGCAGCAGAGGCCAAATGCAGTGGTCATTCAGTCTCTCTGCGAATATGTTCACGAGGGACTGACATTTGTGTATATAGGAAAATGCACTGAATTCTGCTCCTGATGGAGTCATGCCATAAATACAAGGGGCACACATATCTTTGTTATAAAGTAATGTGCTTGAAGATTCCCTTTATTCTTTCTCTTTGGAGAATGACCCAAGCTAGGGGAGAAGCGTGCAGTGAACACTCCAGGAAAACCAATAACTATACTAAGTTAAGACAGATATGCAATATATTCCAGCAGGTTTGAATTTCATGTGAGATGCCCAGTTATATTTTCCATCACTCTTTATAGGCCTCTAAGGAGTTGTGAAAAGCACCTGACCTCCAAGGACCAATATTCCTAAGAAAGAGACTAGGAAAAATCCTTCTTTAATATGCCTTGAAATGAGTTCACGATGTCACCAGAAATATATCTTCATCTAACATGAGCACATCAATAAACCGAAAAGCAGAGCTGCTCCCAAAACACTTCAGCTGGATGTTTGATTAACATCTCATGGCCCAGGGCAGCTCCAGAGCACATTTGGAAATTCTCTGCATCCAGGTGGCACAGAAATCCATGGGCCTGGCAAAGCCCAGGAGATGAGCTCTTGAGTGGACTGAAGCTAGAGCTTATGGCTTTGTCAGGAGAATTTACAGCTGGGGTTGGCAGCCTAGTAAAAGTGGGGAGTGGTAAATCTGTGATCTTTGTTCAGGCAGGAGCAGTCGCATTAGAGGCTGGAGTTGGAGCCTAGCAATGTCTCTACATTCATTCCTTTGCCATGGCAGAAACCAGCCTTGGGAGAGCTATGGTAGGGAGTATGGAGGAAGCCAAGGGAATGGGACAGTTACAAAATGTCTGTTACTGGAATAAATGTCGGAGAACACACCTCAGCTCACTAGCACATCTCAAACATCTTGTGTTGAATATGGTGCACCCCCCTTTTTTTTTAACTTTCTTAATACTTATTTGTGGTATTTACTATTGACTGCCAAACTGGCATCGGTTGCATCTACTACCCTCAGTAATTTACAGAAGATACAAAAAGGTAAAGAATCTGACTTGAAGTTGCTCTGAAAAGATTTTTTAAAGAAATTATATATACTGAGTAGACATTCACATATTCATTCCATAGATTATTTTTGAATCCTGTCAGGAGATTAGCCCAGGAGAATGGTATGGAATTGTATCTTTTGTCCTTAAGAAGATCCCTCTCTGGGGACTGGGACTATTCCCCTCAGAAGATGGAGAAATTGTGGTAATGGGTAAGTATGAGATAAAGAGGAAGTAAATTAAAGTTGGGGGTAAGGAGGGTAGAAAAGGGAAAGCTGACATAAGAGATATTGCAGAGATAAAATTAAGTGGTCTAAATAGCTGCTTGGATAAGGAGCTGAAAGTGAGGGAGGATTTATAGATGACTGAAGTTTTGAATGTCTGTGTGAGACATCACACTGCCAACAATAGAATTTTGGCTGTAGGAAAAAGAGTTGTACTGGTGGATGGCACAGAGTTGGGAAAAATGATTATGCTGGCAAAGAGACAACATGCATCCAACATCCGATTTCCATTAGTCATTCATTGCCAAACATTTTTAGAGTCTTCCTTGTCTCAAGAACTATGACAGTCACAGTACTAATGTCTAGTTACAAAGAGTAATGAAAAATGATTTATGTCCTCAAGGGGCTTCTGTGATGGAGGGGGACATTGAATATCTGAGGAGCTCATGGCAGGGCCATCTAAGGGGAGGGAAGAGTGCTAAGAAAACCTTGAAAAGTAGGAACCTTTTTTTTTTTTTAAATACCATACTTTTACTATAGAAGCCAGCTCCTGCATACATAAATACAACCACAGTTTGCATACATGTAAAGGACTTACTAAATGTTAAAGGGTATTTATGGTTCTCAAAATATGTACCCGGCTCTTGGCATTAAATTTCATAAAATCCCAAAGACTATTTTTTAATCTTTAAAATACACATGAAACAATTTAGTATTATTTATTTTATATATCTATTTTATCCAAGATATGTATGAAAAACCTCCCAATTCTCTAGTTTTTTGAGCTGAGGTCAAGAGTGGATGGAAGCCTTCCAGGCAAGGATAGGAATGGCCCAGATCATGGTGGTTGTTCACCATGCCTAGGTTTATAATATACCCTGTGGATGATAAGGAGTCATAAAAAGGGCTCTGTGTACGAGAGTTTCACAATTTGACATACATTTTAGGAAAAGTTGTGATATGTAAATCAAGGGTTCAAAGCAAGAATACTAGCTGTATATGCTCCAAGGGGCAGTTTTCAAGTGTCTATGCATCCTTGGCATTCCCAAGACCTTCTTGGAGGTCTGCAAGATCAAAATAACTTTCAAAATGTTCTTAAAAGGGTATTTGATTTTTTGCTTCTCTTCTTTTACTGATTCACATTGGACTTTTTGGTAAACTAGATGATGCGTGATGATATTACTCTAATAACTTCTTGTCTTAGTCTACTTTCTGATGCTATAATAGAATACCAGAAACTAGGTGATATATAAAGAAAGAGGTTTATTTTAGCTCATGATTCTGGAGGCTGGGGGTTCAAGGCTAGGCAACTACAACTGACAAGGGCCTTTCACTCCTTCAACTATGATGGAAAATACAAGGGCAGGTGAGAATATGTAGAAGAGACAGAATATGAGAGGCAGGGTTGCTTATTAACAACATACTCTTGAAGTAACTAATCCAATCCTGCAAGGGAAATGAATCACTTGTTCAAAAAAGGCACTAAGACATACGTTTAAGAGGACTCCACTCCCATAACCTACACACCTCCACTTGACTTCAACTCCCAACACTGCTAAATTGTGGAATTAATTCTTAACATGTGTTTGTTGGGAGCACACCATATTTGAACCATAATACTAACATGTGCTTGTTAATCTTGTGCTTTAAAAATTCCTTTATGACTTCTAGTTAATTTCTAAAGTGTTTTACATCAAATATGATAACTATTGATTGGCATAACACTCATAAACTAAGATCTTTGGGATTCACAATAATCATTAAAAATGTATAGGATTCCTAGGACCAAAAAGTTTGAGAGCTGTTGGTTTATGGATAGCTTTTGACTTGGTTTTAAAAAAAAGTCATGTAAGAAATGATGGCAGAAATGCTCTATGATAGTAAGCTTTATGTCACTATAAAAGATGCCAGTAAGAATCATCTTTCAAAGGTTTCACTGCCTTCCAACAGTGCCACTTTCAGGGATTACATCTAACACATTTGAGAACATTTAGATCAACATTTAAGATTTAAGAACACGTAAGATCAAAACTACAGCCTGCTGTAGTAGTTTGGATAGGGCAAAAAGAAAATCAATTTGACTGACTGAGCAAACTCAAGGTTAGATGGACACATGAGCAGACTGGGAACTCATCTAAAGAATGTCAGTTTTTGAGTACTAGCTGTGGATGGGAGAAATGGAGACCTGCAAGGCAAAGAGGCAACTGAAATGGAAAGAGAAGGCAAGATACTGCTCCCACTGACTCCTGCTCATCGTCTGCTTGCCACAGACACCCACTGCTCCTTCTGCCTGCTCACAGATTCCATATCCATGACATCAACCAGATGCCTTCTCCCCCTCTATCTGCCTTGTGTTTTATCTTATTTTTGCACAAACTCTTTTGAGCAAGGACCAACGCTGACTCTAATTTTCAGGACCAAGTGTATTTCATTTTAAAGGCCAAATAGAGTCAGGATGGTGTTCTCCCCCAGACCCGGAGCCCATAGAAGTCTGAGACTACAGCATCACAGAGGCAAGGAACACATATATTTCTCCAGAAATGTAGTAAATGTTAGAGCTTGTTTTACGAGGAGTCCTTAGCTGTAATCTGATTCCCACATGATAATGTGTTGCAAATTACTAGTAAATGCTCTGTTTCAGTAATCTGCAAGCTGATGTTTGCTCTCAATGAGTGAGTCATTAGTAGAAAAGAAAATGACCCTTCACATTCAGGAATGCAATAAACTCAAATTTTAAATAAAATGTCTTTGATGAAATACATTCGGTGTATTCAGTTTGCTAATCTCCACAAAACTGTGATCTGTGGTGGGCAGTTGCTCAAGAATGATGCAGATGGAGCTGTTCTTACCCATAGGCACACAACTGGGTTGTGTCAACTGGGCAACCCAGATCTGCTCAGGGTCCCACCATGGCTGTGCATGCGAGTCTGCCACCCTGAATTCTCTAACCGCATTGCCCTTTTGCTAGCTTCCCTTTAAAATTCACCAAAGCCTTATACTTTCACAGGGAGAGATTTGTTACTACTATCCTAAAGTCGACAGAGCAATAGTTCAATGTGGCCTTCTCTACATTGTGTTCAATAGGACACACTAGTTCTAGGAGGTTAAAGAAAGAGTGTGTCATAGTAAAATAATTAAGACTCACTTTGAAAAGTCGGAATGGTATCAGTGTGTTAACTTTTCAGTCATTGTGACAAAGTGCCTGAGGAAAACAACGTGAGAGAGTGAAGATTTATTTTTGGCTCATGGTTTCAGAGGTCTCCGTTGGCTCCTTTGTTTCTGGGTTCGTGATGAGGGTGAGCATCGTGACTGAGGAGAGCTGATAACTTCTTGGTATCCAGAAATCATGAAGAAACAGAGAGAAAGTCAGAGAAGAAGGGGTCAGGTACAAAATATAATCTCTAAGGTCATGTCCCTGTGATCCATTCCCTTTAACTAGGCCCCACCTCCTGTTTCCACCAGCCCTCACTAATGACATCCAATTATGACTCTACCAGTGGATTAATTCATTAGTGAAGTGTGAGCTCTCATGATCCAAAAAGCCAGCCCATGGCAACTAAGCCTTTAGCACATGACCTTTGGTGAACATTTTAGATCCAAATCATAAGAGTTGGCATTTTAAAAGTTCTGAAAATTTCTTCAATAAAAGCACTATTTAAGTTAAACTAGTTTGATTAAGAGGCAGATTAGGTTCATGCTTCCATTTTCTAAAAAAAAGAAAAAGAAAAAAATGTTACCTCCTAGGATTTTTTAACAGTGACAGAGAATCTTTTAGAGTTTTTGAGGATACAAACAGCCAAATGTAGCATGTGTGCCATAGGTTTGCCACCATTAACCTAGGCAGTGGGATGGAGGTATACCACCTAGATGAGCTGAATCAGTGAGACCTGAAGGAAGAAGTCACATATGGTGGGAAGTTCATGTCTTGATAAGCAGAATGCTGCTTGTGTCTGGTTTTCCCAAGATGGCTGTCGTGGAGTGGCTGGTATTCACCCTTAAGTACTATGGTTGCTATGTAGTGTGGCTATGGCAGTAGCAGTAGTGTCTCGTCTTAAAATGTGCCACAGTGTGGCTGGATATTGTTTTCTGACTGCTGTTGTCCTTGGCTTCCTTGTTCCTGGCTGTGTAGCTCATGAGTGTGCCCTCCCAAGGAGCAGTAATGATAATTACTCATTATCATCATTAAGAGTAATATTGTTTATCGGCAACATAAATCATTATTATGATACTATTAACTAGTGGTGTTATTTTATTATTACTATAGTTATTATTGTTATTGCTTTCTACTTAAGCTAGAGTCCAGATCATAAATAAACCTTGACTCCTCCAACCTTGGAAATTATTTACTGAATATGTAGGGAGAGCCCACAAAGTAAGTGGTTCATGGGATATATGTTTGGAAATACCATTCCTTAAAAACAGGACTTGGGGAGATTCCAAATCTAAATCCAATGGAATATAGCGTATGAGTGTAGGAATTTCAGGAACTATGCCAGCCAACGTCTGGTACGAGGATGTGGGATGTTATTCGTCAGCTCAGAATTAGAAGCTCTTGAAGTACTTTTTGCATCTATAATTCCATGAAAACATTAGCTGGACTAGGATGTGTTCTTTATCTCACATGCTGCTAGGACTTCATGAGAAAATAACGATGAGTAAATAGTCTGACTGCCCATTGGGACTAACAAGAGGCTAGAGATTTATATATGAAATCACTAGAGAATGCAAAAGGATATAAAAGTAAGTGCTATATTTTGGGGGTTTAATAAATCTAACTTATTAAACATATAAATCAAAAGCAGCTCTTCCTATTATCTAAGATTTCTTTCTTGAAATTAGTGGTTCAGATTGACTCTGGAAGAATGTTCTGTTTTGCCTACATAGGACTCTGTTTAATGGGAATTAGTTGCAAACATTTTAAGAACTGGGAGATTTTATCTTACAGATTAGAAACCAGTATAGGCAGAGATATATGTTTCCTATCTGATGTAAGTGCTTTTTTTTTTTTAAACTTTAATAGTATTCTTCCCAAGGGAAAATGACTGTCTGGTTAGTTCTTCTAAATTTTTAAATTTACAAAATATTGTGCCCTTGGAAAAAGTTGACTATTTATAAAAGAGAGCTCACCTCAGATCTCATACCATTTGATAGGAATAAAAGTGGAAACAGGAGTGACATGAAAACTGCAATGGGGACAAATTTTGGGTTTGTCACTCAGTCCTTCTCTGAGTGACAAATCCATCTAATAAAAGATGCAGAAATGGAACACAGGTCTTTTGATGTCTATTTTGTTCTGCAAACTTTATCACATTGCTTTTAATGAAATCAAGCAAGATATTGATTAACATGTAAGGAAAAGTTAAGAAAGGTAAAGGCATGTTAGTGGCAAAATGAAGGTGGTATAGACTAAAGCTCTCTCTTTACCTGAGATTCATTATATTTCATTGTTTCTCCAAGACAAGTTCAATTACACTTCTATTTATACAGATAAAAAGAAGATGGTACTTTAATGAACGAATTGTGTGGATGAGTTTTTAAAAATGGCATCAAAACAGAAAAAAAAATTGCTTGATTACCACACTTAAAAGTCTAATAAAGTCTAAATTATTCCAGCAGTTGCAAATGGTAATGCTTTCAGCAGCCAGGAAAGTAAAACAGGTCAGTGGAAATCTGCAGTGTGCTGTGGTGACTGTGGCAAACTCTGGAGCACTTGTCTCATCTCAAAGAGGGGATCCACCACTTTGTTCCTGCTTACAGTTGCCGCATGAGAATGGTAAGCAGAAATATTAAATTTGGCAATATTCAACATTCATACTTTTCAAGAGAAGAAAGAAATATAGATTTTTGTGTGAACTATCTGGATTAAAAAAATAAATTCTGTAAGCCACCAATTGTAGTCTCCATTTAAAACCTTTACTTAATTATAAACAAATTTATGAATAGATTTTCTATGTCCCACAGCAGAGCAAAAAAGAGAACAAACCCTCCCTTGACAAAACACCCAGTAATAGTGGATAAAATGTGAAAAGGAATGTTTTAAACATTTTAAGATCTCTAAAGAGTGAGATATATCCCTAGAGTATTGAGCCCATGAGCTGATGGATCTGCAATTCAAAGCAAACCTCTCTGGAGGGCTGCACCCTTCAGCAAGGATCACAGATCATTTGCACAGAAAAAAGTCAGCTGCACATAAACTCGAAATTCAAAGCTGGGTCAAAAACTCAAGCACACAGTGATACAGAATACTGTAAGTAGAAACCAGTTGACTGAATATGTAACTTAATTTGATCCTCCAAAATATGCAGAAAACATAATTCACAGATAGAAGCTATTAAATCAGAGTTGTCAGAATGACTAGGGTCTCAAAAAAAGAATTAAAAGCACAAGAAAAGAATAAGATCTTGCCAGGCATGGTGGCGCACACCTTTAATCCCAGTACTCGGGAGGCTGGGGTAGGAGGACCATCGTGAGTTGGAGGCTGGCTTACACTACAATGCGAGTGCAAGGTCGGCCTGAGCTACATAGTGCCACCCTTCCTCAAAAAACCAGGGCCAGGAGTTTGGCTCAGTGGCTTAAGTGGTTGCCCTGGCAAGTGCGAGGTTGGGAAAAAGAAAAAAAAAGAATAAGATCCTGTTGGTAGGCCTAATGTGAAAAATAATTTTTAGAAATGGAAGATACAGTCATTGAAATTAGAAACTCAACCAACAGATTAGTCACTGAAACAAAACTATAGAGTGTTTACTGCATGGAAAGATATACGTGAAATTATCCAGAACATAACAGAAAGAAAACACAATAATTATAAGAAAAGGGAATAAAGACAGAGTGGAATGTTTGAATACTTTTTGTCATTCATCATTGTAAACCATGGGAACAAATGCTGACAGAAAGTGGCAGTGATTTGAACCTTATCAAGTTATATACACATTTATATGATTTTTTTTCCCTCTTACTATATTTCGCAATCCATTAGTATGTGGGCCAAGTGCTGAAGAAGAAAGTGGCATTCTTATGGGACTGAACAGTCATAAGGTGCAGTTGAGCTGTAAAAGGGTCTAAAATTGAGAGAGTCAAGAAAGAAGAAATCAGTATGAGCTAACCCTGAAGTTTGTGTAGAAATTCCTCTGAAATCATTACCTGATTTGCATGAGATGAAACAAAGAAGCCTACCTTGGTCCATTTTCTGTTGCCATAGCATGATACCTGAACTGGGATATTTGTAAGGAAAAGAGGTTAATTTGAATTCAGTTTTGCAGGCTACAATGTCCAAAGACTATGGCAGAGGTATCTGCTTGGCCTCTGATGACAGCCATGTGTTTTTCTATGCAGGGTAGAAAAGCAAGAGGTCAACTGGGTATGCATGCAGAGAACTATCATGATACCTAACACATTCCTGAGAAAAAAGCATTTATTCATTCATGAGGGCTTCATTCTCATGATTTAAATCCTCCCATGACTCTAACATCTCCCACTTTGCCCCACCTCCCAAAACTACTGCACTGAAGACTAAGCCTCAATAATAGTTGGTGGGAATTAATCATATGCAAATGGTAGCAAAGCCCGAGGACAAAAACAAAACAAAACAAAACAAAACAAAAAAACCCACAACCCAGAACAGAAAAACAACACCTGAAAATCTGGAATTGCTGAGCAGAGACTGCAACAGATGCCTCTCACAGATATACAGAATTTGGAATTCAAGTCTTACCAAATAAACAGACTTAAAAAAATTCCTCAAGCTTTTACAATTGAAATCCAAAAGTTGTGTCTTGTGCCTCAGGACTAATAGATTCAACCTATGCTGGTTGTAAAGCAGAAGTAGAACAAATCTAACAAAGTGTAAAATTCGTCTTCAAAAATTGAATTTATCTGCTAATAACTGAACTTCCTTCTAAAACGAAAGCCAGTGTTTTCCAGAGGAAGATAATAGAATTCAGAGTCTCCATAGATTGCTACCTACTATAACTATTATAAAATGTTTATTAAACTTGCAAAGATACAGGAAAATGTGACAAGAGAAAACTAACCAGATGTTGCAATTGACAGGAAAGCATGGATATAAGAGGTGAAAAGGTAGAGAGTTGAGAAATGATGCAAACTATAAAGCAAATCAAATAAAATCTTAGCATGCAAAAACTTATTTTTAAAATTACATGAAAAAATGTATTTTCCATGACATAGAAAGGAGCAGTGGCCACAAAGACAGGACAGATAGGACAATAGGAATAGGAATAATCTAAACTGAAAGACAGAGGTGAACAAAGCTTTTTGAATGAATATTCTCATTGAGCTGTGAGATTGTTTTAAGAAGTTTAGCACACATATAAGAATGAGAGGAGAGAGAAAATGGGGCAGAGGAAAATGTGATTATACCATTTTCTAAATTTGATCCAAAACAGTAAATCATATATTCATGACATTTAGCAAACCCCCAGCAGAAAATTTTCACCACAAGTGCAAATTAAAGCACATCTACCCACATTATGAGTGCTGAAAACCACAGTAAGAGCAAATCTTAAAAACATTAAAAGAAAAGAAGATATAGTATGTAAGAAGAATGATGGATAACTTCTCATAAGAAAAATACATGGGTCTGGAAGACCTGAAACAGTGCTTTCAAAGACATAATAGAAAAAAGCACCAATATGAAACTATTATCTATCTATGTATCTACCATCTATCTGTCTATCATCTATCCATCTGTCACCTATCTGTATCTATCTATGCATATATGTGTATGTATATATAAGATCCGTAACACAAGGTTCTTCAAGTTAATGTTCTTTGGATTGAAGAAATATGACACCAGATGCTAAACATGATGATGAACTCGAACTAGAAGAAAAGGTGACTATTTAAAATGATAATATTAAAAATGAATATTTAAATAAATATGAAGGACATAATGGAGTTGGCCAAAATTAACATTTATTCTTCAAAACACATCACTAAGGAAATAAAGGCAAATCATGGAATGGAGAAAGTACATGCCCCTAGGACTTACTGGCCCTTTCTCCCTGCTGCCACTCTGGAGGATGGTCTGGGTTTGGGCCCTAGAGAACAGCCAAAAGAAAATACCATGGAGGCTCTGCTCCCAGCAGCTCTTTTCCCATGCTCAAGCCAGAGTGAAAGGGTGTTTCCTGGACATACCTCTTTGTGTTCTTCTTGATTCCCACTCCTAATTTAAAGCTGCCTAGTATCTGGGCTGGGGGACATTGGGAAAAATGTGAGAAGCTCAGTACTTATTCACTGGTTCTTTGAATTTCAGTCTTTTTCCCCAACCTACTTGCTAGTCAGAGTCCCCCAATAGCTGGTCAAGATATTAGAGTTTCACTGAGTAACACAGACAGCGTGGACTGTGCTTCTCTGTCTTAGCTAGAATCATAACCCCTGGCTGAAGCTTTGAACGTGTTGAGGTACATGTGAGACATCTAGGTGGAAATACATGTTTGTTTGGAGCTTGACTGTGAGCTTGGGGCTAGAAATAAACGTTTTAGTCTTCGATGTACAGATACCATCTCCAATTACCTGATTGAGAGCAAACTAGGTGAGTGTGTAAAACAAGAGGAATGGACTCAGAAGAGAACCCTGAGGTCCAGCACCATCTAAGTGGTGGGCAATGGAAGTAGAGTCAGTGAAGAGGGGCTAGACAGGCAGGAAGGAAACAGGACATCCCAGTGTCAAAGCTCCATTTCTACTGTCCTAGACCTAGAGAGCATAGAAATTTCCAAGCCTGTCACTAGTATAAAGTGAAGATGCTGAACAAGGAGGAAGGACAAAGAAGTGGCCAGGGAAAGAAAGAGACTCCCAAAGTTTGAGAAGTGGTACAGGATGAAGAGAAATAGGAGGAGAAGGGGCAAGGTGCGGGAGTGGTGGTGGAATCTCTCTAAATCGTGACCTACAATATCTATTATAAAATGTAATTTACTCTCAGTATTCTGAATCTGAGGTTAACACCTATGGAGCAGCTGAGTCCTGGTTTCATCTTGGGAGTTTCATGTTTGCAGACCATTTAGAGCCAGCATGAGCCTTAAGGGCCACAGGCTGGCCAAGGGGATAATGAGCTGAGGGAGGAGTGCAGACCCTGCAGCTGTGCTGAACATGATGATGAACTGGAAGCAGAATGAACAATTCAGGCTGACATGCTTGTTCTGTAAACAGTATCCAGTAGTAAGTCAGCCCTGTTTCTTCTACATGACTCAATCAACATAGGTTAATTATACATTTTATGCCAAATCCAGTAGTCATGTTTTATGTTGTGCTGCTTTAGCCAGACAACATCTGTTAAGATGGAGAATGAAACTTGCCGAGATGCAAACCACACACATACTTCCTTCCCCTCCCTCAACCTCTTACTAAGTAGTAAATTTTAGAAGTCTCTTCAAAAAATCCAAAAGCTGATGTCAAGTAGAGAATACATTATTTGAAATGGGAATTCATCATCAAAAGTGCTCAGAGAAAAAGCACTTGACCCCTTCTAATCATCAATGTAATGCAAGTTTTTTTGGATTTCATGCTATTTCTTGCCAAACTTGTTTCTTTTTTTCTTGCCAAACTTGTTTCTTTTTTTCTTGTGAATGCCCAGTAGCAGTGGCTATGTGTCCTTTATCTCTATATTCCTAACTTTTAACACAATGCCTGGTACGTACGAAGAGCTTGATAATTTTGTTACACTGAGCTTAATTTTGACTCTGTCAAACTGATATGTAAATTTTCTTAGAATCTCTTACATCTCTTTTCTCCTCCTTCAGATTTCTTTGGATCCTCTCACATCCTATCCATTTCTTCTCCCTTTTTTGCCTGTCTTTTCTCTTTCTCTCCCTGTACCAAATTATTGTTAGAAGAGGACAAAGTTTGAGCTTCAGTGCCAAGAAAGCAATTTTCTTTACTCTTTGTGCTCTCACTCTCTCCCCTTGTCTTCCTCCATCTGCTCTCCTCCCTTCCCCTCTCTGCATCCTTCATGATTCTCTTTCCAAAGTTCTCCACATGGAAGCATCTCATTAACATGAAGGATGTAGTGCTATTCAAATCACTGGAATAAAAACTAGTTTCAGTTTCTATTAATCTCCCATATTTAATGATTCTGTTTTGAATGAAATACCCTTCTGCAGCACAAAACACAAGTTCATTACGCGATTCAGCTTGACTCATTTAATACGCCTTCAGTATTCTTAACTAATGGGTACACTAATTTTATTAAGAATTATTATATCTTCATTGGTATTTGACAGATATCCTGAAGGCCTGAGGATTCAGTGGATTGTACCAAGATCTTCTCCATAATCTAAATGAGAATAGTACATTATAACCCTTTCACCTTCAAGACAATCCACTGCATTGGTTTGCTGGCTCTTCAATGATGAAATGCTGTGTGTCAGAAATTATTGAGATGAAGAGTTTATAGATACATGTCACAATAGTTGAAGATGCTTTATTCACTTAAGTCCATTATTATTTTAACTCTCTGTGCTCTGTCATCAGCATCTCAGATGTTTCTGGATAGTCCAGGCTCTGGGGCTATCTGGAGATTTTGCTGATTGATTAGGTAATCCCTACTGGTAACAAAGAGAAAAAGAAGAAAATTTAGACCAGTGTATTTTTCTTCCTGATATCTGCTCTCAGAATAAGTGAGCTTCTGGTACACCTATATCACTTTTAAGAAAGAAGGAACATAGGGGTGAAAGAAGCAAATACTGTTCTCTGTACTACCCAACTTCTGACTCTTAACTCATACAATTCACACAACATACCATAAAGAGAGGAGCTGCTATCTTCATATCCTTTTAATGGAGAGGTCGAACCTAGTGACACCTCCAGTGAATGGAAAGCAAAAGAAGTAATGGAGTGTGGCTTCTGAGATTAAGTTATATGGCTTTGACTTGATCTCTCTCTGTGTCTCTGCCTCTCTGTCTCTCTTTGTCTCTCTGTCTCTGTCTCCATATCTGTTTCTCTGTCTGTCTGTCTGTCTATCTCTCTCTCTCAGAAACCAGCCTTTATAGGCAGTCCTATACGGCTCATTGACAAGGAACCCAGGAAAGCTATAAGCCAATAATCGGTAGACCTTCTGCTCAAATGCTCATGAAGAATTGAGGCCTAACAAAAACCAAAGTGGGATTGGAGCTAAAGCTAAGTGATACTGTTATTCCTAACATGCAGAAACTGTGACATAATTAATGCATGTTGTTTTAAACTACTGACTTAGGGGCAGTCTTTCGTGCAACTAGTACGAGAATGAAATAAAGACAACAGAAATTTGAATCTTTTCTCACTTCAGTGATTTAATCAGTGGGTATCGCAGTCCTAAAGGCAGTGTTTTTGCCTTTTTTGGAATGTTTTTGCAATGTTTTGGAATGTTTTTTCACTTTTCTTCAGCACTCTTAAAAATAACCTTCAAAATCACTAAACTTAAAAATTATCTCTTTTCCTCCTAAATTCATTGCTTGTCTCCCACTTTAAAAACACATCTTGGTAATGAAAGAAAACACCTGGGCACCAACTTCTTTATAGAAATATTTTAGACTTACCATATTTGGATGCAAGGTCTAGAATCGCTTGAAGGCATGGTGGAGTGGGTATTTTTAGGGGTGACTCACTGTCTGGGTGAGAGTGCTTCTCTTCCCAGATGCTCCTCCCCAGCAACTGGTCAGCCATGGAAGGCACTCAAGGATCCCCTGCACATTTGAAGACATTCCATTGCTTATTTGCAGAGCTGGAGTTATGCCTGCAGAAGGCATGATTGATTCTTACTTCATAATCACACTGAGAAAGAGAAATATTTTTCATATTCTTCCTCCTACTCATCCACTCAGCCTCATAATCAGGCTCAGCCTGCAAACTGGAGGTTTAGAGGCAAATAGACATTGCTGGCTGTAAAAAGAACGGCAAATAGAATGCCAGGAGAAATAGACTTGGCTGAAGGGTGTGAGTTCTGGAGTTTACAAAGTCTGGTTTTATGGAGGTTGGGCAGGTGAGGAAACTCTAAAGTACCACATAGCAGAAATGAAAAAGTTGTATCTCAACAGCTGTGATCTTTTGAGGTGTCTATCAGTGAAGGTAGAGTGGCAAATTAGGGAAGAATAAGTCAAGTATTGTGACCAGGGGAGATTAATTGAATGTTGAAGGATTTTATGACTGAAGAACCGCTTGTTTATATCTGAGTACTGGGATAGAGGTCCAGCTGTTTTGGTTTTTTGCTTGTTTGTTTCTCGGTTTGCTCCCATTTCAGGTTGCTAATTCCTTTTAAGAAAAATATGCAAGTCAAGCTGTCTGAATAAAAAGAAAGAGGCCATTGCCTCTTGAGGCACATATAAACAACATATTGAGGAATACCTCATATATCATCTCTTAAAATTTCTATTCTTTTCCTCTTCTCTTTCTGCCCTCCCTTTCTTCCTCCTTCCCTCTCCATTTCCTCTTCAAAAATTTGTACTTGTCTCCTTGTCCAGCAGGCTTCTGTCATAGAGTGAGGAAGCAAGGAATATCTCAAAAGGTGGGATTGAACATGGGCATGGTGACACACACCTGTAACCTTGGCACTCTGGGGGACTGAGGCAAGAAGATATCAACTTTTAGACAAGCCTGAGAAATTTAGGGAGATGCTGTCTCAAAATAGAAAAGAGTTCAGGGTGTAGCTCAGTGTGAAGATCCTGGGTTCAATTCCCAGTACTGAAAAAAAAAATTAGGTGGGAATGTTGACCTGCAGTAGGACTGTCCCAAGAGGATGCACTTCATCTCTTGTCAACCTTTACACTAAAAATGATATTTGAACGACTTTTAAAAATTTAGAATGCCATTATTTCTAGACCCAGACTTCACAAAATTTTATTTCCACCTGTTTAATGTCAGACTGCTAGACACATGTCCGTCATCACCAAGGAAGAGAACATATATGTTTTTCAGAAGTATAACTTACTAATGACTCAGGGTGGCCTTTAAATATACAAGTGCTATTGGGGTCCTGCCATGTGAAAAGAATAGTCAAGATTCCTGTCCTGGCCAGCTGTAGATCTGTGATTGATTTCTGAAAAACCTATACAAAGAAAGAAAGAATGAAAAGAGAAATAAAGAGAGAGAGAGAGACAGAGAGAGAGAGAGAAAGATTGAGAGAGAGAGAGAGAGAAAGGCTAAAGACAGTGTAAGAAATGAAATAAATTGAACACACATGTGCAATCATTATTCATATAAGCATTCTCTGTATTACTTCATAGCACAGCTGTATACACAAAAAACAGTTCCATTTGCTTCTTCCTATTGGGGTCTTATTAATTTTTGCCTAATGAAATACAAATGTTTGTGTGATTTTAAGGAGCACCATTCAGTTGGGTGGTTTGTTCAGCCCTAGGTGACATGGCTCTGCCCACTTAATACAAATGTCTGTCGGCCTTTCAAAGGCCCTGACAGGGCATCTTTTGAGCATGCCAGTTGCCATGGTCACCAGTGTGCCCATTTGCAAGGAAAATTAGGAACCGTGCTCATTACGTCAAAAACTACATTCAGGGATAAAGAGAGCATGTTTGCTTCAAGAGTTGGCAGTTGGCTGTTTGTTAGCCTCCCCGCCCACACACTTCCATCAAACAATGTCTCATTCAACTGCAGAAGTCAAAGTTTACAACTCCCTTCTTTCCAGCTGGACTGAGAGTGTGTGTGTGTGTGTGGTGGGGGGAGGTGAGAATGCAAAATCATCACTCCTGGAATCACAGCACAGGGCCACAGACCAACCTGTTCTGATGACTTGCAAGAAAAATAGATGCAGTTGGTTAGATGATGGAAAGGGAAATGATGACAACCCGTTTTTGTGTGACTGTCTGGTGACTGTCTGGTATGAATTAGATGAGGAGCTTTGACATTTTAGGTAACTTCAGCCATAAAATGAGGTAAGAGAGATCATGTGTAGGGCTTCTCTCACTTTCCAAATTCTAAAACACCCCCTCTTTACTGATTCATTTGTATCGCGTACACAAGCACATGCGCATACACACACCAAACACACACACACACACATAAGTACATAAAGATAACTTTTCTTTTTAAAATTATATTTGATTTGAGAATAAATGGGGTACATTTTTATCTGAAGTGTGGATAGAGTCAACCTTTTCCCCCAAACAGTTGCCCAACCTGCAAACAGATTGTGTAGCTACCATAACTTGAGAATTGACCTCAAAAATCACTAATTTAACCATCTGTGATTATTTTTCTTCAGAATTACAGTTGTAACCTACCGTGAAATGATCAAAATGCTACCTGTTGTACATTCTAAGGCTTAATATCATTTCTTTTTGGTTATGTTACATAACTAAAAAATTTATGTCTGTAAGTAATTTTAGAAATTATTTTCCACAAATATGCCTATGGTAATCATATACTACATACTATATATGTGCGTGTATATGTGTAATATATACACATACATATATCTACAAGTATGCAGCTGAGTGTCTATTCTGTGTTGGATACTTACATGATTTCTTTCATTTATCAACTCTGTGAAATAATATTGTCATTATTGTTTTGAACAAGGCAAAAATCATGGTTGAGAAAGGCTAGGCAATTCACTGTCTCAAGGGTAGCCATTCATGGACAGCAGGGGGAGAGAACGAGGGGCCTCCACAGAAGGTGACCCCCACCTGAAAACCCGTGCCATGCACCAGCTGCTGCCAGAGTGGGGACAGCCACATCCAAGCCTCTCTCAGTGAGTCTTTGCCATTCAAGGACTGCGAGGGTAGAACCAGGGGCCTCACCAGGAAGCGATCTCAGCCAGGAAGCCATATCATTTTCATTGTTTTGTTGGGTTGGGTTTTATTCTCTTTTGTTTTGTTTGTATTAAATCTGATGGCATGAGCAGTTATTTGAAAGATAACAAGACATACTGTAGTAGCTATTTTGGATTTACTAGTGGTTTGTTTATTGCATTCACTGTTTTGATTTTATTGTTTCTATTCTATTCTGTGCTGTACTTTTACTGTGTCCAAAATTATCTTCTGTAAGACTTGTTATCTCCTGTTTTTGAATAGTAACTATTTAATAGGTACCAAGTGGTGCAGTACTATTTTGTATTTCTCTAATGAATAGTGATATTGAGTATTTTTTTGTGTGTTTTTTGGCCCTGTGTGTATCTTTTTTGGAGTGTGTACAAGTACTTCACCCATGTTCTAATTGGGTTGTTTGTTTTGATTATTGTCACTAAGCTGTAGAAGTTTTTTATGTATTCTAGATACTAACTTTTAATCAGAGATATGATTTGTATCTTAGTTACTTGCATGTTGCTGGGACAAAATACTTGACACCCACAAGTTAAAGGAGGAGAGGTTCATTTTGGCTCACAGTTTGTAGAAGTTTCAGTCCATAGTTGGATGGTTCCAAGGAGGGAGGCATGGCAGAGGAACATGGAGAAGTGAAAACAGTCCATGGCATGGCAGGCAGGAAGCAGAGAGGGAGATCAAGGGAGGAGGCTGAGGGATATATATTGTTCTAGGTCATGCCCATAGTGACCCATCTCTTCTCACTAGGCTTTACCTTATAACAATACACCCAGTTCTAAATTCATCAGTGAATTAATCCAGTGATGAATACCACACATGCATGATCCAGTGATCTCACGAAAACCCCCCCTAGGAGCACATGAGACTGTGGAGACATCCAGATATAAACATACCAATTTGCAAATATTTTCTCTAATTCCCTGAGTCAAACACTAATTTCACTCAGTGTTTGTCCTCAAACTAGCTTTTTACTTTTATAGCATTAAATTTTAAAATGTTTTTTTCCTAGTCTGAAGATTTTCATTTCCAAAAGTATGTTTACTGAGACTAAACTGTGACACACAGAATTTGTGAACTAACAGAACTAATTTGCTAATAGAATTTAATGAGTTAACCTTTAGTCATATACATAGTCAGGGTCCAATCAAGAGACAGAAACCACAATTTTAATAGTGATTTTAATACAAGGAAACATTAAGCAGATATAGGAGGACTGAAAAAACAACAAAAGGTGGGAGGCTTTGATAACATAGAATTAGTACCAACAGGAAGTATCTACCATTTCCAGGGCTGGAAGGATAAAGGGAAGGAGTTGGGTTATTAAAATTTAGAATGTTGCCAGGCATTTAGCTCAGTGGCTCAAGCACATGCTGGGTAAGCACAAGATCATGAGTTTGATCCCCAGTACCAAAAAAAAAAAAAAAAAAAAAAAAAAAAAAAAAAAAAAAAAAAAAAAAAAAAAAAAAAAAAAAAAAAAAAAAAAAAAAAAAAAAAAAAAGAATGTGGGAAGAGGGGGTTGTGGGGAAAACTCAGACCTTTGCTGTTATATCAGAAGGTGGCAGTGATATTGGGTTTAAGAGGCATTACTGCAAGCAAATTGCTGTTGCCAGGGTGGTGGTGGTAGTGACATTACACGAAGCAAGCAGAAAAAAGAGTTTATATCTCTTCTTCCTTCACCCTTCCAGTCTTCTCACTAGCATGTCTATGGCTGAGACTAATAGGAGGCAACTGGCAAAGAGCAGCAATGTTTTGGGTGTCATTCCCAGTGTCACCAAGTAGAATATGGAAAGATGGCTTTGCAGCTCAAACACAATAATTTAATAACAAGTTCAGGCTTTCTTGTGGTGTGGGCTCCACTACGCTGATTGGTAAGAGCCTCAACTAGAAGAAAACCCAGGCCTTCCCATGAAACAGGCTTTGTCATGTGGATTTTGAGCCTCAGCCAGAAGAGAAATCATACCTTCCCATGAAGCAAGCCCCATCATACTAATTGGAAAGTGCCTCAGCCAGAAGAGAAATCATGCCTTCCTATGAAGCAGGCTCTGCCATTCGGATCAGTAAGAGACTCAACCAGAAGGGAAACCATGTCTTCCCAAGAGCCAGCCGGGGATTCAGAGGACTCTGGGTGAGATGATAGCAACTGAGGGAAAGGGAGTAGCTTGATGCTTGCATTGTTTGGTTGACTCTGCAGGCTTGGGACTGGTGATCTCAGCATCAACTCAGAAGATGGCAGTGTGCATTGTGTCAACAGTGGGGGATTTCCTTCTGTCTTGCTTTTGAAATCCTGTGTTCTGTTCCATTTTACTGTTTTGTTTTATCCCTGCATCTGGTAACCTGAGCAACTATTTCGAAGATAACAATGTGCAGTATTGTTCTCACTGTTTTGTTTTGTTCCAATTATTTTTTTTGTTTTATTCAATGTTATATTTGTATTGTATTTTTTTTTTTTTTTTGGTTTGTTTGTTTGTTTGATTTTGCTATGTCTGACGGTATGGACAACTATTGTGACGATAGCAAGACATATTATGGTAGCCATTGTTGACTTCCTAATATCCTGTTTTGAAGTTCTGTACCACTTTCACTGCTTTGTTTTGATTGACTTTATTCTGGTTTGTTTTGTTGGGTTTTATTCTCTTTAAAAGAAAAAAAAAAAACAAGTTTGGCCTCCAGGCCCTTTCAATTCTCTACCCTCAGAAACAAAGGAACTGTCCAGTTTTGTAAGCCCAGCAGCTAGCACAATGCTAGGAGTGTTGTGGATGCTTGAGAAATATTTGCTGAGTGGAACAGTGAATGGAACTTGAAAACAGAACTCTGGAAAGGAAGTATAATACATGAGTGCATAAAATTACAGTTTTTTCTTCATTCTCTTAGGGCTATAGCTGTATTTTAATTTTTAGTTGCTCTCAATATGCATTTTCTACTGAAAATGTGATTTATTGTAGTGGTTTTCATTTATTGTACATTTAAGCTGAGCTTAAAATTCTACACACTTTTTATAAATCCTGAAAGGCAGGGCAGCCTTATTCACATTTTACAGATGACAAAACTGAGACTACAAGACTAAGAAATATGCTCAAAATTATCCAGCTAGTGACTACTCACTGACATTTTAATCTTAGGTGTGTTTCTGGAGCCTACACTCCTAACAATAATCTCAAGTGTTCAAAATCTTTCACACAGTAGTGATCTCTGCAGGTAAAGACAACAAATAAAGACAGCTATTAGCTTAGCTGCTTTGCTAGAAAACTCCCATTGATCTCACAGGCCTGTACAGACAGGACCTTTATCCTAGAGTCTGTTTATATACTCAGATAATCTGGATTTCCTTATCCTTTTCTTTTTCTCTTCCTTTTCCCCCTCCTTTATCCGCCTTTCCTCTTCCCTTCCCTCCCTTCTCTCCTCACTTCTTTCCCTCTTCCCCACCCCAACAGATTCCATTAATGACTCAGCTACAGGAACATTTAAAGTGAAGAAAGAATTATTCACTGTGAGAAGCAACTAAACTTGCCACCTTGTAGTGTTTTAGGTAGGAAGTTTATGCCACCTTTTATGGAGAGTGACTCATTTCTGTAGGGGTGCATCTTAACCATTCTGAGGCTTCAAAATAGGCTTCTGTATGCTAAATTTCACTCTCACACGAGGAAGGTCTTATAGTTCATGCAAGTCAAAAACTTGAGCCTGGGGGCACCTGTTGTAAGTAATGCTTTATCAAGGCCCAAGTCCACTCACCTTTGCCCACAATGCATATAAATTCCCTAATGTTTTCTCCTGATGTAAAGTGATATCTCATAGCAACTTTACTATCCATCTTACATATAACCAAATTTTTGAATAGCTTTCATGTGTTTCTTGGCCATTTTTATTCATTTCCTTTTACCTTTTGATTGCTTGTTTTATAGTGCTTGCCTTTTTCTTTTCAATTTAAAATATTTATATATTACTGGAAAAAGTTCGGTATGTATTTTCCAAGAATCAATATTTATCTATTAACTTTTGTGTATTTTTCCTGCCAATTTTTAAATTCTTTTTACCTTTTCTTCTCTGTATTTTTTCTTTTGCTTTTTACTTTATAGCTTTCTTTTTAGGGACTTGTCCTCAACCCATATAAGCTCTTAATGATGTATAACCTCCTAAATATTTTGTATTTACATTGTATTTTTTATTTAGCTGCAATTGTTAAAAATATCCTTATGTGAATAACATTCACACTATTGTCTGTTTGCTTTGCTCCATCTAAATATTCAGTAAGATAAATAATGTACTATTTTACAGATAAATAGAATTACCAACCTTCAGCCATTAGAGTTAATAACAGGGACTCTGTGACCAACAAAGTCCAAAATATTTCCTATCTGGCCCGTTATAGGTAATTTCCTGGCCCCTGGTCTATACAGGGTAAGGATCTAATTGGTTTCCCAACCACCTCATCGGTGTTTGCTACTGCTTCATCTGGGTGCTTTGGGTTGGAGGCTTTCTCTTCAGTCATCACCCACATAAGGAAAACAGGGCTGCAAACCACACTAAATACAAACCATAAACCTTGAAGCCTGAGTGTGGCTTCCTGTGTTAGTCTTAACATGGCCTTTCTCTCTCCAAGAAATATATACTCCTTGGGCAAGTGGAAGGTGTTGCTTGAGCTTTTAAAGGATCTGAGTTGATTATTTAAGTCATTTTAGAGTTTCTTTAAACATGAAATAAAAAGAGCAAGGGCTAAAGTCTTTGATTTCAAAGGGGATCTTTCACACAGGAGGACAATGAGCTTTCTACCAAATGTTCTTACACACACACACACACACACGCATGCAAGCACACACACGTGCATGACAAGTAACTTCTAACACTGCTTTTCTGCTGGTTCATTGATTGCATTTCTTTTTTTTTTCTCCAGAGGATCTAATAACACGAATATGTCTGTATACTGCTGTTTTTGCTCCAAAGTTTTAAAAACCCCTTGTGCCTAAATGTTCCTGCTAATTCCACAACAAGCAATTTTAAGAAATACTAAATAATTTGCTTTGGATATTTTAAGACAAAATTAATATTGCTTAAATTTACTTAACTGAGTAGAGGTACCCATGGAATTGTGTGGAAAGTAAACATTTGCATGTGAGATCATGATTGGCAGTGTGAGAGAAAACAATTCGGGTTCATTATATAATAGAATCACACTAATACACTAAAGAGCATACTTGTTCGATGATTTGTATACACTGTGCATTTGATTCTCACATGAAAATACTAGAAGAAAAGTATACAAAATGGACAAAGGACAATGAGTCACTGTGCTTTTGCATTCTTGTTTAATTCATACATTATTTAAAAACCTAATTAATGCTTATTTTTTTCTGGCCTCAAATGAGAAAATATTATTTCTTTTTATGATATTAATTGGGAAGCACTGACCAAATATAATATCGTTTAAAATATACTGTAAGTGTAGCTATAGGAAATTCTTAAAAGTTTGAAATTCATTCTTTACAATTAGGCAGTTTATAATTAGTAGGCCTGGACCTCCCCATCCTCTCCCCTAAGCTAAGTTCCTGAGCACTGAGAACAATCACAGCCAGATCCTACATCCTGCAACCCCCTGCCTGTGCCTGAAAACAATACCTACTCTGCTAGGACATAACACTCCTGGTCCACCTTCTTGGTCACAGCGCCTGTTTTTGTAGCCACATACTCAGTCATTCTTGCTCCCCCAATATCACACCCACTCCTTCATCTCACCTCACCTAACCTGTTTCACCAACCCTCCTCATCTCAGCCATGAAAGCCCCAGTTCAATAAATGACTCAGACCCTCCTTTGGAGTTACTCCAGGGTGTACACCCAGAACCCTGAAATTCAGGCTGGCTATATTCTTTACTAGGTCATCACCATTTATCTAACATCTGGTGCTGAAATCTTGCAGTGGTAGTCAAGAGCCTCCAGGCTCCCAGGTTTCAGCTTTCTTACCTCACCCGTTCTGGGCAATAAGAACCAGGGACCTCACTGCCTCCAGCCCACTACAGATCTCTTCCTATAATTTCCTCCATCTAGACCTATACAAAGCCCATCCTGGTACTCATCTCAGTCCGGGAAGTTTATATTTGTAACCCCATGGAAAAGTGGTTTACATTCTAGCGAGTTAACTCCAATCTACCACTTCCAGTGCAATCTATGGTGAGAATAAAGACACTAAGGAATATTTGTAGTTGTAAAGAGCCAAGCGGATCCTAAGTGCAGCTAAAATGATGGTTAACCAGAATGAAGGGGCTAACCCAGGGCTAAACCCAAGTTTTATTAATTCATGAAGAAGGAAGTGACTTGAGGCTGAGTGACAGTGAGAATGATGGGAAGTATGTGAGTGCTGTGAGCTGGGCTAGGTAGGAGGCCTGAAATCATCTCTGCAATATGCAGAGAAAAGAGTATGAATAAAGAGTAATCTGCTTAACACAATTCAATGTAGTATCTAATGTTTTGGGGTTGGTGCTTCAGCTCTAATGCATAATTTTTTGCACCCTGGGAAGTCATAACCTCTTATCTCAAGGCTCAATCCCAGCCGACAGGATGCAGCATGCCTCTCCTTCCTGCCTGGCTTACACATGCTCTTTGGGAGCTACAGGGTGGGGCAACACTGACCTGTTGCCTTTCCTCAAAAACTATACATTAGCACCTTGGCTAGAGTGATTTGCATTGCTTAAAACCAATTGAGGGGTAAGAAATGTCCTAGCCAGCACTATGCATATCAACACATTGAAATAGGGCCATGTTTAGCCAAGATGGAGATAATTGCTATTCTTTCAAGGAGAGTCATCCAGATGGTCTTCCACATAAATCCTGCCACTAAAGACTGTGGGATAAGCCCTTCCAGGGAGTGTCTGCCTCTCCAGTCAGACAATCAAGTCCTGATTAGGCCCAGTTTCTGGCTGTGGCCAGAAACCTCAAAATGGGTTGTTCTCTTTGTCTGGTTCTTGGTATTCATCTGCGAGACGCTTCTTTTTGTTCTGATCACCATTCTTCCTGTTAGACACTCTTAGTCCTGACCCACCATGGGAGGAACTGTCTCTTCTCTCCTTAAGATAGCTGCCCTGAACTGCCTTCTCAATAACCTGTCTCCAATCCTATCTCAAGTCAAAATTTCTCATCCTTTTCTGTCATGTGGGCAGGCTACATTACAAGCTAGATAATGGGTCTCTTTGGCCAAAATATAGTTCATTCAGTTTTTAGATGCTCTCTAAACTTGACTGCTTTCTCCAGAGCTCCAGCAAACAGACAGAGGACTCATGTAACCAGGCCTTTTTCACCCTCCATTCTTATCCTTCACTCTAGTCATTCTGTCACACCTCACACTAGATAATGCTTTGTGCCCCCTCATGTGAGTTTTTAGCCCCAAACTCTACCTCACACAAAAACTTCCTGCAAACAGACCTCTCCCTCTATGCCCCTTTCCCTCTCTCTTGCCACTCTTGTCCTGGTCTTTCTCCCAACAGACCAACCCTGCTGAGTTCGTGGAACCTCCCAACCCCAAATCGATGGATTCCTTGTGAGAGGTGGCTATCACTAATGGTTTACTTTCATCTACATCCCACTGGTCCTCTCCAATCTCTTCCAGCTAAAAGCTTGCCTTGGTTCATTCTCACCAAACTTCCCACATTACATTGAGAAATTCATTCCTTTTATGTGCTTCTTTGACCTCACCTGGCATGGTATTCATATCACTCTCACCACCACTTTCTTTCCTGCTGGAAGACAATGAGTTTGGACCATGTCAATTGTGCAGCCCATGAGGCCTACACCCCCAATAATCACAGACCCTGAGACAGTTGCTGTTCATTGACAAGACCCTAGATGGAGCCACCAGCCTGGTCACAGAGATTGGAAAGGCTGCCAAGACTTTATCCAATACATTCTCATGGCTCTAGAGAGGGCCTTCATTTAGTCCATCAACTTTGACAAACTTCAATCTATCAAGACCCCCAAGAAAGTCCAACCCAATTTATAGCCCAGCTTCCAGAGGCTCCAAAAGCCACACCCACTTCGATACCTCCTCAAATGAGGGACAACTTTTTCTCAGGACTTATTTTATTTCCCAGGCAGCCCCTGACATTAGGACAAAGATAAAAACAATTCAAGAATGGTTCTCAAACTCCTGTGGTTGGTCTTGCAACCACTGCCTTCAGGGCCGATCAAAACGAGGAAGTTGCCAGAGAGGTCTCTAGAAAGGTCTCTAATAAATTTGGCCTCCATTTTCTTATGACAGTATCCCAGCCAGGCCAGTTCCCCAAACAAAAGTGTAAACCACTTGAGCCTTACCTTCAATGCAATAAAATAGATCAAGGGGCAAAGCAATGTCCAAATCTATGGCCACTCACAAAACTCTGTCCCCTGTGTGGCTTAAAAGGCCAGTGGAAGACAGACTGTCTCTGCTCCAAAATGAGGGTGGGGTTATCTGTTCCCTCACCCTGCCATGTAGACCTATCGAGACCCGTGCTTCTGGCTGAAGATTGACAGGGCTCACAGGTCTTGCACCCCCTGCCTAACATTACACAAAAGCCCAGGGTAACTCTTCTAGTCAAGGGGAAGTCTATCTCATTTCTCCTGACATGAGGGCCACTTATTACTCTTTGTCAACATTCTTGGGACCTACAGTTAAATCTTTAATATCAGCAGTAAAACTTGATGGCTAGTTTTTTTCATCCCTACATGACAACACCCTTAAATTGCTCTGCAAAACATATATTCTGTCATTCACTTCTTGTGACTCCCCAGTGACCCATTATCCTCCTGGGATGAGACTTCCTCAAGCTCTGGATAATGGTCATCTTCCAAAATCTTCCTTCCCTCTCTACACATCCTACCCTTCTCCTCTTTACTCCTTCCTCTGATGCCTCACCTCTAGCCTGATTCCCAAGTCCTCTTTGCCTTCACTTAGACTGACTTCCCCTCAAGCTATGTTACTCAGATCACCTGAACAGTCCTCCCTCAAGGCTTGAGGGATAGTACCCACTTAGCCAGGCTTGCAGCCACAATCTTGAGCTACAGCTCTTCTCCCCAAAACTGTTACTTAGGCACCTCTCTCCTCTCCTTTCTTTCTTCCTGCAGAGATTGTGCCACACCTTTTAACCCAGACCACTATTCAATACGTGGGACTTCACCTTACCCCCACCTCAAGGGCTATCATGACTTATCATAAAGCTCTCATTTAATCAATTCCCCTTCCTACAAACAAACAAAAGCTTCTCTCATTCATAAGTCTGGCTGGATTTCTCTGCCTCTGGTTTCCAAATTTTGACCTCATAGCCAAGCCCCTTCATAATGCCTCCCCATATTCTCGTGTCTTTCTAGCTCAGAATATCATTCACTACTGCCTCCAAGCCACCCATTGTGATTGTAGGGGAAACTTTGGCTGGAGGGATGTTTCAAATGAATATAAAGATGAAAGGACTCCTGAGCTTCTGAAATGTATGACCCAGGGCTCCTGAAATGTATGAGTAAAGATTAGAGCAGATCTTCGGAGGCAACAGCCAAGCCAAATAAACAATAAGTTGCTCTCAGGGATGCTTGCTCTGGTCATTTTTTTAAAGTGTGCTTAAATGAGGTTGGTACATGTCATGTAGCAAACTATCCTATTCCTTCTCTGTCCCCTGATCAAAACACCTTTCCAAATGTTGTGAATGGTTTTCTTCTGCGTATTTTTCTGATATTCTTGAGTTACAGATAAATAGCCACAGAGATTTCAGCTTGAGGTTATTTCCAAGAGACTTCCTCATGCTGAGGGGCCTTGGTAAAGCAGTCATTCTGAGCCTCTCAGTCTTTAGATCAAGTGTCTTGTCCAAGTAATCATTCAGCTTTTATACTGCCATAGTCACACACTGAGACAAGTAGTGCCCCTATGTGAGAAATTTTTGAAACTTGTCATGTGGGGGCAAACACAACAGTAATAAAGAAACTGTGAGGTATAAAATTGGAAGGCTACTTGCAGTTACAAATCAATCCAGAGGACCTCCCAAAGCTGAAAAGGAGCAAGGACCTCCAACTGTTCATTTTAGTCCTAGTGAAGGGAATATATTTGGCCATGGAATAGCCTGGCAAATCTACAGTGCGGTCTAAGGTTAAGTATATCAACCCAGAGGTCTTTTAGTTGTCCAGTTGCTAGGTGAATGGAGACAGTTCATTTATTTTTCTTTGCACTCTTTTACTTTTGTTTCAGGGCTATAAAATGTCAGCCACAGGAACCAACCAAAAAATAGCAAATAGAAAATTCTAAGTCTAGGGTAACAAAGATAAAAAGAAAGAAAGAAAGAAAGAAAGAAAGAAAGAAAGAAAGAAAGAAAGAAAGAAAGAAAGAAAGAGAGAAAGTCTTCATGGGATATTGTCCCATATGATCTGCAGGACATAAATGACATTCCCTAAATTTACAAGAGCTCATTGCTACAGACCTTAATTGATTTATAAATTTATTTTTAGCTTCTAATTTGAGTTGGTATTTTTAAATTCAATTGATATACTTAAAATATTTCTTATATGTTGTGAATTATTAGACTACAATTACAGGGTTAATTTTCTTGTCTGCTGCTTTAATAAAGATAAGAAAACTATTTAAGATTACTTGCAAGTTTGTTGGCAGTCAGCCAAATTTAAAATTTAACAATCTGAGACCAAAGCTGGGAAAAAGAAAGACAAAGATAATTTAAAATTCAAATGGCCACCACCAGGTTTGTTATAGAAAGGTTGTAGTAAGTCGAATAAAGAAGCAAATATGAAGAAAGCTACAAGTATAGAGATGTGTTTTTGATGTGAGAGGATTTTGTATGATAAAGTTTTGCCCTACTGGGATAGAAAAAAATAAAGAGAACAATAACAGCAGAACTAGAAAGCTCAACTATGTTGTGAAAGAAAAGTTTGTAGAGGATGCAGTTTAATAGAAAAATATGTATGTTTAGTTATTTTGAGCTTTCATTCTTGTTGATTTGGTTGAGCCCAAGTTGTTCCTTCTAAAACCTCTTTGTTTCTTAAAGAAGATTAGGAGGCTATAGCCCTGACTTTCATCAGTCACTCCTTCCCAAGTCTCAACCCGCCCTTTTTGTTTAACTGGTGTTTTCAAACATAGGCTATAACTCTCATTTCTGAGGTTAATAATAAACATGAGCTTTTCTGCATGACTAGCAGAGATACCTAGACTGGCCACTGACAAAAAACAGGCAAAGGTGCCTCCTTGGACCACTCTGATCTGGTTTGTAATACTTATTATTGCTGTCTTCATGGTGTATTAAATATATTTATATTTCCCAAATGAACAGGTGTGCAAAGACACAGCACTAAGGAACATCTTATTGTATTGATGACCTCTAGGCTAAAATTATTAGTGATGATAAACTCCTAAACTCAAATATTTGGCTTTCCCTTACTTGTTTTCTAGCTATCTGTGTACCTTATGGTTGAACACTGCAACACATGATCTCATACATAAATATCCCATTGTATAGACAACCGTTACCTGGCTGATAGATAAAAACTCTTTCCAAACCCCCAGTAGATTCTTAGCATTCTGACTTCAGACACATAATCAAGACAGAATCACTCCCCAGGAACAGGCAAAACTTACAGCCCTAACCCAAATACTTATCCTGGCTGCCTCTGACTTTCTCCCTCTCACCAAACTACAAAAGACTCTAGTCGCCCTCCCTTCTTTCTTCCCTTATGCCCAGGTCTCAGCACTGGTCAGATTACCCCTGGCCCTCCTCCATATCTGAGCTAATATACAGATGCACCCTTTCTTCTGGGCCTCATTCTATCCACACATTTTCTACATGTTGGGCATCATGTATTTTAAATTGACCTTGTCCTTATACTGCCCTTTTGGGCCAGATTGGAATGCAGAAACTCCACACAGTTTTTGGTCACAGCTGGAAACTCTAGGGCTAACGGCTGCTGTGGCACTCACAGAGCAAGATAAGACCTGCCAAAGAGGATAAAGCACCTAGCAAAACTACAGTTTCCTTATCGCCACCCTATCTTATCCTTTTCCTTCTCCTCGCAAGAATGTTTTGATCCTCTTAGCCCACCATTGTTGCCATTACTGTTCCCCGAAACACCACTGCCCTTCACCCATTGTCCTTGACTGAGATGTAATGAATAAATACCAAGAGTCTGGGTGCCTCATTATCTTTTGTTCCTGGAGAGCAACTGGTCATCCTAGATCCCTGCTATGCCCACCTTTATTTTTGTCTCTTGCTCTTTCTTTCCTTTTCTGCCATGTGCCTTACCCCAGGCAGGAGGTTGGCACCCACTTCTGGGGTCTCCAATACCTACAAATTTACTCTGAGTCACTTTAGACCTTTCAAGCCTTCCTGTGAGCACCCACTAACTCTCTTCTTCCTCAACCTGCACACTATTCTGGCCATGTCCTACTCAAAACCCTTAAAAAGAAACATTCTTCAATCATCATGGGAGAGACCATACATGGTCCTCTTGACTACTCCTATTTTCACTGCCCTTTCCACTCAGCCCTTCTTATTTACTACCCTAACACCCAAGAATATCAGGCTGTTCTTGCCTCCTCTCTAAAGGTTTCTCCCAGAAAGCTACCTGTTTTTTTCTCATGACTCTCTCATTCTTTTCTCTGAACTTCTTCATTTTGCACTTTCCCTCATATGAACATCCTTCCTTACCCAACCTCACAGACCTCTGGAACCAGGGTAACTTAACCAAATTCTTTCCAACTGAGATCATCTTCTTCATCTTCTGCCATCCAGCCATCATGCTACCAGTTAATTGTTCTCCTGACAGTAGTCAGAAGAGCTACCACTGTGAGCACTGGGCCAGCCAAGTTTAAAATCATTATACGCTGTTTCTCAGCTCTCCCTCAAACAAATATCCATCCAACTCTCCAAACTTCAAGCAGTCCCAGCTTCTTACCCAATGGCTGCTTATGATGACAACCTCAGTTCCTGACCAAGAACAAGTAAAATTCACTGCTCTGCCGCACACAGAGATTTCCTTCTGCCAAGAACTTGATCTCACCTTGACCACCATGCGAGTCGTCTTGCCTGATGGACCCTCCCTCTTCTTCATCATTCCTCTACCATTTCTGAGCAGGTACCTCTTCAACTCACTAACCACAAGATCAAATCAACTCACTGGCTGCTATTGTGTTCCGAAACTGCCAAGACCTAGACTTGCTCACTGAAAAGGAAGGTGGATTCTGTGAATTTCTCCAAGAAACGTCCCCTTTCTTCACTGACAAATTTATACTCATATGAGATGGCATCAAAAGGCTGCATGATCAATCAAGCTGCTGCCCTACCAAATCAGGCCTCAGCTTAGACCTTGACTGGCTGCTTGACCAATTTCTGGATCTCTTGGCTCATATTTTTTCTTGGGCCCATTGTTTCAATGGTCCTCGTAATCACATTTTCCCTTTGTCTCTTTCAGACATTGTCTAGCTTCATCCAAACACAGATGTTTTGTTTTGCTTCACGAGTGCTTATCAGTTGCCTCTATGATCCACATAACCACGTACCAACTCTGGCCCTGCTCAGCCTGAAGCAGTTCAACAAAGATCCACACTCCTGTACCTGACCCCTTAACTCATTTTCTTCTCTGTTATTTTTAACACCCAGGAAATGATAGTTCTAAACATCCCCAAAATGCCTAAGTTTTTGAGGTCTGAGGACAGTCACAGCCCCTTCCTACATCTTGCAGCACCCCCTACTTGAGCGTGGGAACAATGCCTACCCTGCTAGAACTCGACACACCCACTCTACCTGCTAGGTCACAGGTGATTGCTATAGCCACATACTTAGCCATTTTCACTTCTCCAGTTTCATGCCCCGCTTCACCTCAACCCACCTAAGCCAGTCCCACTAACCCTCCTAACCCTATCCATGAAAGTCTCAACTCAATAAACTGGACTCAGACTCTCCTTTGAGTTAATCCAATAGGTTCCACCTGGAACTCTCAAATTTAGGCTGGCTGTGTTCTTTACTGGGTCATCACCATTTACCTAACAATAACCTTGCTGAGAAATATCAGTATAAAGGGAAAAGTATAAATGTTGATATGCACATCAACTAGATTTTACTGAGCCTTTGCTTTGAAACAGTTGTTTTCAAGTTTATTTGTCCATAAGACTCCCTTCATAGGTAGGAGAACTTGATGATTTTCACATTTTTGAGGCTCACATTTGAAGAAATCCTGATCTTTAGTTCTGGATGAAACTCAGTCATCTAGATATTTTCTAAGTACCTATAGTTTTCTGATTTAGGTGGTTCATAAGCTACTATCTTTAGAATAGTTGTTCTCAATGTTTTAAAGAACAATGTAAATGGATATAAAGCTGGCATTTAGTATGAAGTTAGCCATCGTTGTTTAGGGGAAACTTTATGGGAACTGTGAAAGATCCATTTTCCCTGCTAAATCTTCCAAATAATGTTCTAACCTTTTTGTTTTTAAAATAAAATTACAACTAGAAATGCAGTTCTTTGGTTTGGACCATTGTCCATAATAAAGTAAAAATGCATGGATAGAAGAAGAAGGTTTGAATTCTAGTTATCATCTATACCTTAGTTAGACTGATTTCATTTGGTATTCCTTGAGAGAGATTTGATGAGGAATCAAGGCATCCTAAGGGCTCTGTTGCCTAGAGTGCAGAGTGGAGAAAGACCCAAAGTGGAGAAGGATATTCTAAGTGTTGACATGACTTCAGGAAGAATTGAGGATTAGGGAAGACATGGAAAGACAAAATGTGGTGTATTGAAGGGTTACATCTTATGCATAAAGTACAAAGAAGTTGGAATATCCATTAATTCACAAGATCAAAATGCAGTGGCACTATGTGACCTCAATAGACTTGATATGTTTTTGCTCTAGTTTATTTATTTATGACTATAAAAGTTCTTAAATTGAAAGCTTATAGATTAATGTGCTTCTGAATTGGGGCTATTCCTTTGTATAGGCATCATTTAGAATCATAGATTCAGGAAGCTACAGGTAGCCTTAGGACCTCCTGTTCTAGGACTGCAAATAGATTCCAAATTATGTGCAATCTTGAACTGATTGGTAGTTACTGCCTGGTGTACTGTGTAGCAAAGATTTCTATAAGTGATTAGTGAAGTCTATTCTGTCTATCATGCAAGTAGACAGAACACTCTTACTCTAATATCCTAACTTCACATACACTAGGAAAATGAAATTCAGAGTCACAGAAAAACCTCAAGAGAGATTAGGAAAAATAAGTTTATGGTTTGTAAATCTTTGTGTGGACATGAATTTAAAATGATTTGATTTCCTTTATTGAAAAGTTGCTTACAGGAATCCAGATGTTGAAAGAGCCATTTACTATTACAGTCTATGATTTGAGACTATTGTGTGTACTTCTTTAATTACCATCCTTTTTGCATTCATGTGTCATTAGAAAGGAATGTACCATGGGATCAATAAATGAAGGTCTACACAGTGTGAGGAAAAATGTACAAGCACCTCTCGGGAATAAAAATCTTCATGTATTTTCAAGATTTGGGGGTTTATTTATTTATTTTTATCTTGAACAGGTTGTAATAATATTCAGTTGACACATTTAGGTTAAAAAGTTATTTTCATTGCTTAATGTTACAGTCAGAGTATTTATGGAGATATTTATTTCAAAAAAGCAAGCAAAGACCCAAGCCAGGTGTGATTTAGATTAAATATTCCAAGATATATTGCTTTGGGTAGGTGTTATTACTACCATGCCTTTAATAAGTTTATAAAACAAAAACCTTTATGCAACTTCAAGGTAGATAATGGAGGCCTACAAGATGGGCAACTGGAAGCTTGGCTCTATCTCCTATGCAATAAGAAACACACCATGAGATCAGGAGACTCAAGCAGGGGATTATTTAAATTATTGGTTCAACTGGCTTCCATATTCCTGTCAGAACTAATGAAATGGAGCAGAAATCAGTGTTCTTGTTGGTCTCAATTACAAGTGTTCACCTCTTTGCATACCTCTCTCTGAATACCATACCATTAGTTCATTGCTGGCTTTTTAAACACTCTGTCATAATCATTTCTTTGGGAGACTTCATATGCCTCAAGAAGCAAGTATAGTGCCATTATATATCTAAGAATTTGGATGAAAGAGACTAGGTAGATTGGGGCTATGCTAATGAAAATGTGAAAATTCCCAGGGATCTACCATATTCCAAGTTTTAGTGCCTTTTGGGTTATAAAACATAGTAGAAAAGGAACATTCCCTAGACACTGTAATAGAGACTTTGTTACGATGTTTTACAATAGTCTCCTGAGTTCTTCTACTCTATCTGCTTTTTTGAAAACATAGGTCACGTCCGGGATGAGTCTCTAGAAGCCTAATTTTAAAATTCTATTTAAAAAGATCAATCGTAGGAAGAAGTATGCAACATCTGTGACATTTGTATCTCTACCTATTTCTTCTTTGTCTCAGTTTTGGATCAAGGTTTTGCCCCTGGGTAGTAGTCCCCACCATCTCCATTCTGTATCGAGGGTTAAAATCTCTCCCTTCATTCATTCATGGATTCATCTACTATCTCATTCTATTCTTTTACTCAATACATACATGCCAAATGCCTATAGGGGTACTGTCAGAAACAAATCATATATAGCTCTAGATCACATCAATTTTATGAGATAGGCCACAACCAAATTTCTACAAGAAATGACCTAATTACAATTATAGTTTCTGTCCCAAAAAAGAAAGAAAGAAAGGCAACACAGACTGAGAAGTTGGAAGGAATTTGTGGAGAAAGCAGCCTTTGATTTGAGTCATGAATAAGTAGGATTGGTTAGTGCAGTGGGTGGAGGTTAGGGGAGCAGGGGGAAGAAATAAGGGAAGGAAGCCTTGCACAGATAAAGTCATAAAGTAGGAAGGTACAGAAAAATGATAGAAAGAAAGGAGGCCTGTGGTGGTGGTGGGGAGACAGAGAGAGAGAGACAGAGACACAGAGAGAGAGAGAGAGAATTTTTGAGAGAGAACTCACTGGGAGATGTCTGCTATGGTTGAAATAGTTGTCTCCTCCAAAACTCATGTTAAAATTTAGTTGCCATAGCAACAGTATTAAAAATTAGGGCCTTTTAGGAGTGTTTAGGACATGAGGGTTCTGACTTCATGAATGAATTAATGGTGCTATGATTGGTTATTAATAAAAAGTTCAGTTCCCTTCCTTTGTCTCTCTCTCTCTCTCTTGTGCTAGCGTCACCCTCCTACCTTCCAGCATGGATGGCTGCATCAAGAAGGCCCTGTCTGGGTGCAGCTTCTCTGTCTTGAACTTATCAGCCTCCAGTAATAAATCTCTAATATTTTGTGTAATGGAAGACAACAGGATCAAACAATGCACAAGACAAGAATAAGGAAGTAGAAAGGGACCAGATAACAGGAACTGGGCCATAGCATGGGTGTGGAAACCGAGCTTATGAACCTGGGAAGTCACCAAATTGGTTTAGGTAGGAAGTACTGAACAACTCAGATATCCCTTCTTCCATGAAACTTTCCCATTTTCCTCCAGTTTGTTATTTGAAAATCTATAGTAGTCATTAAATGAAACAGAAACATGTAAGCACAGATGTGTTCCACTATATTATGAACTCCTTGTAGGGAAGAATTATGTCTTTTTCATCTTTATATAATTCACAGCATAACTAGAGGATAGTGTGGAAAGAGTTTATTGGCATGGAGAGAGCTTTAGAATCAGGCAGATCTGGCTTTGATTCTTGTCACTGTGCTTTTCCAACTCCATGACACTAACCATGCACCAAGAGAATGTAATAGGAGGGCCCACCCTGGATGCAGACAATAAGGGTGTGCATGCTCTTGAGAATTCAAAAACAATAATAAACTCGACCAAAAGTTGATCTGCTTTTTATTATCACCATGTGCCAGCAATTCTAAACAATCTCAGTGATAAAATACTCCTCCACCAAAGAATCTTTGTGGGTCCCGGTTCTAAACAATTGATTGGTTACCGTGGAGTAATTTTATGATGAAAAATTTCAGACATATAGAAAAGTGGAGATAATTTTACATTGAAAAGTAAAGATTTAACTTTTAACATGCTATGTTACTTCAATCAAATATATATCCACCTATTATTCCTGTACACCTATCAATCATGAGTACATTGCCCCCTAAATATTTCTGTATGCTTTCCATTAGTTGGAATTCTTACATATTTATAGGCATTCAATACTTGTTTAAGGTTAAGTTTTTTCTTTTGTGGTAAAATTTACATACCATGAAATGTGTAAGTCGCACAGGCACTATTTGATGAGTGGTGACGAATGCATACATCTGTATGGACACAATCAAAATACTGATTATTTTATGCCATTGATTATATACCATTATTCTAACTAGTTCTGACAACTTTTTCTAGACAGTCCTCCCTGCTTTCCTCCATAAAAAAAGCACTCTTCTAATTTTTGTTGCCACAGAGTACTTTGCCTGTTTCAGAACTTTACATCAATAGACTCATGTAATGTGGATTCTTGCACAGGGCTGTCACACTGTCACTTTTATCAGTGTCCCAGTAGTGTTCTTTGTATGAATGTACTACAACCTACCCATTCTTCCATTGGTGGACATCTAGGCTATTTCCTGAGTTTGGGTGTCATGTGTGAAATTATGCACATTCATATACAGGCTCTTTTGTAAATTTATATTTAATTTTTCTTGGGAAAATACCTACAAGTAGAATTGCTGGATTATAATGCAGGTATATGTTCTGGTGTGTCCAAACCTACAAAAACATCCTTCAGCATGGTTTTACTTTCTAACTATCTCATCAAGAAAGTATGAGAGTACTACTGACTATTTCATATTCCTGCCAACATTTTTTGTTTTCAATCTTTTTAGAGTTTTTGTCATTAGAATGAATTTGTAGTTGTATTTTTATTTTAATTTCAGCTTCTCTGATGACAAATGATGAGGTTAAATTTTTCTCATGTGCTTATTGGCTCTTCATATATCTTCCTTTATGTGGCACCTGCTCAGATCCTTCACTGATTTTTATTAGGTTGCTTGTCTTTTTATTACAGCGTTATAGGAAGTAGTTATATATCTTGGATGTCATCCCTTTGTCAGATACGTAATTTAAAATATTTTCTTCTGGTTTGTGGCTTGCCTATTCATTTTTTACAAGATGTCTATTGATGAATTTAAATTTGAATTCTGAAAATGTTTAATCGATTTTTTCTTTAGTGGTTCTTACTTTCCTTATCATATCTGAGAGATCTTGATTTATTCTTAAATTACTAAGCTATTCACCAACGCTTGTTAAAAAAAAGTTTTGCATTTTTAGCTTTCATGTTTAGGTCTTTGACTATATAAAATTAATTTCTATATGTAATATGTAGTAGAGGTAAAAGTTTCCCCCACCTTATAGATAATAGCTTTTCAGTTGTACTAACATCATTTATTGAAAGACATCCATTTATCTATTGAGGAATGTTTTGGCATCTTTATTGAAAAGAAAATGGCAACAAAACGTCTCAAATTTATTTCAATAATATACTTGTTAATTTTTATGCCAGTCCCATAGTAGCTTTTGGTAAACTTGAAGTCATTTAATAAAAGTCCTTTAATTTTTCCTGTCTTTTAAATGATTCTTTTGGACTTTCTAGTCATTTTTTGTTTTGACATAAATTTTGGAATACAAATGTCATATTCTGTAATGAATACTTTAGGAATAATGATTGAGGTTGCATTGAATCCATAGATCACTAGAAAGAATTAACAAGTTGATATTGATTCCTTGCCAAATTAACATGGTATATTTCTCAATTTATTTAGCTTTCATTAATTTCTTCTAGAACTATTTAAAGTTTTAGTGTATTGTCTTATAGCTCTTTGTTGAAATTATTTCCAAATATTTTAGTGCTATTGCAACTGAAATAGTTTTTGCCATTTAAAAAATATTTGTCGCTAAAATATAATAAAAGTGCCTTAACCTTTTATTCTGCAATATTGTTAAATGAATGTATTAGTTCTAATAGACATTTTAAAAAATCGTTAGTATTTTCTATATAAGCAACCATGTCATCTACAAATGCAGACATCACTATGGGAAGCACAGGTGGAGCACAGCTACTCGATTTCATACTAGACAGTTAAGAAAAGAGAGAGGTTGAGGCTTCTGAGAAGATGGCGGATCAGTAAGCAGCAGAGTAAACAGCCTCCCTGAGAGATACAGTCCAGATGCTGGAATATAGCATTGTGGGGAAGACAAGAAGGAAGGAAGTGGGTCCTCTGGACCCAGGAAGAATCTAAAGTGAGAATTGAAGCCCACAGAAAGAGTAAAAAGGAAAAATTTAAACGAAGAAGAAGGTGGTAGCTGGTGACACTTTTGCCTGGAACAAGACCGACTGTATGAGAGGAGCTGTTGGAACCTGGGGACACAGAATCAAGGTGACGTGGCAGCTGGTGACTGTGGAGGCCTCTGCAGAGAAAGGCAGCATTGGAGGGGAGCAGCAGTGGAGGGAAGCAGTGGACCTGGAAGACTGCACTGGCTGGCAGTGAGTGCAGAGGACTCGGTCCTCCCACAGGAGACAGCAATTGGCCAGGAGCCATTTTGGAGTCAGGCAGGATAAACCCAGAACCAGAACTGCTGCCAACTTCCTCCAGCAGCTCTTAGGCTGGCACAGACCTGTGGAAATTGCTTGAACTCAGTCCCACCTCTGCACACATCCTAGCAGCCATCATGGAGTTTCCCTGCAGGTAGCCAGCTAGGTCTGGAGGTGGCAGCTGGTCCCACCTCCCCGCACACTCCAGGGATAGTAGTGGAGGATCCCACCAATGACCAGCCCAGGTCCACAGGTGGTGGCCAGCCCCAGCCCATGTGCACTCCATCAAACATTGGGAAGCCCACACAGGCTGACAAAAGCAGCAGACAGCCCTGAACCAGCACACCCAGTGACCACCATCAGGTACCTGTAGCCAGCACTCTCTAGAAGAAACAAACAGTCTCACTTCAGAGAAATTGTAGCCAATGTGGGAAGTGCCTGGGGCCCCAGTACCCACTTATCCAGAAGAACCTAGGAATATGTCAAGATGAAGAAGCAAAAGGCAGTCTCTGGCCTCCAATCCAAGCAGAGCAAGTCCAGGAGATGCAAACACAGAAGAGATTGGGAGTTGCACATGAAAGTTTCTAAAGCAATGACAACTGAAGTAAAGAAACAAGTTCATGAGGCTATAAAAGAAATTAGAACAGAAATACTAACTCAGGTAAAAGAAGAAATGAGAAAAATAATAAAAGAATTGTTAAACATCTCCAAAGAAAACATCAATAAAAAATGGAGGAACATAGGAAAATGAGGGGAACCTTGTATGAACAAGACAAAAAAGATTTAGAATACATGAAACAGATTCAAAAGGATATCTAGGAAATTAAAACCTCCATTGAAAGCTGGCAAAACCACTTGAAAGAAACTGAAGACTTTCAAACTGTGAAGACAGGTTTGCAGTTCATGATCATGAAAGGAAAGATCTCTTAAAAATAACAAGGAACCTGGAAGTAACAATTCAATGGCTGCAAGACAACCCAAAGAAACATAACTTAAGAATAAAAGGTGTGAGTGAAAAAGCAGAGGTCAACACAAATGACATTAAAAGTTTATTTACAGAAATAGTATCAGAAAACTTCCTAAGCATGGGAAAAGGAAGTGACATTCAGATAAGTGAAGCATATAGAACTCCAGCTAACCATAACCAAAATAAATCTACACTCAGACATATAATAATCAAGATCCCAGAAATTCAATACAAGAACAGAATATTAAAAGCTGTTAAAGAAAAGAAACAGATCACCTATAAAGGAAAACCCATCAGAATCACAACAGACTTCTCAACACAAACCATCAGGTCAAGAAGAGCTTGGAGGGAAATATTTTAAGTCCTGAAAGAAAACAGCTTCCAACCCAGACTGATGTAACCTGCAAAACTATCTTTCAAAATTAATGGAGAAACAAGATACTTCCATGACAAAGAACAACCGAAGGAATTCATGACCACCAAACCAGCCCTACAAAGAATACTGAAGGACATTCTTGAGAGAGATAAAAAAAAGACCACTCCAGAAACAGTGGCAGAGGGGTATCACTGAGTGGAGCAAAAGTAGGCAGCCAATGGCAGGAAAATAGCATGGCAGAGACGAGGCAGTGCATGTTGGCCATAACCATTAACGTAGATGGCCTCAATTCACCAATAAAAAGAAACACAGGTAGAGTGGATCAGAATACAGGATCCATCAAAATGCTTTATACAAGAAACACATTTAACTTGGAAGGGGCTTCAAGGACTGAAAATCAAAGGAGAGAAAACAAACAATGCTCTGTGACAGGGAACCAGAAAGACGTGGGGGGTAGCTTGCCCGTTAGCTGCTGAGTAGACAAGAAACACATGGCATTTTTATACAATGGAAAGCTACTCAGCTATAAAGAAAGATAACCTCAAGGCTTTTGTAGGTAAATGGATACAACTTGAGATCATGCTCATGAATGAAATGATTCAGAGTCACATGGGTGAACATCATGTTATCTCCCTAGTATAAAAAACTAAAGGAGTTAGTGGGATCCAAAATACACAGTACATATCGTGAAAGTGAAAGGGGAGGAAATGTCTAAAAAGGGAAGGCAGTGGCCATTGTTAATCTATTCTCATGATTTGAATCCCATATTGTTTTCATTGTCCTGCTTAGTTTGGTTTTATTCTGTTTTGGTTTGTCTAATTTTATGATATTTGATGGCACAGACAGTTATTTCAAAGATAAAAGAATACATTATGGTAGCCTTTATTGATTTCCTATTATCTTGTTTTGAAGCCCTGTATTGCTTTCATTGTTTTGTTTTGAGTGATTTTATTCTATTTTGATTTGTTTGTATCATGTTTGATGATATAGGCAACTACTTAGAAGATAACAAGAGGCACTATGGTAACCACTGTTGTTTTACTATTGTTTTGAAGTTCTGTATTGCTTCCATTGTTTTGTTTTTATTGGTTTTATTCTGTACTAGTTTGTTTGATTTTATTATGCCTGATGGTATGGGCAGTTATTTTGATGATAACAAGAAGCATTATGGTAACCATTATTGATTTCCTTTTATCTTTTTTTGAAGTCATGTACCATGTTCATTGTTTTGTTTTAATCAATTCTATTCTGTTTTATTTTGTTTGGTTTTATTCTCTTTAAAATAAAAAAAAAGAAAAAAAAAGAAAAAAGAGGTTAGGAGGAGTTCCAAGTTTTCCTTTAAGGGCACACTGCAGTGTGACTTCCTTCTCTGAGGGTCTGTCTCTTAAAGGTACCACAACCTCCCAGTAGCCAACATAGGCTGGTAAAAAAGCTTTTAACATGTAGACATCTAAGATCCAAAGTACAGTATAGGAATGTCTTTGACATGTATTTGTATTAAGGTTTTACTGGACTCACAAAATTAACTGGAAAGTAATCTCCATCCCAGTATTTTCTGAGGTATTATATAAATATGCAGTTTCCTCCTAATCCCAAAAGGGTTAAATTTTTACCCCTTAAGTGGTGCATTTTTTTCTTGTTAAAATATCAGAGTCTGAAGTTTTTATTATGGATATATTTTATAACAACTTCCATTTTTGACAATTTTAAAATGTGATATTGGACAATTCTGATTTCAGCTTCACCTATGTCAGATTAGTTGTATCTTTTTTAAAGAAATTTGTCCATCTCATCCAAGTTGCTACAATTTTGGCATATATTTTTTCTCATTATACACTTAGTTTCTGTAAATATCTGTGACATTTAGTATTTTTTTATTTTATAGAAAAAATAAAACAAAAATTTGCAACACAATAATAGAAGAATAACAATAGTTAATACATTGCATATATTTATTGTCAAAGTAGTTACTCAGAGAACAAGATATGGGGATAAAAAATTCCCCAAACCTTATCAGCACAGACCTTTCTTTTCAACAAACCAAGAAAAACTAGTAGTATAACTATCTTGTAGTTTATTTTTCTTTTCCCTTCCTACCTTTCCCCTTTCCCCTACCCTAGTTCATCTTTCCTTTTGAAAAATTTCTTCCCATTTTACAATATCTATTTATTGTACATGTTGGCTCTTATTTACTCTTTCAGTTTATCACATCAGAGAGACAATATGATGCTTACACATGTGAGTCTGATTTATTTCACTTAGTATTTATAGTGGTAATCATTCCTGCGTTCTTTTCGTTTTTGCTTGGTTTTTTTGAGACAAAGTCTTACTATATAGCCCAGGCCATCCTCAAACTCTTTATGTAGCACAGGCAGGCCTTGAAGTAGTGATTCTTTGGCCTCAGCCAACTAAGTGATGGAGTTACCCTGCACCACTACTCCCACTTTCTCATTTATTTATTTAATTAATTTATTTATTTATTTTGAGACAAGGTCTCACTATGTAATCCAGTGTTACCTCAAACTTACTATGTGACCCAGGCTGACTTCTAATTCCAAGCAGTCTTCCTGCCTCAACCTCCTAAGTGTTGGGATCACAGGTGTGCACCACCACACCTGGCCCCTGCTTCATTCTTGATTTGTGTTCTGATGGGTGTGGTGGTGCATGCCTTTAATCTTGATACTTGGGAGGCTGAGGCAGGAGGATCACTGCCAGAATTCAAGTGCAGCCTGGGCAACATTGAGTTCAAGGCCTGCCTAATCTATGTAGGGAGACCTTATCTCAAAAAGAAGTTTTTTTTTGTGTTCTCTCTTCTTCTTCTTGTGTCTTTTTTATTTAACTAGGTATTTATTATTTATATTGGTATACTTCAGTGTTTGACTTTTTAAAATTTCTCTATTGTTTCTTTTTGTTTATTTTCATTATCATCTTTATCTGTTCTTTTGTGTATTTTGGGATTTTTCTGCTCTTCTGTCTTCTTGTAGACTCTTATGTCATCAAATTAAATCACTTCCTGAAATATAAATGTTTAAATCTACATCTTTTCCTCTAAGGATTGCTTACCTAGTTTCCACAACTTAAAGTATATCTTTAATTTCACTGTTTGTGATATTTTATAATTTTTATTGTAATTTCTTTTCTGATCCATAAATTATTTAGAAATGAATGATTTGATTTCCAAATATCTTGGTGTTTTCTCATCTTATTGCTATTGATTGTACATTTATTTATTTATTTATTTAGGTCTTTTTGAGACAGGGTTTAACTGTGCAGTTCAGGTTGGCATCAAACTCACAGAGATCCTCCTAGCTCAACCTCCTGAGTGCTGGGATTACAGGTGTGTGTGCAGTAATAAAATAATAAATTCCACATAATTTTAATATTGCTTAATTTTTGACACTTGCTTTCTGCACTTTGTCTTGGTGGACCTGTACTCTTGAAAAGAGTGCTTATTTTGCTGTTGTCTGATGAAGTGCTATATAAATACCATTTAGGTAAAAGTGTCTGATAGTGTCATTCATATCTTTTGTGCTTTCCCTTGGTTTTTAATCTATTGTTTTTGTTTTTTTTTTTTTTTTTTTTTTTTTTTTTTTTTTTTTTTTTTTTTTTTTTTTTTTTTTTTTTTTTTTTTTTTTTTTTTTTTTTTTTTTTTTTTTTTTTTGCACCAGGAATCAAACTCACAACCTCACGCCTGCCAGGCAGGCGCCTTAAGCCACTGAGTCAAGCTCCCGGCCCTAGTTTTTTGAGGCAGGGTTGCATTGTGTAGTTCAGACCAGCCTTGTGCTCGCGTTGTAGCCCAAGCTAGCCTTGAACTCACAATGCTCTTCCTATCTCAGCCTCCCGAGTGCTGGGATTAAAGGCATGATCTATTGTTTTGATCTATTACCAGTATTTCAGAGAGGGGTATTAAATTCTCCAAGTATGATTGTGACATTGTCTGTTTTTTCTTTTAATTATGTTAATATTTACTTCAGGTGTTTTGAAGATTTGTTATTAGACACATACACATTAATAACTAAAATTATTTTATCATTATGAAAGGTCCTTCTTTAATAACTCTCTTTGTTTTGTAATCTCTTTCTCTAATGTTAGCTTTCTTAGGTTTACTGTTTGCATAATATGTATTTTCCTATCCAATTACTTCCACTTAGTTGTCTTCATAATTAAGGTTTTTCTCTTTTAGATAGGGCTATGATATTTTTTATATTATCCTGCTTGGAACTTGTTAATTTGTAAAAGTGTATCTTTCACCAGATTTTACACATTTTTGTAACTATTTCTTCCAATATTTTTTCTGCTTTATTATCTGCTTTTCAAAATTCTAGCCACTTGTGTGTTAGACCATTTAGTGATGATCACACTTCCATGAGACTTTCCATATTTTTTTCTTGTCTTCCTCCTTGTCCTTCTTTTGTTCTCTTTTCTCTTCTCTTCTCTGTTCTCTCTTCTTCCTTTTAGTGTTCATCTTTTATGTTTGTTCTCTTTATTTTAAGATTGGATTATCTTTAAATTTGAAGGTTTTTAGAAATAATGTTAATATCTTTTTTTCCTAAATGATAATGATTTGAGTGTTTTAGTTTCCAAAGTAGATAAGGCTTTTGTTTTGGAGATGATGGGTGTGATTGGAGATGCGTTTAGCTACAACATGTTAATAATAATATACTAGCTTATTAAATTTTTCACAAATTCATTGTGGGAGTCCACATGAGTAGAATCAGATTACTTAGGAGACAATAAATTAGAAGCCTTAGTGGACATTTTGAACATATATAAGAACCTCAAAGATTAATAATACCAGTTCTCTATCTGTTGATTTCATAGCAAAACACTTATTTTTTTCTCCTCTTACTACATTTATTCTAAATGCTCATGACTTGAGTACATTTATGGTTCTCAAAGAATAGGAAATGGCTGTCTTTATTTCTGGCCAGAGTAGAAGATATGGACTGCCTTACCTAATTTGTAGGGCACAGAGCAAAATAAAGATGTGAGACCACTTTTTTGTTTAAAAATTATTAAGATATTTAATACAGTGACAGTGAGCATTAAATCAGTGTCAAGCCCTCTAAGCACAAGGTTCACCTGTGTCTGTACAAGTTGCACATCAGTGAAGTCATGGTGGATGGTGGCAGTAGTGTTTAGAGGGTACACTCAGATTCATCAGAATGCCGGTCTCAGATTCACGACTTGCTACCTGGCTGATATTGATGTTACCTTTCTTCTTCAACTCTTTGTGTCTTCATCTACTAATTCAGTCTCTCCTAGGTTTCTTGTGGGCCTTAAATGATAGTTATACAAAGTTCTCAGTACAATGTGTGTTAAATAATATGGTTGAAAGGAAGTCATTATTAGTTTGTTATGTGGGCTTTATTAGAAGAAAAATGCAGGAGAGTTGTTACATCAGAAACAGAATGTTTCTAGTGTTATAAATTAACAAATGGGAGAAACAATATAGGAAATGTGGAGAGTAGGCAGGCAGGGGACAGAGGTGGAAAGAGTGCACCCCTTAGTGCTTGGGAAGGAGCTGATGGGGAGCTAAATTCCCTGCACCTGTCTCAGGATGGTACCATCTGGCCAGAAGAACTTAGCTATATTCCAAATATACAGGTGAGGTAGGTGCTTTAAAGTGTTGGACAAAGAAAGTTTGAGAACACAGAAGGGTAAAACATGTGCCACCAGTCATGAATATAAGCAAAATTTTTGAAAAATCTGCTGAATACTGATTAATATTTGCAATTTCCTATTCAGGGACATCAGGACATTTGCTTCACCTAGGTATGAGAACATTTGGTCTATGTTTAATAATCTTAAACACTGATTCTCAGTCTGGCTATATATTAAAATCACTTGGGAAGCTTTCAAAAATGTTGATGTTCTGATTCTCCTAGAAATAAATTCTGATTTATTTATTCTAGCATGAAACTTGGGCATCATCATTGTATTTTGAAAGTTTTTCAAATGGTTCCAAAGTGCAGAGAAGACTGAGAACCACTAACCTAAAACAATAGCATGCTGTTGAGATAATTTTTCATTTGACAAAAGGAGAAGAGGCCATTGGTTGTTTTTCTGAGAGAGAGAGAGAAAGAGAGAGCAAGCGCACTTAGATAACCAGGTGATTAAGTAGCAGCAAGGCACATACGAGTAGAAACCATCTAATGCCCTACACACACACAGAAAATCAGAGATGGCAATTAATTAGTCAAAACCCACAGTTCCTGACCACAGGAAAAAGGTACTTAGTGGAGTTAAAATGAAACTTAGCTTCCCACTGTGTTCCAAGAAAAAATAAAAATAAAAAAGAGGATCATTCTTCCTGAGAATTCTGCATTGGTACCTTGTTGGCTGCTGCAGTTGCTGCCAACACCTATATCTTCACTCCTTGCTCCCAACTTATCTACTTCTAGCCAATTGAATTAGTTCCAGCTAGGCACTGCCTACATTCAGCCAGAGGCCCTCCCTCCAGAGCCTTCTGCTTCTATTCTGGTCAAATGGCATCATCTAATGCCCACCTGAGAAGACTGTCAGCAATTCCTTCTGAGTTCCATATTTTGACTAAGGAAAAATTGGACTGTCAGCCCTGATAAATGAGTTGCCATGACCTTTTCCAGAGATTGCCCCATTTCGAAACAACCCAGTCAAGCACTTCTCAAAGACATCAAAAAGAGGGGTTAAAAACCCATCAACCACTGTTACTCAGACACCTGATAAAAGAAAAGCACCTGATTTCTATAAGAAAATCCAGTCTTATATATGACCATACCCTCTGGCTATGAGTTATAAGGGTTACAGACACAAAAAATAAATGTCCTCTCCATCTCTGAGACACAAAAAATCCTGACTGTCTGGCCCACCTCAACCTCTCCTTGCCCTGTCAGGTCTGGATGGATAGGACAGACCAAATTATATCAAATTTAGCCCCTGAGAGCCCAAGGTCATTGTAAAAGTCAGGGGCAAACCAATGACTTACCTGGTAGACAATGGAACAGAACTCTCTGCCTCCCAAAGTTCCCACTGTTATCAACCTCAGGGCAATTGGGACTCTTGCCCCTTGGCCCTTCTGCCAGGCACAAACTTGCAGCCTGGAATGACATTTCACCAACCATGAAGTCCTGTATAAACCAATCCCCATAACACTTCTGGGAAGAGACCTTCTCTTCAAGTTCAAAGCAACCATCTCCTTTGCACTGAGCCAGTCAGCCTCCCTCTTGTTTAACCCTGCACTTTCAATTTTGACTGTTCCCCAAGAGGAAGATGATGCCTGCAACAGCCTGAGACAGATAGCTGAAATCCTGAAGTTCTGAAAACTCTCCTCCCAGAGGTATGGCTTAAAGACTTGCCTCCAGGCCTGGCCATCAATCATGCCACCTCACCATAACCCTGTTGCTGTCAGATGTCATGGGAAGCACAAACAGACATCCAGTCACTTATCAACCTCCTAGGCTGTTAATAAACTCGGGTAAGGTCTCTGTGTCATCACAATACAACCATTACCTTCAATTCTGCAGTTCCCAACTCATACACCCTTTTTGGACTGTTACTCAATTGCCACAGGGGTTTGGGAACTCTCCCACTAGTTTTGGGGAGGCAACAGATTTGGCCCCAATATAGCCTGTTACTCTGTCCCTTCCAGCTCCATCATGGTCACCCAAGAAAGAATAAATGAGACTTCAAAACTTCAAAATGTTTATAGACTGCAAACTGCTAAAATACACCTCTCCTGCCTGTAAAGCCAGTTCGAGATCTCTGAACTGCCAATGCTGCCAAAATTGCCCTCAGTATTTGTCACCTCAGTCTTCTGCCTTCATCCACAGCCTGTTGGTACACCTTTTAGGATCTAAAGAATGCCTTCTTCTGTCTTTAATTATCAGCCTCTTTGAAAAGACCCAAATTCTGGACTCAGAGGTCAACTGAGCTAAACTCAACCTCACAGAGGTTCGAAAGTTATTCACCCACTTTGCAGAAACCCTCATAGCTGACCTTGCTACTTTCCCAGCACAAAATATCACTGCACTTCTGATTAGCGACACTTACGCTGCCTGCTGAGAAGACAGAAAAGCACTGCCGCAATATCTGGCAGAAACTGGTTATGAGAAAGAAACTCCACAGATTTTTTGGAGCTGCTGGCCTCTATAGAATCTGGATCCTTGTGTTCATAAAAATGATGATGCTTACTCAGACTGTCAGCCCCTGGGAGGACCCAGTGTCCCATCCGTACAAATACTTGGATTCAGTTGCTAAGGGCTGTATTCCCCCTTTGCCTTCATGCTGTAGTAGCCACTCTCCTTCTGGTCAAGAAAGCTGACAAGCTCACCTTAGGCCAGGACTTAACTGTACAGGTACCCCATGCTGCACGCACCTCCTAAATAACCGTGGATCACTCAGTCCTGCCACGTACCTGCCCACCAAGCTGGTCCCACCAGACCATGACTGAAAGATAAGCCCCCTGACAGATGCTGAGTACAACCTGTTTATGAAAGGAAGTAGTTTTGTTAGGAATGGAGTCTGACAGGCTAGATACACTGTGGTCATCTTGCACAAAGCTTTTTGGCTGAGGATCTCCTGCTTCTGCTTCCTGCTGCTATTTGGAAACCTGCCACCAAACACGCACTCCTAAGCCCCCACTGGAAATCCAACTGACTGAAACATCAACCCCAGTCCGACAAACTTTATCCAGTACTCCCAGAAGATCCATCTGAGTCAGAGCCAGACCTGCCCCCACTGTATGTTTTGCAAGCTCAAGCAGCAGCACTGGCACTTGTACCACTGCAACCAGCTCAGGCCTCAGCATCTGAGTCACTGGCTCTGACCACCCCCCCACCATTTGAAGATATACAGATAGAGTTAGTGCTCATCTACACCTACCTGGGCTGGCTCAAGGTATTTCCTACCCAAGCTGAAAGGGCAATAAAAGTTTATAGGGTCCTGCTGTGAGAAATCATCCCTACATGTGGCCTACCCTTGATCATTGGCAGCAACAATGGGCCCACATTTGTAGCATAGATAACTAAATAAAAACTACATATAGCACACAGGTCATTAACTCTAAAAAGTTGAGAAAATAAAACATAACCCTACAGAAACAGCTTGTAACCAGCTCCACAAAAGTTTAGCTAAAAGATCAGCTATACCTGTAGGCATTCCTGCAAATGCCTATACCCTAGGTGCATATTAACTACTTCTATAAGTTTCAGAAATTCAGTTTTAGATCAATCATTCCAGAGTTCTGAAGAATTTACCTGGGCCAGACAGCTCCCCTGGGGCTCACTCTGAAGAGGCAAGGAACTCAAAGCCCTGCTCTGGTCACTCTGGGTGCTGACTCTTCCATGCAAGGCTGAAGCCTGAGGACACCATTCACAGGATTGCTCCATACCTCAATGCTATTTTTGTGCCTTTTCAGGCTGCTTACCCCAGTCCTTGTTTTGCCTTAGTTCTATGGGTAATTGCTCTGAGAGAATATAAAATAACCAGTATGACTCTTACAAATGATAAAGATTTGACAAGCATTCAAAGAGCATTGGACAGTCTCCTAGGTCAAATTAACTCCTTTACTCTCTTGTCAGAGTCAATTTAGTGAGAAACCCTACAATTAGGGAAACAAACCACAGACTCTTAGTGGAAATTTTTAGTCTTGGAGACCTTGGCTAGGGTCCATCCTAGGACTACTGGTAGCCCCAGTGTTGATCTTATATGGATCCAGTGTTTAGGTTGACAAAATAAATTCCAAGAAAGCCCTTTCTTCAAGTACAAGGTCCTGAGTTCAATCCCTAGCTTCTAGTTGGGCTTGTGACATGTAACATGCCCAGTGAAGATTTGCCAGAGAAACTAAAAGAAGGGAATAATGTAGCCGAAGATGTCCCCCTAACCCTGGCAGTATACTTCAGTTTGTTAGTTGCCCAGGTCATAGTTCTGGTTACAGTTTCCATTACTTTTATTTCTTAGAAATGACTGGTCACTGTGATTCATATTTTAAGAACCAATCCTCAATCGATAAGTTACTCTGTGTCTGTACTTCCTGCTTGCTTATCCCATATAAGCCCTAGGTCACCAGAGATCAGTGCCTGATATTTTGGTAATGATCCTGATCAGTGCCAGTCAATGAAAATAAATCTGTCTCCAAATCCTGGGTGTCATTTCAGTGCTCCTGTTTGCCATTGAAAAAGCACAGGAAAGGTCTTCCTTTTTTTTCTTTTTTTGTATTAGGAATCAAATTCAGGAACTTGTGCTTGAAGAAAGGGCTTTTTTGGAAGTTATTTTGTCAAACTAAAGACTGGATCCACATAAGAAGAACATAATTGCCTTTAATTTTCTTTCTGAAATTCCATTAAGCAAGAAAGATAACACGTATCACATAGAAAGAGACAGAAATGGAACACCACACTTAAAGTCCTCAGAAACTTTGTTCCAGGCCGTGTATATGGACACGCAAATAAATTTGTATGCCTTTTCTTTGGTTAGTCTATTACATGTCTATGTCAGGAAACTCAAGATTTAATAGTTTCTGTTTTGCAGTCAGGTGTGGTGGTCTATTATAATTTATATTTATAATCCTAATACTCCGGGAGACTCAGGCATAAGGATCATAAATTTAAGCCCCATCTTGGCAACTCTGTAACTTAATGAGATGCTGTATCAAAAAAAATTTAAAAGGGCGCAGGTCATAGTTCAGCCTGAAAAGCCTTGGTTTGATCCCTAGTATCAATACATACATACACACATACATACACGCATACATACATATATACATGCATACATACATACTGCTGTGTTGAAAACACTTGTGTGACAGGAAAGATAATATGCTTTATAAAACTGCTAAAAATCAAAAAGAATTTTTGTGATGGCAAATTTGCAGACAGTCAAAGATGCATGCAACAAATGTGAATCAGATTGTTTCATGAAATGTCAGAAAAGAGTAAAATAATACTCCCAAATAAGGGTATATAACTTTCTTTTCAGATTTATGCAACTAATATACATAGATGTAAATTATAACTTAAATACTTCAAGTAGATTCTCAACTATCTCACTAATTTCTGTTTAAATTGGCAAAAACATGTGTTCTTTTGAGTTTTTGTTTCAGAAAATAGGCACTGACTTTTGGGAGAGTTTTGTGGGAGAGCTTTGTATTCAGGTCTGTGAATAATTAGGGGAAATGTAAGGAAAGACAGTAAGTAGGAAGAAAAGACAGGCACAAATTACCTACCTTTCCTTTATTTATGTTTCTTAACAATTATCATTGCAATGTTTTAGAATAAGAAAAGTTTTAATAAGCCACTGGATTGTTGACTTCTTCTTGGGCCCATGAGGTTTTTTAGAAGAAAGCGCACTACTGCAGTAGCCATAGCAACTTCAACCCTATAGGCCCTGTTCTGCCAGGTCTGATGTACAACAAATTCAGGGAGTGGGAAAGGTGTGGGGGGCGGGGGATGATATGCTACCATAATAAAAAATGTTTCCCCACTTTTCCTATTTTTAAAGTATGATATTTACTGTTCTTTAATTAATAAATGCACCCATCTCCAAATCAGGGACCTATGATCTCAGAAACACACATGCACACACTCATATATACAAACACATATACACACTTTCACCTATTACATCTCTTTGATCTAATATTCCCCACCATGCCCAACAGAATTTGGCTAATACAATGTCAGCATTGTGTGGACTGGAAGATTCCACTTTGCCTACTGGTGCATCTCCCTGCCTGCTTGCAGCAGAACACAGAAACCCCAGGTGCATGTCTCATTGTGAATGCAAAAAGAAGACTCTCAGAGAGCATTGTGACCATTGTTGTGGAAGAAAATCCTTGTGAGGATGTAGGATTGATGATCTCTCCTTCAGCACGACCTACAGGAAGCATTCCCTTTCTAGGTCCACTGGTCCTGTATTTTTCCAGCTATCTCTTCAAACTCTTAAATTTCAAAGAGAAATTCATAAGCTTAATCAGACATGTTTAACCAAGCCAGTCTGATGGGCTTTTCTTATTAGGGGCTGTGGGCAATAAAAAAAATGTACCTTTCATCATTTTAAATGTTCTTTTTTATTAAATGCCTTTTTTATCCAACCTCTCTATATATAATTAGGAGGGGAAAATAGGTAATAAATAGCAGTCAGTCTTGATATGATGTAGAGAAAAACACAGGACGTGAAGTTTGTATTGAAGACAACATTTGAGAGAAATATGTGACATTAGTAAATGTACCATATATTTCAGTGGCCAGGTGTTTAAAGACTTATAAAAGTGCTTACTCTTTCGGCCTCTCTCAGTAACAGACCCGCAGTCATAGGCCGCGTGATCCGTGGACAGAGGAAGTGTGCTGGCTCTGTGTTAAGCATCGCAAGGGCGCTGCTCGTCTACGTGCGGTGGACTTTGCAGAGCTGCATGGTTACATCAAGGGCATCGTAAGGACTTTATCCATGACCCGGGCTGCGGCGTACCCCTCCCTAAGGTGGTCTTCTGAGATTCTTACCGATTCAAAAAGCATATGGAGCTGTTCAACGCCGCCGAGGGCATCCACACGGGCCAATTCATGCTCTGCGGCAAGAAGGACCAACTCAACATTGGCAATGTTCTCCGTGTGGGCACCATGTCTCAGGGGACCATTGTGCGCTGCCTGGAAGACAGGCCTGGGGACTGGGACAAGCTGGCCCGAGCCTCTGGAAATTATGCCACAGTCATTTCCCACAATCCTGAAACCAAGAAGGCTGGAGTGAAGCTGCCCTCGGGTTCCAAGAAGATCATCTCCTCTACCAACAGAGCTGTTGTTGGTCTAGTAACTGGTGGTGGCAGAATTGATAAACGTATCTTGAAGGCTGGCGGAGCCTACCACAAATATAAGGCAAAGAGGAACTGCTAGCCACGTGTACTTGGCGTGGCCGTGAATCCTGTGGAGCATCCCTCTGGAGGTAGTAACCACCAGCACATCAGCAAACCTCAACGATCCGCAGAGATGTCCCTGCAGGGTGCAAAGTGGGTCTTATTGCTGCTCGCAGGACTGGGTGACTCCGTGGAACCAAGACTGTGCAAGAGAAAGAAAATTAGAGCTGAGGGGCTCAATAAAGTTTGTCTTTGGAAAAAAGAAAAGACTTCTAAAAATGCTTTAAAAATAACTAAATTGATTAAAAATGAACCTGAGAAAGCAAATACTTTTCCATGTTGTGATATTTGAGGTAGGCAAAGGAAGAGCTAAGAAGGCCTATGAAGTTGACTCCAGAATTGTGCTTATGCTGTCCTTTCCCAGGGACCATTGCATGGAGCTTTAGTCTCTCTGAAAAAAACAAAACAAAACAAAACAAAAAAACAGAGGGGGGATTTTCTTGGAAAATACTTTTGGGAAATTTTGCATGGCTTACATCTTTCTAGGAGAGTTTTAATGCACATTAGCTCATTAAAGCTTCTGAAAAGAAACCTATTAAACTTTGCTTAACCCGGTGTTTAGAGTCTAGATTCCAGAACTCATTTGAGTATAGGAATCCATTTTGCATACAACTCCTATTAACATCCCAAAGGAACAGTATTTCCTGGAATATATCTAGGAAACTTCAATTTTAGTCTACTATGTTTCTTGTTTGACTTTAAAATAACTCATTGCTTATCTGTAATTGGAAAGAGCTGCAGTCCACTCTCATCCACCCCAACAAAACCTGACCTACTGAAATTCTTTTCCTAGCTGAGGACTAGCTCCTTCCATCTGCCGAAGGAGCTCCTGTGGTCAGGCTGGACCTAAATGCCACCAGGTTGATCTTGCTGAGTGTGCTTGGCAGTAGCCTCTGGGGCATTTTGAAGTCTTGCTGCTCCCCAAGTGTGGTTTGATCCCAGTTGCATCTGTCTGTATTGGGAAGGTATTAGAAATGCCGACCCTCAGGTCCCACTCAAGAGTGACCAAAGGAGAGTCTTTAAAAAAAAACAAAAAAAACAAGATTTTCAGGTGATTTGCTTTCAGTAAAATAGAGTCTGAGAGGCATGAGGCAAGGAGAAGATAGTTGGTTCTACCAAAAAATGGAAGGTGAGCAGGTGGTGGGGGCTGGGGTGGTCACCTGGCTTGACTTTGTTCACTCAGAATAACTGAAACTCACACAGAATAACTGAAATTCAGGCTAGTGTACTTTGTGTGGTAGAGGCAGAGAATCAGGACAGAGACAGAGAAAAACCAGGAGGATAACTCTGAATATTCATTAGGGAAGTAAAAAAAGGATTGGTCCAGGCGACTGAAACCAATAGACACGGGAGCCTAGGAATGTCAAGAACCCAGGCCTGGTGGGAATATATCTTCTTGTGAGTGTCAGACTCAGGTGATAAAAGTAGCCCATCACAAGCGTGGGACTAAGACTGACAGTCAATGGCCCTGCATCCCAGCTGAACTCCTCAATGAGAAAGTACATACAGTGACTCCATCCAGGTATGAAATCAGAGCTCGTTTTCATTTATCTTAAAGCTAATTTTAAAACTCAGTATTTATTTCAAGTTTTTGTCAATTTTTCAGCTTGTATCCACATGCACTCACTAAAGAAAGAAAGAAATACCTAGATTTCATGCTTCATAATTCACAAATTCTCCTGCCCTTACACACATGCATGAACATGTATGCATGTGCACACACAATGTCTTATTCTTCTTTGGGTAACATATTTAGCACATAGCAAAAAATTAAGGACAAAAAAAATCCCAAACATAGTGTTATAGTCTTAAGCAAAGTGCTAATTCTAACCTTTCCTTCTATAGCTCAGAGGTGGAGCTCTGTATACTATCACCTGCTAAGAATTTTCCCCCCACTACTATATCCACAACAGATGTACTGAGTGGATAGTGCTTGAAACACGACTTTGAAAAATGTAGTTCAGTGTTAGAATTTGCCTACAAACTTAAAGATATAGAAGATTCTATCTCTTTCATTCCTTCCTCCCAACTACCACATTCTGCCTATAAGGAAAAGATTAATTGGAAAGGCATGTGTCATCCATGAATCTATAGAAGACTGAGACATGTAATCTCCAGCTTCTGGTATAAGCTAAGCTGGTGCTGTCTTCATTTTATGAGACCCAAGAAGATAGGGAATCTGTTCAAGGCCAAAACCCTAACTAGAAACTGCTGCCAACACTGCCAGCTACTTAGCCCACCCCCAGGGCACACTGCTCCTACCTGGAGAAATCAAAGCTACAGCTAGCATGCCCATGGCGCAATGACATCCGCACATGAAAGGAGCTCACAACTCAGTCATACATCTAGCTCAGATGGAAAAGACTGCTTCTTGCTTTCAAAAACCCTCTTGACCTATTTTTTAAACATTTTTAATTTTGGCAGAAACTTTTGCGATTTGAAAATGTAGTTTTTACCCTTAATTTAAACCCTTGTGTATTTTAAAGGGCTATTTAAGTAAAAACAACAACAACAACAATAAACAAACAAACAAACAAAAAAAAACCCATGCCTTTCTGGTTAAGTGGGAGACTGTGCTGCATACAAAGAAGGAGAGGGGGAGTCCTGAGGCTGTTGCTGGTTGATTCCCAGAAAGATTCAGGTAAAAGCTGTTGGAGGAACAGTTGTCAGCAGAGGAGGCCTGACTGGGGTGTGAGAGGAGCAAAGCAGGGGTTGTATGTGCTGCTCTAGGAGCAGAAAAGAAAGACAAATGAAAGGAGACCAGAGTGATAGGGAGCAAGCGCTAAAGACGTTATAAGTGTAACAGCATCCAGGAGATTAGCAGGGCTATGTCACCTAATTCCATCCCAAGGCCACAGGATAGAAGTGGGAAAGTAGCTATGTGCTTAGATAACTCTTCTTTTCACTACTTACTTCCTTCTAAGATAGGGGTGGGTGCCTTGAGACAACAATCACTCCATCCGAATCTTTGCATCCTTAGCACCTGACGCAATGCTTACTACAAAGTGGATGCTGGATGTAACAGTCAGTGTATACTAGAGAAATAGTTATATACCGGATACACAAATGTATAAGAATTTGCAAGATTGGCTTACAGTGGCTAGCCACAGAGTTGGATGCGGAAGCATGCAGGGGGTCTGTTTGCACACTGGAGATCCAAAGAATCCAGTTGAAGGTCTGGAGCTCACTGTAGCACCCCTTGAGAGTCCGTATCAGGAGGTTGATTGGTCTGAGACAGAAGGCTGAAGAGTCTGTGCCAGAAGCCAGGAGATGACGTCCAAGGTGAAGACAAAGTCTGGAGCCCCCCTGAAGAAAAAGAAACAGATCCATCCTTCATTTCCCTTTTATACCATCTAGGTGACAAGTTGCCCTAGGGTGGGCCTTCCACAACCTAGGGTGTGGAATTGCTGAGCTGATTTAGTTGAGCTTCTCTTGCTCAAGTTGACACAATCAGTCAATCATCACACTGGGAAAATGCTTCCAACATACAGAAAAAACACATAAAGGAAAGAAGCCATTTTCAACCCAAATCACCCAAAGGTAACCAAGTTTATTTTGAAACTTTAATGATTAGCGTTACTTGTTAATATTACTGCTTTATATCCCAACTGGAAAAGTCATTGTTTGACAAGATGAAATAGTAAAGAAATTCCATTGATCAGTGCAGTACAGAAAGAAAGTGAATTAAATTCTGTTTCATTTAGCTGTCCAGTCAGATCAGTGCAGCTGCTAAGCCTACAATATCTCTGGATGGACAAATCAGCCTCCTTTAGTGGGAGTCCAGAGGAAGATTAAGGCCCAGTTGGACTCCTCTGTGAGCATAAAGGAGAAAGGCAATCACACAGGGGTGATGGCATGTTGCAGGTTCTAGGGAAAAGCTTATACAGCTGAGATTAAGTTGGTTACCTAAGTGCGTACTAATGGACAATATGAGGCAGATGAATCTTGTGTTACTTTAATTGCTTTTACTCACATTTGAGTGAATAAAATTAGACCAGCCAGAGGCTCCACACTCTTCTGCTGACTAGCTCAGAGGAGTGGGCTGGCTCCCTACAGGTGGCATCTGGGCAGCGACCTGCGACTGAGGCAATCCTCGCCAGTTGGCTACATCTTTCCCCCTCTTTCTGACCACTGCTTGATTCCTAGCTTTCTTTATGTTGTGCTTTTAAATCTATCAGTTCTCAACCAAAAGACTAGATCAGTTACCTGGTCTGACTTTTCCTTCTGAATTTCATGATGGGCTAATTCCTTTGTATGCACAGTCTTAGTGGTGGCAGGAGTTTTCTGTACACAGAGATTGCCTTGACTAATGGAAGAAAAACCACAAGCCCAAATCTCATGCAGTGTATGGCCTCTTGCTCACCCTGGAGTCAATTTACCCATCCCCAAGAATCAAAAATAGGTAACAGCAGGAGGAGATGTGGGGCTTTCTTTACTTTGTCAGTAGGAAGTCGCCCCCCATGACCATGATGCTGAGGCTGAGGGTAGGATCCAGATTCCCCCTTGTGAGTCAGCAGGCTTCCCTTCACATATATGTCATACTTGTGGACAGTGGAAGAAGGTGGCCCACTCTGACATGAGTTAGAGACTCAAGGATTTTGCAAAGGCATCCTGTTTAGCACAGCAGCGAGTAATGTTTGAGGCTGTGGTTGCTCCTCCACTTTAGGTTCCTGGGTGATTACAATAAGCAGTGCCTAAATCAAGATGCGCAGATGTTATGAGTGACTGAGGAATACATTACTAGGATTTGAGAGATATTTGTTACTGCTGCAATACCTATCATTTCCAAGTCTATAGATATTTCTCTAAATATGTCTTTCTTATACTATATCAGCTTTCCCTCCAGTGTACATTTATTCACATAGGGTAGTTCTTTAAGATATTTTCCCTGCCAGATCTCATCAGCAGGAGAATAGAAATAGCTGTTATATTGCATGTCCTATTTTCCCTTCCCATGGCTTCTTAGGAGTAACTGAGACTAATGAAAGGATACCATTCCAGCTTTGCCTTGGAGATAAAGTAGTAAAACATGAAAAAGCAAAGTATGCATTCATAAAAATGATGAAAATAATTTTACAATATAAATTCACAAATAAGATACTAGAGGGAAAGAGGTTAAATTTTTGATGATTATTTTGAAAAAGAATAAGTTGAGATCATTATAATAGCTGTAAAATTTCACTAGTTTAATATTAATTTGCTTACAAGAATATATAATTTAAATCTGTTTTCTCAATTACTAATGTGCTCAATGCCACCCAACATTTTCCTATTAAAAATACTAACCATTTGTATTGCATAAATTATAGAATCTTTCTTTAAAAAATCTAATATTTTATAAGTGAAAATACTGTGCAATATTTTCATTTATAAAATAACACAAAGAAAAAAGTTCTAGAATTTCTTGCAATTCTACCACCTATAAATTACTATTGAACAGTTTGTTTCTTAACTTTGGAAACTTTCAAATACATGCATGTTACCATAGACTGAATTATACACCTTCCCCCACCAAAATTTATATGCTGATTCTCTAAACCCCAGTGTGATGTTATTTGAAGATGGGAGTATGGGAGATAATTAAGTACAGATGAAGTCATGAAGGTAGGGTTCTCATAATTGGATAAGAGCACCTATAAACAGAGACATTGGAGAACTGGTTCTCCCTCTCTATTCTCAACATGAGGACATAGTGAGAAGGTGCCACCTACAAACCAGGGAGAGAGTGCAGAGCAAAACCCAAAGTCTAATTGACTTCAGACTTCAACCTCCAAAGTTATGAGAAAAATTTCTGTTCTTTAAGTCATTTGGTTATGGCAGCTCAAAATAAGTAGTGTGTGTGTGTGTGTGTGTGTGTGTGTATGTGTGTGTATGTTTATAACTAAATGATTATTATTTAAAAGAACTGAAAGATGGTATGTTGTGCAATGGTAGCAAATAGATACAGAAGTCAAGAATATTTTCAGCTGGGGATATTAATGTGTATTTGGGAGAATTATTAAGGTCTGATTATTAAATAAGATTTTTCCTTCTCAGTTGTACTCATTTAATAAGAATTAAATAAAATGATTAAAAATAGCTAAATTCTTTGACATACTATTGCAACATACAGGAATTTAATCAATAAAAAATATTTACATTCAATTTTTATTATAATAAAAGCTAAAAACGTACTAATGTCCAAAAATATGATGCTAAGAAAATTTGACATATTCATTGATACAATAGAATAACCTATAGTCTGTAAAGTTATATTCCAATTGAGTACAAATAAGACTCAGGAGATCTGTGTAAGATTAATAGATTGATTCAGTATCAATACCATGAATGCTACATATGTTAGTCAGTTTTCTGTTACTGTGACTAAATGCTTGAGAGAAACACTTTAAAGGAGGAAAAATTTATTTTGGTACATAGTTTTGGAGGTTTAAACTCAAATTTGGTTGCTCCCATTGCATTTAGGCCTGTGGTGATGCAGAAATGTCATGGCAGAAGGGAATGGAGGAGAAGAGCTGCTTGCCCCACGGGAGCTGGGGTGGGGGTGGGCAGGCAAGAGATACACCGTTTCAGAGCATGCCTTCGACTTTCTCCAACGAGACCCTATTCCTACGGTTTCCACCAGTTCCCCAGAGTTCACTCAGTTCTTAACTTATAAGTCCACTGATTGATTGATTTCTTGATGAGATCACAATCCTCATGATAAGATCATTTCCCAAAACATTGCCATTTTGGGGGCCAAGTTTCCAACACGTGAGTCTTTAAGTCTTTTATGTCCAAATTCTAATGCCATATTATACTGTAATATGTTACAAAATGTTACCATTGGGGGAAATTGGGCAAAACATACACAGAATTCTTTCAAAGGATCATAGTACTTGGAAATAAATTCTTGTTCCAGGATTCTAAAGCAATGGATCAACATTGTACAGAATTCCATAAAGGTGGCCCAGTATGCTGATAGCATGCTTTGAGTAGATGAAATTTTATTTTAGAAAAGTAATTTTACTACCTAATCCACTCTGCATTACACCACTTCTTATTTAATGAAAAGATATTCTTTTTTAATGTAAAGAAGCAGAAAAATCATATGGTGCAAATGTAATTTGTTGTTTTGTTTCATGGAAGAATAGTGATATATAAGAATGTCAAAAATATATTCCAGAAACATATTTATTGACTTGGGGATTTGTTAACAAAATTTTCACAGTATAACATGGCTTAGTGCAATAGCTAGCATTTTTAAGGCTATCTCAGTGCTCTCACTGACTCCTCCTCCTGAGACAGTAGGTAGGTCTTGGCATGTTCTCAGAGTGATGACAGAAACACAAGAGCCCAAGTCTATGTCTAGGCTTGGAGCCAGCACATCATCACTTCAAATTTATTCTTTAAGCCAAAGCTTAAATCTCAGGATTTAACACAGCCTGTTAAGGGGAGGTGGTCGTGGTGGTTACACCCATGCTGGAAGGACATTGCAAATTTGCAAGGCAAAGTTCAAAGATACAGAGAAAGGTAAAGAAATGAGCCATTCCCACAATCAACTACCTTCTTGTGTTCTCTAGCTACTATCACTTTTCTCTGAAAGAAAGATTGATGGACTTTTACAGGAAAACTCATCAAAAGGGTTGTCTTTGCTTGCTATTTCTATTCTTCTCTTTTTTTTCTTGAACACACTTAGTTACTTTTTTTGTTGCTGAGACAACATACCCAATACACAAAGTGAAATGGGGGAAGGGTTATTTAGTTCACAGTTTGTAGAAGTTTCAGTCCATAGTTGGATAGTTTCAAGGTAGGTTGTAATGGCAGAGAAGAAATAGTTTATAGCAAGCAGGCAGGTGACAGTACATTATCCCTTTTTCTGTCCTTTATATTTTATGCAGGTTACCTACCCTAGGGTGGGTGTAGCACACACATCTTTAATTAATCCTAGCCAGAACTATGCCAAACTAATCAGTGGACTGATTTAGTAACCATACACCCTTAATCCCAGCACCACACACTCTAGAGTCAGCCACTTCTAAAAAGCAGTTCCCTCCATGACTGCAAGAGGCTTTGGGGGACATATGGACACAAGCCATAACACTCACAGAGGTCAAGTTCATTCCTCACCACACGTTGTAGTCAGGGTTTGCAAGGAAAACAATTTAATACAGGACACATAGTTTACAGGATTATTTGTAATAGTCATCCAAAGAGCCAAATGCAAAAGAGTGTAGAAAATCTGTCCACATACTAGAGACACAAAGAATTCAACTTAGGGCCTGAATCCCATGACAGTGTCCTACATGAGTCTAGTTGAAGACATAGAGCCCATGAGTCCAACCAGAGGCCTACAACCCACTACAATGTCTCATGCAAGTCTGTTTCATGAATCTGCACTGGGAAGGCCTAAAGGTCAGTGGTAGAGGCTAGAAAGTCTGTGCCAGTGGGATGAAGGATCTGTGCTAGCAGGCTGAGGGATCTGTACTGGAGCCAGGAAGCGATGCTCAAAGTAAGGACCAGAGCTCCTCCAACAATGAGAACAGCCAAGTTCATATCAGGAAAACCAGTATAACAAGTTCCCCCAGGAGAACCAACAGTACTCCCTCTTCCTCTTCAGTTCTCCTTTTTATGTTGTTGGCAACAAACTTCAGTTGGGCCCTCCACACCCAGCATCACACTATTCAGTTCAGCTGGGTATTACAAGTTGACCACCAGTTGGCAATGTACCACACTACAGCACTGAATCTGCTCTTAAAATGACCCTGTATAGCCCAATTCAGTGGTCATGTCCTGACCCCCTTTTTATCTAACCTTAATTCTGTTTCATTTTCTCTGCCTCAAAATGTTTTCTTTTTTTACTTTCAGAACACCATACTCTGAGACATTTCTTTCCTGCCTGACTCTACTGTCACCCTTGATTCTCTCTGAGGGTCCTTTGCAGTCTTCTCTGCTACCTCCTAACATACTCCTGACTGCAGGAACTAAATTTTTGAGCACTCATAAATTCAGACTTTGATTTAACCGCATTCCCAAGGAAATTACATCCAATCACATAGCTCAAACTAAGCATTTTCTGCTGGCAATGAGCAAATTGATTTGTCTACTTCCATCCAACCTTCTGCATCTCATACTGACTAGCCTGCATCTCTTCTTAGGTGTCTAATAGACCACTTACACTTAGTAAGTCCAAAACCAAGTACTTGATTCTTTCTGCATCTTCCCTCAAGCACAATCCAGAACATTCCTCTGTACAGTCTTCCTGCCTTCATCTGAGCAGTACCATTCTTCCAGTTGTTCAGGCCCCAAATCTTGAAGTAATTATCTTTTAACTTAATCTGCTTTCCCCACAAACCATCAAATCTACCAGCAAGTACCATTGGCTTGACCATTAAACAATACCCAGAACCTGGTCACTTATCTCCTTCACCTCCTCCACACCCTTTACTATGGTCTTTTGCTTGAGTTATCAACATAGTCTCCAAACTGGTCTCTCTGCTCTTTTCATGCTGCCCCAAATTCATACCCTGTAGGAAGTGGATGAAGCTGGAGATCCATCACACACGTGAGGCTAAAGCAAGTCCAGTCCTATGAGCACAGAGAGCCCAAAGTGAGCTAGGTAAACAAGATGTTCCAGCTCTGAGAAGGCAAGATATCCTGGCCAGCAAGGCAAACAAGTTGCTAGGCAGAGGGGTTGAAACTGACATCTTCCTCCCAAGTGTATAACTAAATGTGAGGTTGATAGTTGAGCAGTTGCTTTTTTCCAATCAGGAGAGAGCACTCCACCTGATCTCAGCTTTCATCCCTTTTATTTTCTCATTCTCTTGCTGTCCTTCCCTCCAAGAACATTGAGAGCATGCAGCAATGCCCCACACAGGAGTCAGTGATCTTTGTCAAATATAATTTGGATTCCATCGTTCTCCATCCCAAACACGGATTGTGGTCTTGCTCAATATAAAAAACAAAGTCTTTATCATGGCCTTCAAGACTGTCTGTAACCTTGGTCACCTTTCAGATTTTTTATCCCATCATACTTTTTCCCATTCTCATGGATCCAGGAATATAGGCATGCTGTTCTAAGACAAGCTAAGGCAGCCCCCCTCTGAGAGTCATTGCATCTACTGCTCCTTTGGATCAAAACATTCTTGTCTCCAAAAGCACTTGTGTCTCTGAACTCTCGTCTTGGGTCTCACTTGTGCAGTAAAAGAGACCTTTATGATTACAACTTAAGAAATAGAACATCAATACTTTACTTAACTAGCATTTGTAACTGCCTGACAGATGATCTACCCAGTTGTTTTCTAGCTTCTCCCTTACAATATAAGCAGTAATTTTTCTTCTCATTCATTAAAGTCTGCTCTTGAATAGGCTCACTCACACTTTGGCAAAAATGCCTGATCGTGGCCTTCTGTGTTTCCATTACCTTGGGTCTCCATTTTTGTCCTAGGTCAGTCCCCTCTGCCTCATCCTCCACTGGATATCAAGACTTGGTTACATTGCACATTGTCATACAGTAAAGGATAAGGACATGCTTTAGTGATAAACAGGAAAACTCAAGAAGGCAAGAGTAAAAGACAAAGGAAGGCCTGGCTCCTGCGCATCTAGACCCCTTACGCCACTGAGAGGCCAGCTGGGACAGGTCGCTGCCCCTTTTGCAGTGCTGCTCCCAATATTACTGTCAAAAACTGTTTCATTTGTTATTTGGTACTGAAGATCTAGAAGAGCATCAGGTCTATAGGTTAGGCTTCTGGTATACATTTGCTAAAGAATGTACAAATGCAGAGTATTGTATTTTAAAACTTTGAAATCTAATATAGACCTTTTAAAAATTTGCACTTGTTTTTACTGATTTAGAAGACATCGATTACACAATTGGATATTAGATTTTTCCAAAACATTCTGCCTGACACACTAGTTGGAATTTCTCCATCCTAAGCTTTCTAGTGCTGCCTTGCAGGGTTCACTTGCATCTTGCTGGCATTTCCTTTGTGGGAACTGAGGCTCAGATTTTTCAGTTTTGCTGTTTTTTTTTTTTTTATGTTTCCCATATTTGAAGAAAGATCTGATTTTCCTTGCCCATTGTCTCTTCTGTTCTCTTTATAATTTTATATTATTTTTATTCATTTAATCTTATTTTAGGGGCATTTTGGTGGGAACATAAATATCATAATAAATACATAATAAATGGCACATTTTCTGCATCATATGAATTACAAACATTATTTCCCTGTTTATCATCAGCATTTTGCTTTTTCTATTGTTCTCTGTAGCATATAAATGTGAATTTACATACAGTCAAATATGTGAATCCTTTCTTTAAGGTTCATGCTTTAAACATTGCATTACTTAGAAAGGGCTTTTCTACCCTAGTTCATATAATTATATGTTCACTTTTCCCAGTAATTTTAGGAAGTTACTTTTCTTCATCTTAAACATTTCCTTGTGTAAAATTAAATAGGTTACAATATCAAAGGAGGATTGTGGTCAGGTCTTCTTCTCAAGAAATGAATGAGAAACTGCTCCTATAAGTCTACAGAATGAATTTAAGGTGGATATGCAACAGGGTTTAGTTTAAGAATGTTGTTAATTCACTAAATGAACTGAATAGCTCCTTTCTACAAGATTAAGACAAAACAAAACAAAACAAAAGTAGTCTGGTATGGTTTGGTGCCTTTTTTATGAAAATGGTGCTGCATATTTATCCTACAGAGAACCCACTGCAGTTCATGGTGCTCTCACACACATCATCACCTCTCCTCCTGGGCAGCTGGAAGCAAAGCAGACCTGATTTACTGAAGGAATCTACCCCCTGGACATTTGGTTCACGAAAGTCCCATACTTAATGGCCTTATAAAGTTTGGCTAATGCATGAAGTAGGAAGGTACTGTGGTTTGAACACGGTTTGTCCCCTAGAGATTGTTGCGCTGGAAGCTTGGTCCTCAGCACAGTGATGTTGATGTGGAAAAACCTCTAAGAGGTAGATTTAGTAAAACGCAATTAAGTCATCAAGGCTCCTCCTTCATGGATAGATTAGTACTATTTTATGGGAGTGAGGTCTTACAGGAGTGGATTAGTTCCCTGGAGAGTGAGTTTTTAATTTTTTTTTATTTAAGAGAAAAAAAGACACATATAAGAAAGACAAAAAGCAAAAGAGACAAACAAACGACTAGAGTAAATGCATAACAGTAACATTATAGGTTTACAAAACAGGATGATAGAAACTTGACAATGGTTGCAATATTGCATATCATTATCTTCAAAATCGTTGTTTACATTAACAGATATAGACATGTAAAGTTGTTTTAAAGCACTGAGCCTAGCCCCTCCCTAGTCTCTTCTTACCTGTCATGTCACGTGGTCTCTCTCTCTGTCTCTGTCTCTCTCTCTCTGTCTCTCACTCCCTCTGTCTCTCTTTCTCTTCTTCCTTTTTCTTTCTTTCTCTCAGTCTACCACCATGTCACCATGTGAAGTCTTTCAGTATGTTCCAATGTAGCCAAAGGCCTTTATCAGAAGATAAATTTGTGGAGTCACCTGAAGTTGGACTTTCAGACTCCAAAATTATGAGCTAAATAAATCTCCTTTCTTTATACATTATTTTGCATCTGGTATCTTATTACAGCAACAGCAACAACAACAACAACAACAACAAATGGACCAAGACAGAAGGGAAGAATGGCAAAAAGAAAATATGCAAAGACACTTGATGTTAATATTTTGAAATGTGCCTACTGCACAAAGCTAGAATCAGAAGAATGTAATTTTTCTGGTCTGCTTGTTCTAGCAGGTTGTCTAGGTTTGTTGTCAGTTCCAAGGGAACACGGAGAGTATAAAAGATATTTTAATTCAAGTTATTATTTCACTCATTCCATTCTCCTTATAAAACTGTCTGCTGTAAAACCATTCTAATATGAAACAGCTCTAACTTGCTACTAAACCACATATTAGTTTCTGTTAACATCGAATCGCAGTGGCAGACTCATCTAGTTGTTGTAACACATGAAAATCTACAAGTATCACTCAGGTGCAAAATGGCTGCAACTAGACTTTCAAAAAGAGAAGAGATTTCAATAAAAACTTGTTTTCTGCCTATTCAGGCTGACACCCAAATAGCCATTTGCACATACAGCTGACTTATCCTAAAAATTTGCCAACACAGAATTCAATCTTTCTCCTAGTTCATATACCTAAAACAGTTACTCCATTAAGAATGTTTGGTTAATTCAAAACTATTACTAGAAATATCACTGTAATTAAATGACTAAGAAGAAAGTCCACTTCTGCCAACTAAGAATTACTCAAAGAATTAAGACTTTGGTTTCACATAAGTGAATTTCCACTCTCAGAAATGTCATCTATTGTAACAGAACTTCTTAAATCATCAAAAATGTAACGGAAAGCTGGCTAGAGTTCTGACAGTGTAGTTATTACATAGGTATTTTCCAAGAGAAATTATTCATAGTAATTCATTTTAACTTGGACCCCCTATAGCTAGAATGATGAGGGCCTTCCATATTGGAAATGATGGTTCTGAATATTTTTCATTGTTTTATTATTACCAAGATTCAACATAAAAATTCATCAGTTGATTGCAAGTGTCTTCTGTTCCTCTGATTTGTTTCCTCGTGAAAGGATCTGGCATTCCCAGCTATAGATATTTCCTTAAACTGATTTGAGTTCTTCAATGGGAAACACTCATGGGAGAAGCATTAGTAAAAGTTTTCTTAATTCTGCTATCCTTGTCTTCAGTTCTTCTTACCCTACAATCCTGAAAACTTTCATATACACATTAGCAATGGATTCTTGTTTAATGTTGCCTTGTCATTTTCTAACCAAAATCATAATGGAAAACATTTTACACCAACAAAATGATCGAGTTTCTTAACTTTTACCTAGAATTTCATCAACCTCAATAGTCACATACATTATCTCACGTTGGTCAAAAGCACTTTAATGCATAAAATGGAAAAATATTCTTACTCAACACATGGATAGTGTTTGATAGATGAAGTATTTTAAATCAAGGGGCTATGGGGCAAGAGAGGAAGCAATAAAAGCAATTTTGGTGTCAAATGAATCACCAATTTAGAAAACAGAAAATCCTATGAAGAAAATCTTAGGTTTTAAATGTCCTACGTTGTCAGCTAAGGCTCTGTTTCATCAGCACCTCATTAGTTAGTAGATTTCCTTTTGAGCTAATGTCCTGCTCATTCTCTTAGTCAGTTAGAATGGGAAGCCTTCATTTTCCACTGAATTCTACATTAAATCAGTTGCCATGATGTAGAAGCTCCATCTTTGAGCTTCTTCTTCCATTCCATTTTAAAGTCCTATGGCCCCTAAAGGGGTCCATGGTCCCAAAACCTTTCTTTGCAAAAGCAAACATAAAAAACAAGCAAACAAACAAACAACCCAATGCTTCAACAATATATTGTTGGTTAAATCTATTATTTTTCTCAGTATCTGAGACTGATCATTTCTCATTTCTACAATAAAATAAATGCTCCTTCCCATCAGCAACTTTCTACCTAAAGTACATTGACATATTTAAACTAGTACTTCTCAAATTTTGATGTTCATATAAATCACTTGGAAATCTTATAAAACTACAGATTCTGGTTCCTTGCATCTTGGAAGAGAACCTGAAATTCTGTGCTAGGAAAATGCTCCACATGACACTATATGGGCCATTCTCTGATTAGCAAGATTTGAAATTATCTTATGGATAACTACAATACCAGCAATGCCTTGGCATTGTGGATGATTTCTGCAGGAAACAGTTGTACTTAGCTTTTGTTCTGTTTTCATTTTACCTTCTTTTCAAGTGTTCTTCTAGGTGCTTGCTTTATAACAGGAATAGCAGAATTGATGCAACTACATAAAAACCAAAAGGGAGACACAGTGTCTGGCTGCCTTGGGCATTCCTGTTAGCATGAACTGCAATCTTTAAGGGGTCTTAATTTTTAATAGCTATGCTATCAGATTCACAGTCTTGGCAGTAAGCTAGGTGCTACAGCTGCCCATAAAGTGTTCTGATTTATGGACTCACTGCTCCTCACCATAAAATGAGGAGAAATCATAAATTTGAAGAAAAAAAAAAAAACCTCCACAACCTAGCTAATGAGATTTCAAGTTATTTGTTATTTAATAAGAACTTTAATAGCATGAAGATCAGAATAACTCCAACTTACAAAATGCACTTAACATTCTGGAAACATCAGCAACTGAAAAGTGGGTTACATGATATAATGAGTGTAGTTGCCTTTCTCCAGACCTGTTCTGTTTCCTTGCCCTTTCTGGCTTGTTTCTGGCTCCACTCACCTTTTCCACTAGTTTACCACATGATTCATCAACTTTCTGGCATTTCCCACTTACCATCTGTGTCCAACATCCCAGTAAAATCCAATAAACCTTCTAATATTCAGCATCCCATTAGTTATATCCTTGTATATAGCTAACTCACTGGGAGGTGATAGTCATAATGATGACCTCAAGGCCAAGGGCACTACCACTCGCTGAACACCTACTGTGTGCCAAATTATGTGCTAGTTGCATCAACCAAACATCTTTCTTAATCCTCAAGTAATAAAGCTTCTAAAACGTTCTTTCACAGAAGGATTAGGTTATGTTAAATATATTTAAGAATAAATACATCTTCTTTATTCAACTCCTCAAATAGATACTAAATTTTATCAGTTTGAGTGTATACATATGGCATTAATTCAAAAGATACAAAATGGAATAGAGTAAAGAATGTTTCCCTCCTCCTCATCTCCCTCATCAAGTTTCTATCTGTAAACAACTATTGTTGCTAGTTTTTTATATGTCACCTTCCAGAAAGAAAATCCAGTAAGCATAGTCTCCTAGAGTTCTTTATAAATTTACCACCTGTTATAAATGCATATAAATGCTGAGTTTCTATTAATGTCATACTATATACATAGATTATAATTTAGAAATATATTTTCATAACCATCATGTCATTTGAGTCTCCCCACAATGCTATGAGAAAAACAGGACATTCTATTACCATTTTATACATGAAGAAACTGAGGCTCAACAATATGAAATTATTGCCCATTGAGTGAAGACCTAGTTCTTGAACAACTAGTCTAAAGCTCTTTCCATGGCACTGTGGAAAATGTAGCCCAAAGATGAAACATCAAAAAGTTAGCCCTTTTTGACCAGTCAAATAACTCTTTGTGCATAGCATGAGTTATTCAAGAATTTATGACACTCAACATGGCAGCAATAGGGTATCATATCATGTAAATAGGATATCACATAAACACCCAATATTCTGTCTTTGCAACTACAGTTGTTAATTTGTAATAAAATATTTTAACTAAACAAGGATCTGAGTCCTGCTAATGGAGATATGAGGCCCTTCCCCTGAGACAGTCATTTGTAATCAGAACACAGAAGTTGCTAGAGAAGGGCTGGATAATTTATCTACCTGATCTATTAAATGAAAAAGAGCAGAAGAAAATGGTTATGTTCTTTATTCAACTGCCTAGTAAACTTGTTTCCCCATTTGGGGATGAAATTCTTGGTAGATCTGTTAACTCTCATGCCAGGAGGAGACAAATGCCTCATGCTATGAGCTCTTGCAAGTCCAAATCAGCCTATTATCAACTTTTCAATTGTTCACTCACCTCAGAGCTTCCTCCATTACTTAGGTCAGACTGGACCCAGCTGGAGAAAGAAGCTGGGAGGAGGGATGGTGGGCTTATCACTCCTACCCTGCCTCTCTACTACTCTTCTCTGATTCAGTTGCTGCATTTGGACCTTCTAGCATCAGCATAACCATAGGGAGAAAAAAAAATCATAATGATTTTCTGGGTGTAGAAGTTGTCTGAAGGCATATTTGAAACACCACTATCGAGGAATTTTCACTGCAGCTTCTTCACAAAGGTGTCTCATCAGCTCTTGGTTTCTGGTAGTCCTTCTCTAACTCTTCTGTTAGTCTGTACCTGCTTCCTGGTAGTCTGCTTGAGTGGAAACCCATCCCAGGTTGAAACTAGCTCCCTTCCCTGGAATATTTACAGACAATAAGCCTGCTTACTGAACCATCAGTAGAGGGACAACTTGTTCCAGTCATTGCCTCCTCTTCTTCTTGAACTGCCACAGGTTGCTCTGCCTAACTTCTCATCCCCTGGCTTTTTTAGGTACCAGTCTGCATTTGGTAGACTCCAAACCCCTTCAAAACCTTACATTCATCCCCAGAATTTGTGAAATTTACACTACAGAGCATAAAGGACTTTGCAGATGTGATTAAAATAACAGGTTTTGAGATGAAGGGATTATCCTAGATTATAGGTGGGCCCAATATAAATACATGAGTCTTTGAAAGCAGAGAACATTTCTTACTGAAGTCAGAGAGCAGTGGCAGCATGAGAAGAATCTGCATACCCTTGCTGGCTTTGAGATGTAGAAGCCCTTGTGCAAGAACCTGAGAGAGGCAATCAGCAGCCAGTCCCTAGCTGACAGCCCACAAAGAAACAGGCGCCTCAGTCCAACAGCCAGTGGAATTCTGGCAACAACATGCAGGAACCTGGAAACAGATTCTCCCCTAGAGCCACGGAAGGGAATGCAGCTCCACAAATACCTTGACTTCAGCCTCATGAGGCTTGAAGCAGTGAAACCAATTGAGCCCACTAGACTTCCAACAACCTACACAACTGTAAAATAACAATTTTTCTATTTTTAAGTTGTTAAATTTGCTCTAATTTATTTTAGTGGCAATAAAATAAATCACATGTGTTCTCCAAAGTGTAGAGAACATAAGCCTACTTTTCAGTGGGTCTCTGAAGCCCCTCTCTCCTTTGCTTAAAATGAGGTGTAAACACAGACAATAGGAGAGAAATTTCAACAGGTTCCAACTTTTCTCTGATGGAATCCTTACTCCCTCAACAATTCACAAGTCTTCCTTTGTATCTTTGGGATCAGGATTACTGGGTGAGTTTTTAGGTCACTGTTTAGTAAGTTTCATTGACAAGGTGGGCATTTAACAACGTTTACTTTCAGATTTTCAAGCCCTGCTAACACTGAGATGATAGAAATAGTCTTATTTTAACATCTTGCTACATACACCTATCAGCAGAATTGCTTTCACTTTTAGGTTTAACATTCTTAAAACATGTTGGATATATTGGGGTTGCTCTGAAAAAACCAAGTGACAGGTGAGGGGAATTGAAGCCCCAGAGAGAGAATTCACCACTAATGTAAGAAGAGAGGGCAGGAGAAAAGCAAAGTTGTCTATGACTTGAATTAATGTGGATGAACCCACACTTCTAACTCTAGACACTGGACATGTTAGGCCCAAAGTGGTGCGAAGAAAAGGAAACTTGCTTTCAGTGGTTCTGAATGAAGACCAGATCACAGCTACACACAATTTTGTCTTCCTACAAGGGTTCCTGCAAGAATAAAACGAGCTAGAGCCATGGAGCGGGAGTAAATCAAACAGCTAAACTCTTCTTCTCTGAGTTTTGAGATTTCACAGCTTGATTTTTTGACAGAGCATAGGGATGGAACAAAGAGAGGAGAGAGTGATCTGTGTGAGGATAGGGGCAGGACCAGCAAGGCTCTGCTTCCAGAGCCCAGTGCCTCATGCTGAGCAGATTCTGGGTCATTTGCACATCTGCAGCATGAGGAAGAGAGGAGGTAAGCAAATGGGGGGCAATGTCTTCAGTTTAGATTCCATGGTGGTGTCTTTAAAAACCACTCTGGGTAGGATACCATGGGCCCTAACAATGTCATTCAGTTTCCTCTGTTTGGGCAGCAATATCTTTTAACTGAATGATGCTATGTGTAGGCCTATGACTTCCACTCTAGAAAGTGATATGTTAGTGATGCTGTACCTGGATAAGGATTATACAAGATCATAGATAGAATCCCCTTTCTGCTAAAAGCTCATTTATTCTATAGAGTGAAAGGCAGCTGCATCATTTCTAGAATTCTGTTTTCTTTTCGTACTCATTAAAGGAAGAAACAAATGAATGTAAAGTGTCAAAATATTAATATATAGCATAAATACCTAGATCAAGAAAAGTCTTCTTCATGGGATGTTTGAGCTGAAATATCTCAAGATTGGGACATTTCAATGTGTATTTTGTATTTCTCATATTATCTAGCATAAACAGCCAAAAAATGTGTAAGATCATCAAGCCTCATCAGCTAATGCCATTCCTAACATACAGAATGGTGCTCAGTAAAAATTTGTTGAATCAATAAATATGAAAAAAAATGCAAACCAAGCATTTGAAATATTATACTACATTTCTCTCTACTTCAGCTTCTGCCTAATGAATGAGGAAGGTCCCTGCAAGAGCATAGGGCCAGAAGAAGATTTGTATTTTAACTTACTGTGCCAAACCTTTAATGCCAAATAGGATGAGATGGAATGTAAAATCACTTATTATTACCATGCTGTTGGACTCCATCACCTCAGTATTACTCTTCAATTGCTTGGTCTCAGTGGATCTCTGACTCCTTGTTCCCTCCAATTGGAATGTCCTGCAAATCATCCTGCTTGTTTTATCCTCTCTCACCTCAAAGTAATCCTCTCATTTTACTCCAGTTAAAGCCACTTCCACTAAGGAGATCATGGAAAATTATCCCTCCATCTAGCTCTGTTTGCTCTTTAGGAAAAATTATCCTATGGCAAAGTGAATGTTACAGACACTTCAGAATGCATGTATTTAGTCTGAAATCTTCCTGTCTTCCAACATGCTCCTAAGCTGGTTACCTTTGTATTGGAGTCAACTTAGATTCAAGGAGATGGAGGTTCTGAATTTCTTCCTTTGACCAGATGGAAATCATTACATCAGAATGCTGATGACTGCAAAATCTTGGACATATTGTTTTCACAATTAGGAAACAGCAAACACAAAGTTCTTCAGTGCAAAGCCAGCATGCAAGTTTAGCTTCCATTTGCTGCTATAAATTTTGTTCTTGTTGCTGCCAGTAAACACCAACTGTTCAAGTGAAATAGTAAATCCAAATGTGCCTGTTGGATGAGATAAAAAGTATAATATGCTGCATAAATGCTGATGTAAAAGGATTTTTCAACACAGTAAATGGGGGTAAGGAAAGAACCAGAGAAAGACAGTTGCACTGAATGTAGCTCTCCCTAAGAACTTCTTAGCTGAAAGCACTAAAAGGCTTCAATATGAAATTGATCCAATACACTATGTAAACAGGGAAAATAAATGCAGAATTGAGCTATCATCCTTGGAATGTCAGATCCTACTTTCAGCATTCAGAGGGGTTACCAGAGAAAGCACACACAGGTTGTACAAGTCGGGGCAGGGAGATCCCTCAGAGTTCACTCAGAGCTGATGGAAGTGCATAGCTACAAGTTGTTTGCTAATGAGCAGTCCAACTGCTGAAAGTCAAAATCAGTATCTGGTACCATCTGTGATAAGAGGACTTAGTGACTTTCCATTTCACAGATTTAATTTGAGGCTAATCACCAGATGTCTGTGCTTAGGTCTGTCATTGTTTTAACCTAATGGATTTATGATTCAAGGAGTGAGTTTTGTAATCAATTTCCTTATTTTTCATCTTGAATTTACCTTATTTTATAAAGGATTTCTTTTCTTTCTCTCATTGTTTGTTTTGCTGAAGAAAGTGTCTGTGTCACAGAGCAAGCTGACCTGGGTCCTAGGCCTTGTTTCCATGTTTAGATTCCCCCAGCCTGGTTCTCATGTGCATAATAATACCCACCCCTTGGGTAGTTGAGAATACACATAGTAACACATGGCTTTAAGTGATTGGCACATTGCTCACTTTGTCAACACATACACTAAATAAATGGCACAGCCTTTCATAAAAAGGTTCTGAATCATAATATCAATTCCCCTCCCAGATTAGACTCTGCAAAGAAACAACTGAAAGAGCATTTAAGGCAGTTCTTTAGTATAATTATAATGAGGTTCCAGGCCAAAAGCCAAGCAGTAAAGAATAACTGAACCAGAATACTTCAGCATCTGAGAATGGCTTGAGCTTATTTTCATGGCAAAAACAAACAATGTTATGTAAAGGAGTATTTTCCTTTTTCCTTCATTTTCATATGGAAAGGAAAGCATTCTCAGAATGATGGCTAAAAGTTGCCTTTGGTAAACCATAAGGTATGTGCGAATGTCATATTGAAGTCAAGGAAAACTGAGTTTTAGATGGATATATATATATACATACACACACATGCATATATATAGACAAGGTACTGCTATGAAAAGTAAAGCATGATATCTCTAATTCTTCCATGTGAAGCCACAGTTAAGTGTTTGATTTGTTATTGTTATTCAATTAGCTGATGTGTCAATTAATTGGCCAAATTATGCTTAAATGTTCACATTTCAGTGTTAAACTGATGTAATCCATATTTTAATAAACATGACATATGTATGAGTTCAGAGGAAGAAAAACTGTTCATTAACAGATTCCAGATTTATAACAATTTAAAAATATATAATAAAGTGTTAGTTTCTCCTTATACTTACATCTGAAGATGTGTAAATTGTCGGTGTGTTTCCATTTATTCCCATAGAATATAATACCAGTGGAGACACAGCTAAGCCAAGTTAAGCCTTGCTATGTTGGTTTGAGGAAACATAGGCCAACTCAGGGAAAGGTAAACTCAAGAGAAAGGAAGTATAAAATAGTAATAAAAATTCTTAGAAACAGTTCCTCTTGGAAAAGACATCCCAATAGCATCCTACATTAATAGACCAGAAGGGACACATATGTGTTGCACAAATGACACAGTAAATGAAGCCAAAGATCTCACTTTGATCACTCAGTCCAACCTGAATTGAAACCTTATGAAGGAATCATGGTTTTTGATGCAAAGAATCCCAAAATGGAAATAGAGGTACTAAACCTAATAGTCCACCATCAACTGCCCGGATCTCTTTACACTATTCTTGCAGAGAGATCATCTACTTGACACTCAATTATCTCCAGAAATGTGAAACTCACCCATCTACATTTTATCTTTGAGCAACATCATTAGAAAATGTTTCCCTATTTTGGATCAAGGGCTCTTTCTCTGTGATTTCCATGTACTGTATCAGTTATATTTCTGTCACTCAGCAGTCACATCCAGGCAGAATTCCACTTCCCATGGCAATTAGTCTTATAAATTAGTAATTGCAAATTAGATGCTGACATTTAAAAATTGGAAAATTACCCACATATTCATATTTTTAACTCTCTTGAAATTTTGGAATCTCTGGAAACAATCGGCCTGCACAATAATTTGTTGAGTTGAGCAGCAGTTAACACTTTTTAGACAGGGAATATTCTGATTTGTTCTCCATGTTCTTTGCTACTCCTTATTACCTTGCACCAGCCCAGTTTCTTCCTTTTATGATACTTTGGTATTTCTGGTACCTACTTTTATGATCCATTGGTATTTTCCGTATCTCTTGTGTCTCCTCTAAGGCTTATTTTAGAAGATTTGTCTTCAGCTCCCTGTTCTTCACTTTTACAGGATGAGCCTAAGGAATTTCCGAAGCCTGGAGTGATGCTACACAAGGGAAACTGACATCGATTCATCCAATCTTTCAGCCCTCAGTATTCTGTTGAGTTAAATATGTAGCTAAGACCTTTAAATCATTTTAGGTAGGGTGAAAGAGGAATGTAGAGGGAGGATGTTGAAAAAGTCTGTGAGAATAGCAGAATTTACCATCTCATTACTGCTGAAAACCTGGTTCCAGAGAGTTGCTCTTATTTGCTACTATGAGTCTCAAAAGGACTTAGGCACTTAGAATACCAAAGCTCAGCAGCAAGAGGTTGACTTTCTGCTTTCTTTAGTTGTCCATGTGATGCTCTATTTCTTTGCTTTTAAAGAAATTTGTATCTTCAGACGTCTGTTGTCTTGCTGACAATTGCATCATAGTTCATGTTCTGAAAATGTGAAAGTGCTTGTTTTGGATTCCAGCAACTTCGCCAACTAGTTGGGTAGCTTTGGGAAGGTGGTGTAACATTCCTGAGTCTTAATTTCCCCATTGAGAAAAGAGAATTGTAATAGGTAAGTCCTATTTTACAGGAGTATAATAAGAAAAAAATGAAATAATGAACACAAAATGTATAGAGCAACTTGATTCATAATAATCATCTACTAAATGGTAGATGATTAATTGGTTCTCAAATATCATTGCATCGTATTGTCACAGACTATTTGCATGGTGCCTCAGCCTTTCTCACATGCAAACAAATTCATCTTCCAACTGCCAGCATAAGTGAGCCTTGCTGAATGTTTTCTCTAACACCCAGTTTTTTATGTTCTTATATCGCAGGTAAGCTAAAAGTGCTGGAGATTCCCTCTACTAATGACATATGCAAGTTAGTGTCTTCTTTCCCCTGGGAGGAGATGATATTCAAGAGCATGTACTATATGGTCTACAGAGTTTCTCTTAGTGGATTTAGCTTCAGTTTCCCATAGTCGCCATAACTTGTTTACCAGTGCACACATTATTGACAGTCTTGCTGTTCCTGTCTCCTTTCTCCACTCTCTTACCAATAGTTCATGAAGTTAACTACAAAATAAACTATTTACTTTCAAAAACATCTCAGGTTCTGTTTCTAGGGGAATGTAAGCTAAGGTAATTGGTATCAAAACTCATCCTAGGAGGCAGAACCTTATAATGAATTCCGGAATTGCGTCACTTTCTTGTCAACTTACAATAAGCAACTTTCATTGCTGATGGTGAGTGGCATGGCAATGATTCCCGATATACTGTAGCATTGATGATTTGAGTGGGATATAGGTGGAAGGTAATAAGCATGATACGCTGTAGCATTCACGATGAAATTGGACAGAATTAGGTGGATTGGTTTATGCAATATCACTAGCATTTGAAAGACAACTGAACATCCACAGAATTTATGATTTACTTTTTGTGATACCACATAATATTTTCTGAATCAATGATCTTACTCCCCAGGATGGATGGCACATGACCATAGTATCTGCTCACCCTACTCCATATCAGATCAATCCAAAGTTATCAGTCTGGTAGAAAGTTAGAATGGCATTTTAAAGGTATAACTAAGGTGCCAGTCTGAGGGTGACATCCGTAGAACCTGGGTGCTGTCACCCAAAATGTAGTAATCTGACTCAATAGCTGATAAGGGCACAATGTTCCCCATGAGAACAATTCATGTGTCCAGGAACCAAATGGCGGCAAAAGGTGTGGCTCCTTACACTCCTCTCTTCCAGTCATTCACGTGAGGAATTGGTATCGCCTGCTCCCCAATTCTTTCCTATGTGCAAGTCTGCTAGCCTAGCAGCTCTGATTGCCAGATGGGGAGTGGAAAGGTCTTCTGCCAGTGGACAGTAAGAATGATGTCAGCTCTAAAGCAATGGCTGCTGTCTGGTCATTTGGGGATTCCTCATGCCAGTAGAGCAATGGGTGAAGAAAGAAGCTGGCTAGTTAACAAGAAGAGAGTCATTGTTATATTGTAGGAGCACAGAGGAGTATTCTTGAGTGTTAGGGGGATTTACTGGGATGACTTCAGGTGCTTTTATGGCTGACATTACCCATATGAGCAACTGAAGAAAGTGTGGATTGATAGAGACAAAGTAACTCAGGGGTCTTGGCCCCTCAGACATGAAGGCTTGGGATCATAAATATCAGTTATGACCCAAGAAGGAATGATAACCTAGTCCACTAGGCCTTTTGTTGTGTACTCCATCATGTAAGTGATATTTATTTACTTATTCATTTATTTTGATACTGGGGATCGAACTCACGACCTTGTGTTTTGAGGCAAGCACTTGTGTCACTGAGCTAAATCCCTAGTTTGGACATTCAATTTTATAAAAAAAAACTGTCAAAATGTTTGCTAAAGTGGCTGTACCATTTGGAATTACCAATAGTAATTTCAAGAGTTTCAGTTGCTCTGCATCTTCAACAGTTTTTGATCTCATTGTTTTAAAATTTTAGTTGCCAAGATGGTAGAAATTTATTGTGTCTTAAATTTGTATCTCTAGTAAATAGTAATGTTGAATATCTTTTCATATGTTCTTTTGCTTTCCATATATGTTTTTTTGGTGATATGTCCAATACTTTTGCTCATTTTTCATTGTTTTTAGTTTATTTTTATTTGCCAAAATTCTTTACATATTGTGGATGTTTTCAAATACTATTTTATGCCAGTTGTGACTTGTATATTCATTTTACTTTTCTTAACAGTAATTTTTAAAGAGTACTGTTTTTCATTTTGATGAAGTCTTGCTTATTTTTCTTTCATATGCTGTAAGTCTGGTGTCCTAGCTGAAAACCTAGGACTTCTCAATGCTTGCAAAGATTTCTATATTTCCTCTAGGAATTTCTTATTGTTAGATTTTACATGCAGGTCTATATTTCCTCTTGGATTGGTTTTGTATATGAGGCAAGAGATGGGCTAAGGATCATGTTTTCGGATATGAGTATATGTGGTTTCAGCACCATCTATTGAATAAAATGATCCTCTTCCTTTGCATTTCTTTATTTGAAAATTCATTATTGTATTTGTCAAACTATTTTGTATTTAGTTCTATTCCATTGACCCCTGTATCTACCTTTTTACTCATTAGACATTCTCAATTACTTTATAAATCTTCAAATGAACTTTATTCTTTTTCAAAATTCTTTTTGCTACATTATTTTCTTTTGTTTTTCCATATAAATTTTAGAATCAGTTTGTTGATTTCTAAAATCCAGCTTGCTGGAGTTTTGACTGGATTACATTAAATTGACAGAACAATAATTGCCATTTTACCAGAGTGAATCTTCACAGCTACCTTTATCACCAAATCATTTATTCTGCCTTGTGTTATTAAAACAGCCACCCAGGTGCCTGCTTTCTTTACACAGGTGGCCTCATGACTGGATTTTCACTGACTACAGTATTAGCCATTAGCAAATTATCCATACTGATTTTAACTCTACAGGGCATAGTATCACCTGTTGTGTATTGAAATTATGGGCTCAAGTGTCTTGACTGTGTTTATTCTGCAGTGCCCTCCTACTCTGGATAGGATAAACTGCTCTAGCACTTGATATTTGACTCAGTCATGTGACTAGCTCTGTCCCACAAAATTTAGCAAGTGCAACCCAAGACTTGAAATGATCTTGTGCTTTTTTCATTTCTTGAGTATATGGCTGCTAAACATGAGATATTTGTGAAGCAGAACCAAGTTGTTCCAAACATCCCTCTCAAAGACAGCCTAGCTAACTGAGAACTAGTTGACTCCTAGATATGTTGATATACACATCCAAGAGCAGAATAGCTGCTGTCTAGCCAACCATTCCAAATATAGTACTTATAAATACTTATTGTTATATGCCATAGAAAGTTGGTGTTTATTTGTTATATAGTGTAATGGCTGATACCTTGGATCAACTTGAGAAATTAGACACTTAACTAAGTGAACTCAGCAGTTCTACATCCTAGGGTGTAGAGAATCCACCAAAGGGCAGATAGCCTGCTTGCAATATAAGGTAGAAAAAGAGTTTTGCTCCTTCCCTCTTTGCTCTTGTTGCTTTTGCTATCTTTTACAGCCTTGAGCTGTTGCCCCTCACCATGCCACCCTGCCTTGGAGTAAGCTGATTATGGTCTGAAACCTCCATACACTGTGAGCTAAACAAACCTTTCTTTCCTTAATTTTGCGTGCCGGGTATCTTGTCTCAGCAAAGAGAGAAAAGCAACTAATAAGACACACAGCATCATCATGACAATAGATAACTGACATGTCAAACTTGTTATAATAGAACCAAATAAAAATTAATAGGTCTGTGGCATTCTACAGCCAAATATAGCTATTTTCATGAGTTAACTCATTTAGGCTGAGGATTGAAGTTTTTTTTTAATTTTTGCAAGAAATTCATATATGTTACCTAGAAAAATTCAGGGAACAAAATTTGATGAGAAAATATTTCATTACATTCTGTTGTTGCAGATGTTCCAAAAATGAACCATTAGGTTAATTTTGTCTCTTGATTTTTTTGTCATTCTTGATATCAAGTATTTAAGAAGTTATAAGACAAATTTTCTAACATCTAGTCATTATCTCTAATCTTCAATCAAATGAAACTCTTAAAAAACTTCTTTATTCCACTTTATTTTTATTTTTAATAACAAAATTATGTGTCTTAATCCTTTTAGTAAATGATGACTTGCACTATGTTACATGAATGGTTCTAAGGCAAAGGTCAACCAAAAATGATTAACTATTTTTCCTAAAGTCTTAGAATTAGTTGATGAAATAAGGCCTTCGATTTTTAAAATTTTTAATAGGCACTCTTTGGGGAGTAGGAATGCCATGGCTAAAAGATAAGAGCCATAAAATTTAAGACACGTGTATGAACTTCAAACCACTAACTTGCTTGCAGTTGAAATGCATCCTGCTTCTTCCTGCTGTACCTGGAGCCATCCCAGAGGCTGTACTGGCAAAGGATGCTGCTCCTGCTGTATCTTTACTGGTTGGAAAGATTGGCTCAGAGCAAATGGAGTGTTTAACCCACACTAAAGTACATGTACCAGTATTAGATTTTGTGTTTCTCAGGGATTTGACATCCAACGCATTCCTAATCAGTGGGGTGTGCTCAGATCAGAGGTCCTTAACTCTAGCTTGAGTTTGCACAATTTAAATTCTGGGATTTCCTGTTGGGAACAAATATAGACAGACCCACACCTTGCAGCTGCCTAAGCAATACCTCCTTTAAGAAGGGATTACAGCACATAGGGACAAAACCTTACTGCCCGTTACCCAGGGTGGCCCAGTGTAGTTGAGACTTTGACCCTGGTAGTTATTGTATTTGATTTGTTTTGTTAACTCACCCTTACCTGACTCCTTGATGACTTCACCATTTACTTATAAATGACACTACCATTGAAAATAGATGGAAAAAAGAAATTGGCTTAGATGAAGTTCTTAGGGGAAAAAGAGAAAGCACTAATCTGTGTTCTGCCAGGCGAAAAAGTCTACTATGCTTAGTCAAGATTTTTTTCTCTGATATAAGTCTGGCACTATGGTCATAATTCAAAGAAGATAGTCAAAAAAAGTCAGGGTTTGTAAAATATTCTAAAAAAGAAAGGTAGGCTTAAGCTGAAAATGTCTGCTACTGTTTTACATGAAATGAAAATAATCAAAGTATATTCAGTAAATGTGCCATGGTGTCATACTGCCTTGGGTTCAAATAGCTTCTTCATGCTTTCCCAGTTGGGAGACTGTAATCTCAGTTTCCTCAGATCTGTAATGGGGATAACTATAAATCTTTGTCATGAGATTGTCATAGACTTTAAAAGAAAACAATGTATATAGTGTGTTTGACCCTATGTATAACTAGTTAATTCTTCAATAAATGTCAATTAACATTGTTAATATTGATGTACCACTATTTACAATGAAAATGCTGATGCTGTCACATTACGTCAAAAATAAGCATAAAACAAAGCCAGATCACAGCATAATTAACATTATGTTAAATAGAATAATAGGTAAAAGTCTGAAAATATATCAAAATTTTATCATTCCACATAGGACAATGGGATTATTAGTGGCTTCCTTTTCTGTTCTCTAAATTTTCTATAATCATGATTAAAAAATTAAAAATAAATGAAAATTATGCACAGTATGACTGATACAGTATTCTTACCAAATAGTTTTACTTGAACCCAATCCCTAGGAAGCAATCATATAAAATCTAGACAGTGGGACATTTTCAAAGATAATTTTCCTGAAATTGCCAGACAAAAAATTTTTTAAAAAAGCACAAGTTTGAGAAAACTGAGAACTGTACTGCAGTAAAAAGAGGCCAAACAGCGAGCAAATACTTTATGTGGATCTCGAGTGGATTCTGTATCAGATGACAATGTTTTGGGAAAATTAAGAAAGCTAAATATGACCCGTATATTAGATAACACTTTGTTTTAGTTATGTTCGTGTTGCTGGGACAAAATACCCAAGACCCACAAGTTAAAGGAGGAGAGGCTTATTTGGCTCACTGTTTGTACAGGATTCAGTTCATAGTCAGTTGGCTACAAAACAGGGTGCATGGAAGAGAGGCACAGCAAAGGAGAAATATCTTATCTCATGGAAGGAAGACAAAGAAGGCGACTAAGAGAGGATGGAGGAAGACAGACCCTACTAGGCCATGCTTTCTTCTAAGCTGGCTTCATTTCTCAACTTTACATTTAGTTATAGACTCATCAATGGGTTGATTCACTGATGAATATCACACCCCCATGATCCAATCACCTCCCCAAATCCCCACCGATGAGTGCATGAGGCTTTGGGGGAGCATCTTATTATAAACCATAACATTTATACTAATTTTTCTTAGCTGTGAGAATAAAAAAATGTTACTATGTGGTAGAATTCACTTATTCATAGGAAATGTATGCTAACATATTTGTGAGTGACATCATGATATTGATTATATATCTGCATCTAGAGTTAGAGAAACAGAGAGAGAGAAAATGGGAGGCAGAGTAAATTAAATAAATTATAATGTTTGAAAGCTGCAAGAAATCTTAGAAACTTTCTAATCTAAATGAGATACAGAGAAATCAAGTGAGCTAAGAGTTGGAGTAGATAGGATCAAAGCGAGGCAGGAGACTGGGGTGTGGCAGCCTGGCTGGGAATGTGGGCCTGACTTGCAAAGTTCCAGGTCACATGCATAGAATAGTTCCCAAAGTCCTGCATACGTACTCTGGAGAGCTTGAGAAGTTTTGATGGCCTGGAACTGATGTCAGCCTGCAGAGTGGGAGATTACAAAAAGACAGTACCACTGAGCTCTGTGCTACTGTTTCTCCTCATGGCAGTCTGCTCTTGTGCTGTAGAGCACACTTGTTTTCTTACTTTTACTCAGCTAATACTCACTCTGCAGAGCTTATTTCTTTTCCTAACTTTAATAAACATAAAACCTCAATAGTTTTTGTATTTGTTTTACCCAATTCTTTATTTAAGACAAGAATAACCTAGAAACTACCTCTGGAAGGAGGCCCTAAGGTTCTTAGGCTTTCTGGGGCCTGAGATCTACTATTTCTGAGGGAAAAAAGAGGAGATTTTTAAAAAGCTATGTGTTAACATATTAATAACAAATACCTTTGGCTAAAATGTATTGGTTTTTACAATGATTTTAATCTGTTAAGTCCTTTGAATCTCACAAACAAACTGGAAATAATCTTACGACTTTGTGAGAAATTTTAATGGTGATTAACTTTACTTAGTCTTGTTTCTTACTTTTACAAATAATTCCCAGAAGAATGAAACACACTAATCCCATCATTCTTGCCATTTTCTGAAGCAGTTCTGGAAGTGTCCTTCATGATGGTTTTTACAAAGTGTGATTAAAAATATGGAAATGCCACTGATGAGTGCCATCTAACAGAAATGCAGGCTCATAAAAACATTATGATGTGTCCTTATCCACCTCATTCATCAGATCTGGCACCTTCTGGATCTTCCCCAAATTCAAAATGATTGTGAAACATAAGGTTTTTGAATTGATTCAGTGCTTCAATTCAGCCATAACATTACAACTAAAGACACTCACCAAAAAGGACCCCCAGAACTGTCTCCAAAAGGAGCAAAAATGATATGATAAGTGTGTTCAATGAAAGGGGGGTATTTTGGAGACCATAAATGTGATATAGTTTTTAGAGAAAAAAATTAAATATTCGCTGCATATTGATCACACTTCATGTGTAAGTACATATAAATCTATACTTATATATACCTATGCACTTAAGTTTTTTTGATTGCCTGAAATGCTTAGCACCAAATGTTTGTTTCAGTCCCTTCTTACTATTCCATATTAGATTTAGCTGATAATACAATGAGGCTGAGATTCAGTCCTTGTCCTAAGGATTTATACTTCCTTGGAGACTGACATGAAAATAAGCAATGTGAGTAAAGTTGTATAATGGATATCAACAAAGAGCAAAGGAGAAGAAAGGAGAGATATCTAATCCTAAATTGGGCGAGGGAGGCCTGAAGGACAGCAGAATACAGGGAACAGCTTCTTCCTCAGAGCTGCCTGGATTCTGTGGCTGCCACTCCAGTATCAGATGACATCAGTGAGGAAATGCCCTTTGCTCCTCACTTTGTTGTTTTCGGGTGAGGAGTTAATAAGCAGATGGGCAACCACAAGACTCTCAATTCTTCTGATTTTCCTGTCAGCTCCAGGGTCATGTGTGCAGATAGGAAGGGTGTGTCAATATATGTGTCTCTGAAGAGTAATTAATGTTTTAGAAAGACTGATAAGAGCAGGAAATTTATTGAGCTACAAGAATAAGAAGGGAACCATTTGGGGACATTTCCTTTCTACCCACCCACCCTTAACATCTAGATAGGGTAAAACATTAGAACAAAACTGCTCAAATATCCTGCTGGTCATCTTCAAACTCATAGCATGCAAAAGACTTTCAAAGAATTAATGTGGGTATTCTAAACAATTCAATGATTTTTATCGTTTCAAAGAAAAATGCCCATTCTGAGTAAATTTACTCTAACTTGTTTATAGCGTGTTTCCAGCAATTGTCCTTCAGTGGGCTCTCAGTTCTACAGTTTAAGTACATCCGGCATGCCCCCAACTGTTTTATCTCTCCAGCTCCAAGTTTCAACAAAAATAACATGGTTGACCCAGAGATTCTTTGCTCAAATCTTTATGAGAGGTAACAGAGATTAGTAGTATAGTTATCTATCTTGCACACATATACATGTACACATAATCTCTATTAGTTCATCAAAAAAAACAGCTTGTGCTGTCATTGTTTGACTGATCACTTTTTACACCTAGATCTTGTAACCTGAACAACTACTTCTAAGATAACAGTATGCAATATATTAACTAGTGTTGATTTTTTACTGTTCTTTTCTAAATTCTGTATTACTTCTATCTTTTTTTCTGTTTTGCTTTTTAAAAAAAAATTTCATGGGGGAAAAAAAATTCTTTATGAGAGCAAGAGTTGTTGTAAACTCACCCTGACTGAAAATGCCACTTAGTAGAACTCTGATATTTGAACCTTAAGATCAAAAACAGTGATGCATAGGGACAAGTGTCATTTAATTGTGGAATTCATACTGAGAATGAATATGCTTACAAGTGATTGCTTACAAACCATATTTGTTCTCATATTTTATAATTCTCCAAAGAAGTCCAAGCTACAGACATTGCTGCACTGTTTGCAGAAGAAGAGCGTGAGCACAAGGAGCCTGTCCCCCACGTGTCCTGGGCATCAGAGCCCACCTTCTGCTTTGCTTGTGACTGTGGCTTGCACACTGGAGGCACGAATCTGAGAAAGGGTATGGTGATAAGGGACTCAACAGGTACTGAAATTCGATGTGCTTGGGAAAAAGCAAAATGTATTATACTCAACTGTCAATCTTAGAACTGTAAAAGGCAAAGAAAGGCAGAGTCCTTGACAAATTTCCTCTTGAACAGATGGCAGAACTTGTGTCACTCTTTGGAATAATCAATCTGTAAATAAAAAAGCTTTACATGGCAGAGCATTGATTAAAGAAATAATTAAAAGTCACTTGGAGAGAAAGTTGGCAAATAGATTAATAATGACACTAGCAGAGAGCATATTCTAGGCTAGGAATGGATGAGAAGCATGTTTGTGTGTGTGTGTGTGTGAGAGAGAGACAGAGAGAGAAGCAAAAATGAAAGCATGAAATAGAATGAGTGATCCCATTCTATAAACTTTATTGCCTCCAATTCCAGTGTGAAAAGAACAGCAGCCAAAAATGTTTTAAGAAATGATGATTTCATCAGAATACATTTTAATTCTTTAAAGACATTATCTGAATATAGCAGCACTATTTACATGTATAGGTACTGGGATGTTTATTTAAATGATGTATCTTCATATGATTATTATAGACCTAGATCTTGTGTAAATAAGTAGATTATTCAATGGGAACAGGTTATTTATTCACTTAGTGTAACTAGGAAGTTACTGTCATTTGGTAGAGACTCATAGACAGGTAAAGGAGTGGACAAGCTCTGTAACGAAAGAAGTGAAAGATTTGGCTGTTCCCTGAATAGAGCATGTTGGCATGGGGTACCTGAAGGCTGCTAGCAAGAAGCAGTGCATCTTATGTGATTTCTTTGGGGTTCATCTTTGACCCTTTTTAAATAGTTCTGAGTTGGTAGCAAGAGATAAAAAAAATAGACAAGTTTATAGTCATTTACCAAGTTCTGATTGTTCTGGTCCGGAATGGTGGATTTGACCTCTATAGGCTTACATGGTGCTGTGATTTAGTTATTGCTTGCCTCCCAAAGGTTCTGGTTTAGCAGTATGGTTGCAGTTTGGTGGTGCTGAGGTAGTGGAACCTTTAAAGGTGGAGCCTAATGAGAACTCCTTAGGTCATGGTGGGTACTACTTTTAAAAGAGGATGCTAGTCTCCTGGAGTGAGCACTCATGAGAATGCGTTCATTTAAGGCATATTTAAGCTCTGGGTTGCCTCCCCCAGCTTCCTCTTTGAATGTATGCTCTCTCCCACACACATGTGCTCTAGCCAAAATATAACACACCCAAGGGGACCCTCACCAGGAACTGAGGTGATGGTGCTACAGGAAAATTCCCAAGCCAAACCAAACCAAACTGAAAGGAAGACTCTTTGCTCTGAGGAGATAGGAAGGCAGCTTTTAACCTTTATGTCAGTGGATTGTTGAATCTTCATGCTAGTGAACTGTTGCGGGGTAATTCTACAAAGACAACAGTCCTGAGTTTACTGAGAGCTTAGTTTATATAGAATTTAGAAGTGGGAGGTACAAAGCAAGTAACATAATGTTACATAATTAGTTACACACATTGAGTCGTGTAGTGACAGGTGACCTAGTCTTGAACAGGTTTGTTGAAACAAAGGAATTATTTATCATAATACAGAAATACTCTGGAAACAAATGGAGGGGGCCCTTATAAAGTGAGCATCCCTAGAAGGGGGTCTTTGCAGGGTGTCCTTGACTAGCCCAGAGTGCGTTAGGGTACAACTGATTTGACTCAGTACTCATCAGAGATATGCAGCTGGGCTTTCGACCCTGTCAAAGTCAATTGAATTCATTCAGCAGAAGCAGAAGAACCAAAACTTGATCAGGGACCCCTAATTGATCATGAAATACCTATAAATTTGGTATTTTATAAATGTGTTCATACATTATAATCATGCCCCAACAATGGTTGCACTAGGCCTTTGAACCTCCAAAATTGTGAACTAAGTAAACCTATTATCTTTATAAAGTTAGCTTGTTTCAAAGATTTTGTTATAGTAATGAAAAATAGATGAATATCTATGAATGAATGTATTTATGAACATTAGTTGGCTACTGTCCTTTGCATAGTCCTCCAGGCAGGGGCATGTCCCAAAAACTGGTATTTGGTACCCAAAGTTATCTATTTTGCCTAGCTCCTTTCATCAACTTTCCATCCAGATTCAAAATAAGGGGTAGCACATTAAAAGCTTCTGCATGGATAAACCATGGTCCAGGGAATTTCTCTAGGTCTCTGCCTGATCTTCCACTCCAGTTATTCACCTCATGCTTTGACTTCACAGATGCCCCTTCTCAGCTGGTCCTCTTGGTATGCCTTCTGATTCTTAGACTTGATTCTGACAGTGTAACCTCACAGGAAACAACATCTGGTGGATCCTTCCACCCCGCATCTGACTATGCTCAGATTAGTCCCGCTAGATCTTCACCAATGGAATTTCCCAATACATCTTCAGAAAGAGTATCAGATAAGTCTAATTTACAATACTAAATTAAAACCAGAGGATATTGGGGCTAGTAGTCAATATATAGTGCATGCTCAAAAATCAACTCAAAGAGATAATACCTAAGAGTCCTACTATCATAGAGGAAAACAAAGTAAGACAAAGGCTGAGGGACCTATGGAAATGCCACAGAATTGCCCTCTAGGCATGACACAATTGGAAACACAAAGTTCATCTTTGGTCCTGTAGGAGAAATACAATAGTCCCATAGGTTCTTACTTGGAAGAGAGTCCTGTTACAAAAGACAGATTAACATGAGAAAAGCAAGCAGAAGTATATGAAAATGTATATTTCACATACATTGAAAGATACCCAGACGATGAATCATTCTCAAAGAGAAGGGTTTGAACTGCAGTTTAGATCACATTTCCAACAAAGAGTAGCAAACTTTTAGAGAAACGACAAGACAAAGGTAAAAGACTGAATTTCTAGGGCAGCAATTTAGGCAAGGAAATTAACAGGAACATAAAAGATTAGTTAGTAAACCTTGTTGATATAGAGCCCTCTGAATGATAAAGGTTCAAAGTTGTCTTCAATTAGTGCTATGATTTGAATGTTTCCCCCAAATTTCATGTGTTAGAAACTTAGTTCCCAAGGTCATGTTGGTGATATTGAGAGATGAGACTTTTGGGGGATGACTGAGCCCTCATGAATAGATAAGTACATTCATGGATTAGTGGGTCAATGGGTTATTGTGGGAGTGGCTTTGTTATACAAGTGAGCTCTCTCTAGCACACTTGCTCTGGCCTGCCCTGTGATGCCGTCTGCCATGTTATGATGCAGCAAGTTGGCACCATGCTCTTAGACTTTCCAGCTTCCAGAACTATAAGCTAAATAAACATCTGGGTTTTTTTTCCAGATTACTCAGTCTCTAGTATGCAGTTATAGCAACAGAAACTGGATTAAGATAGTGGTTCATCTTTGTTCTCCCTAGTAGAAAGAGTGAAGGCAGGACACCTTTTGGTCTTTGTCATCTATGTCATGAGAGAAGAGAGCTTTGCATCTGCTTTTCCTTAACCACCTTCAGTTCAACGATATTTTATATTTTTAGGAAGGCATATCCTGATCTCTTACAGTCCATTTTCTGTAACACCAACAAATCAAATCTGTAAAGCAACTGCATTCTTCTTTACTTTAAATTGTATGGAAATTTTCTAGTCCAAAGCCACTCCGAGCAGTAGAATCCTTAAGCCTGGCCTGAAGAAGGAATGTGAAGTTAACGAGGCCTCTCTGTGTGGGAGTCTAGCAGGTCCTTTCTTCACTGTGTTCTTGCTTGTTATATTCTCTTCCTGTAAAGCTGCGTAATGGTTTTTAAGGTGGTATCACCTCTAAGCAAGTCCTCACAGAGTCTGGGGCCCAGCTATTCTTAAGACTTGCTAACATCTTATTCCTGATGGTACACAATCCATTGGGTTTAGAAAGGTATTTTTTCTTTGCATTTCAAAAGGAATAAACTGAATATAGGGAAAGAGGAAAAGAAAAACTCTTAATTAGTTCATGTAATTCACTTATAAGACCTGCTCACAGAGTGCTAATCATCAGGCTGTCCAGGGACAATATCTCTATTATAGGAAATAAATGACTGATTCCTTTTGGAGTAATTTTACAACTGAGCTCTATCTTTCTTCTCTTTGCAAAAATCTAAGCACTAAATGATTATGCAACTACACTAACATATTCAGACTCACTTGAAAGTTTCTAGAGGGGCTGAGTAGAAAGGTGATGCTTGCAAAGATCCCCTTTCTGCAGTGGCCCCCGCAGAACCCAGACAATTGAGTAGTCACGTGACCAAAACAGCAAGCGACAAGGAAGAAGTGGGGGCGTGAGGAGATCACTAAAATCAATTGCTTTTTTTAAAAAAAATTTACATAGACTTAGAATTCAATTGTCCAGGAATGAAAGAAGTAGAAATGAACACTAAAGTAAGGGGAAAGTAAAGATCAGAGTAAAACTATTTTCATTAGTTACTATAAGTCACTTAAAAGACTCACTACTAAGTATAAAGATTGTCACATCCACTGGGGAGAGTCTTTTGGGTCTTTGGGCTACATGTCATGGGTCACAAGCCCTATCCCGAAGAAACTTCAGGGCCCTAGATTTGTGGCTGGGGTGAAGGGAGTGGCTATGGTGAATATGCAGGAACAGGCACCCCTCTTTGCATCCCTCTTATCTCCTAAATCTTCGGGCACAGCAAACAAAGGCAACTGAATAATTTTTTAAAATATTTCTGCTTACGTGACTAGCAAGAAATCTGTAAGTTGTAGGTTATTGTTGCTCAGCTCTCCACTTCCTTATCTATCATTCATTGTTACAGTTTTACCATTTGTTGATCTGTACTGCAATCCATTATTTCACTAGGGATTGTAAAAGAGTGATTCCTTAATCCTTTCATTCCTTCAACATTTATTAGATAGCATTCTTCTATAAAGAAGCATTTTCCTTTTTCGAAAAAAAAAATGTTCGGCACTTGCGCTAAGTCAGTGGAATGAGATATTGAACATGCCATGTGTTAGTGTTTCTCCTATCTCTTCTTCTCTCCATTTCTTTTAATCAAAGATAGAGAGTTAGATTGTTATAATTTAGTATCCATTTATCTTGCATATGTTTATTTAGTGTCTACTACATAACAGGCATTGTTTAGGTGCTTGAGATACAGCAGCAAATAGAAAAATAAATTCTTTATAAACTTTCATTCAGGAGCAGCAAGGCAGATAGCAAACATTAAAAATTATATATGCATCACTGAGAAAAATAAAGTAGAAAGGAGGAAAGGGATTGGAGGGAGAGTTTTCAGTTTTGAATAGGATTGATAGTATGCCTGAGAAGATGATGAGCAAAGATTCTTAGAATTAAGAATTCGAGCCATGCAGACATTTGGGGAAGAGCCCTTCAGGCAGTGGGAATAGCATGTGTTAAGGTCCTCAACCAGATGTGAGCCTGGCCTGCTAGAGCAGTTATAAGCAAGCCAGCATGGCTAGATCTGAGCTTAGGAGGAGAGGAATTGAGAGAAGACAATGGAGTACCAAATTTTGTGAGATCTTGTGGGCCACAGCCAGGACTTTAGCTTTTACAGAGGGTCATGGGCAGCCATCAGAGGATTCTAAGTAAAGGAGTAACATTCTGTGACTTCTGTTTTAACCAGCACTTTTCAGCTGTTGATTGTCCTGGCTCTTAAAGAGAAGGCCCTTTTTATACATGATTCAGAGACTCAGAGGTTAATAAGTGATGTGTTCCAGGTCACCATCTATTAAGGAGTGCAGCCATGATTCAATCCAGGCCATTAAGTATCAGTTTATAAAACAGAACAGACTAACAGATCTTGTTTTTAGGAGACAAAGTGGGGTTGGGGGTTATATGTGTTGACGGAGCTCTCCAGCCCATGGGCCTCAGAAGATTTGATCCCGATTTCTTCTCTATTCAGAAACAATTGCTAAGATGTCCAGCACTGGGCAAAGCTGCACTATTAAACTTGTCTTTTCTCATTGAAGCATCACATCTTTCCAAAAGATGACATTTCTAAAAACCTGAGTGCAATAAACGCAAGGTCATAGAGCACAGCTCTTAAAAAGACAGTTTCATGAGCTGTAAAAAGTAATCAGGGTTTGTCAAGTCAGCAAATCTCTCCCCTTCGGCCTTCTAACCATCACTAATGCCTTTTTTGGAGAGAACACGCTTTTGTTCTTTTACTTTTCAAAGCTGTTGATGCAGGAGCGGGTTTCTTTACACAGAGGATTCTGCATGCCAGCCTTGGCCACTTGGGGCTGAGAAAAGCATTTTCCTCAATAGTGGTTTCTTTTCTTTGACTTTCTTTTTGTTTTGCTTTTCTATTAGGGAGACAGGCTACTAACCAAAGAATTGTAATAGTGGTTAAAAGGTGGTAAATTGTACAGAATGATACAAGGGGTGTCCACGTTTTCTAGTACTTGAATGATAACTTTAGCTAAAAATATTTCTGTGATCGTTTTTGAATTGTACTGGTCCATTTGAGGAAAATCAACTGGTAGCATAATTCATACAGAAATAATCTTGTTCTTTTTTCAAAATAGAATGACTAGCATAATAATAAGCATGTCATATTTGACAGCATACTAGAAATATAAGAATTTTTTGTTCTTTAGTTATAGAAATTTGAATGTTATTTATATCTGTTATTGAATTCCCAGTGCTGACTGCTTTGACTGGAGCCACAATCTTGTACATGTAGGGGAAAGGCTATCTCCTACCATTTATGTTTAATGAGTGTGGATGATAGCTTTCTTCATTGCCAAAATACTCATTAGGATGGTGGAGGGATGACAGTGTGGCACAAGCTAGTGTGACCTACTGTTTGGTAAGAGCCAGATTATATACAAAATGTCATTTGAGCCCTATAGTGAGCCTACAGAAGGGGTACTCTTTTGTGCAGACAGGAAAACAGGTTCGGGGAAGTACATTATTTATCTGAGAATGCTCAGCAAGTAGGAGTGGCTTGGTTTGAACCTAGGCTTTCTGAGTCTAAGACCCAAAGAATCTTGAGTATCCCACACTGCCTGCACAGTGATGCTACCACTCTGATGCAATAAAACAAACTCCCTGTTGTCTTTGTGATCCTCTTCAGGCTTCTTTCAGTTGTTGAGGACATTGGAGCTCCAGCTGTGCATTTGGTGGGCTGCCTAACTATTCCATGTGCGTGGAACAACATTCAGGGCTCAACCTCACCGTGGAATTCAAACTATCAGTGAATTCAAATTATCAGGTGGACTCTGTCTAAGGGATGTAAGGTCTTAGTCTGAATGACTGTTCATCATCCATCTATTAAGAGTCCTATGGAGCTTTTAAATATTTTTTCCAGCGGAGCTTTAATGATTTTCACGAAGTATTCTGTGGGGCAAAATGTGTTCAATGACTAAACTGAATTTGTATAAAACTGTTTTTCTATAGTATTTCCTTCTGTCTACTATATGATAATTTTTGAATTCACAATGCATTTGGCATTTTGGAGATCCTACAACAATAAACAAACAAAACTTGAATTTTGTTTAGCGCACAATATCCTAGCTTTATGTGAGCAGTCTCTACTTTCCTGTGTAATATCTGTAACCTTCCTGAGAAACTTGGCTTCCATGAAGCATGCTTTGGAAACTATACCAGAGATTGTCACTGGGATAGAAGCTTCTTTGAAAGAGATTTGTTTATTTTGTTTGAGTGCTTATGTTCTAGAACAGTGCTGACCATGGTTATGTTTGTGTCTGGATGTCCCCCCAAAGTCTCATATGGTCATAGGGTTTTTTTGGAGGTGACTAAATCTAGAGTGTGCAATTGATTTGTAGTGCAATGCTGGGATTAAGGGTGCTGAGATTAAGGGTGGGTGATTGCTGTATCGGTTCAATGATTGAATTAGCACACCCCTAGTACCAGTAGACTGGATGCAATATAAGGGCCTGTCTCTCTTCCCTTGCTGTTTTGCTACCTTCTTTCCACCATGAACTTTTACCCCTCTGCCATGTGCCACTATGCCTTGGAGTCAGTCAATTATGGACATAAACCTCTACAAACTGTGAGCTAAATAAACCTTCTCCCTTAACTTTGAGTGTCCAGCATTTTGTCTCAGCACTGAGAAAAGCAACTAGGACAGCCATGAAGAAGGTTGCTACTAAAAATTATTTAGAGTCAGACAAGGTGCCACATACCCATAATCCCAGCACTCTGGGAGTCTGAGATAGGAGGCTCACAAGTTCAAGCCCAATCTGGACCATTTAGCAATTTAGTGAGACCTTCTCTCAAACAAAACAACACAGGATGGGAAAGTGGCTCAGTGAGCAGTTATATTTAGTATACCACCCTCCCCAGGTCACTTGAGTGGGTATATATATCCTTCAGTTTAATTCTACCCTGATCTTCTAAAGTTCTTGATAAATTTCTCAGATGAAGATATTTCCTAATTGGTCACATTATGTCAATTGAGCAAAAGTCACCAAAACATCCAAATCAAATGCTAAAAATATTTTTTTCTGTACTACTTACAATATTAAAGAACCAAACTACTGCTTCTTTCATAAAGATCTACTTCAAATACTAAACTAAGTATTTATCACATGGTAAGTCTATAAAGCACACAAACTTTTGGAAGAAAAGTGGCAACTTCGATTATGCCTGTATGCTGCACACAGTTGCCAGGGATTTTTAGATTGAAAACAGCTGCCTGTCTGACACGTTTTCATGCATCTCCCAAGGGTTGGGCAAAGGACTCTTACGTCAAACTTTTCTTGTAAAGGCAAATGGTGGTAAGTTTCCCTTTCCTTAAATGGGGGTTGTGAGAATTCAGAATGTTTTCAAAGAAAACAGTATTGACAACACAATACCCAAATCTGGTGGATTCTACCTCATCAACAAAAGATTTTTTTTCTTTAGTTAATAACATTTGAAAATTACAGAGCAAAGCAGGCATGGGAGGTGATTCAGCAGATCCCCTTCGTTTGGTAAATGAGCACAAAGACAAAGTCATTGAGCAAATTTCCGAGTTGTGTAGCTTTCACTAAGGGCACTGAAATTAAATTGAAGTCCTTTAAGTTCCAGGATGTTTGTTTCACAGCACAGCTTCCTTTCTTACCACAGGACCTTTCTAAAAGTCCTGTGTGGCCCCAGGAATTAGGAAAGTCCTTGGGACACACACGTGTGGCCCCAGGAATTAGGAAAGTCCTTGGGACAAAAAGCTTATGAGTGGGAGGCCCTACAGGGGCGCGGTGTGGTCTCACCTCCTTATTTGCCAAGTAAGAAAATATAAAGAAAACAAAATTCAGGCAGCTGGGATAATTCCTTGGATTTCAGGATTCTTCAGTTATGATCCCAATACAACTGTCTGCGGTGACGGAAACGTCTGATGCAGTAGCTAATTAAGCACTTGGATTGTGGTTAATGAAACTAAGGAACTGAGCTTTCATCTTTAACTTAAATTTAAATTGTCACAGGTGACTGATGGTACCATCAGATAGTGGAGCTTTAGAGCGCTAATCTAGGTAAACCCCATTCACTGAACTCTTTGTATGTCTTCTGTTAGAAGTCAGTCGTCCAAAGTACCAAAACACACCACTTGTTATACTGCCACACTACACATGTTTTATGAATGCCAGGAGTTCAGTAAAAAACAATGAAGAGAAAAACCATCTGCATTTGTGATTATACAAGTGACACTAAATTCAACATGAGTCAAATAATCATAAATACTTATTTATTTCTAATAAAATTATAGTTTTTGTGATCCCAGTAATTAAGTAAAAACATGAGACTGTATAGTAGTTATATACAACCCTTATGCATCTTTTATTTTAACTATTTAGATACTATAAAATGAAAATTTATTGATTCTTTATTTCTAAACATGACCTCTTAGTAATTTGTATGGGCCAATCTCTTAATCCTTTCTATTTAAGTAACTGCTTGCAGAGACACATGCTGATCACATTGTCAAGAAAACAAGCCAGGCTTCTTTACTCTGTACAGCCCATATACTGCCTCAGAAGTTAACTAAAACATCTCAACTTGCCCACCAGGAACTGTGTCTTGTATTCAATTAGTTTTAGTAAATTATTAGAAAAAAGAAGAGCATTGTTGAACCAAGAGCTGCATGTAATATTTAGATTTACCAATTCATACAGTACCAAGTCTTGCATGATTCTGTCTCCAAGATCAGCTCCTTCAAACAATGCCATTGATTTCTAGCTTCAGACAGTCCTCAGTGGGGAATCAGGCCTGGGATGCTCAGAGGAGTAATTCAAAGGGCAGGGGCGGGGTGCTGGCTCCATGTCATGTTACTGCTCAGTGGGCTCCAGAGGCCCACGCTCTCGTCACTTCACATGCTTTCTCAGACAGTTGAGCTTTCTCATCTTGGTAAAGTCTGTCCCAGAGGGCTTGTTTTTCAACGTCCAAGACAAAACAAAAAGTTTAATTAGACAAAATTTGCCTCTGTGATGACTTTTTTCCCTCTTGAGTGGCAGAATCACCTCTTCTTAAAATATCTTTGGTGTCCTTTTGCCAAGCCAAGAATGATCTACCGCATCCCATCTTTATCAGAAGGGAAAGTAAATGCAGTTGGAAATTAAACTTTCAAAATCTGTCCCTTTAGCTAATCTGACTAAGTTTTTGCCTAATAACAGGGCTGGCTGCAGGCTGGGAATCTGAAGGGAAGCTGCAGACTTCATCTCTGGGGAATGTGTGGTGAAAACTGTCTCGGGGAGCGTTGTGACCACAGAGAGAACGAGGAACCAAAGGAGTCCCCTGGGCCCATGGACGCAGAAGGCTCTTCATGGACATTTTTTTGGACATACATAAAAGAAGTCAAAGAAAATTGTAACAAAGCTTCTAAAACTCAAGACACTTTGATGTGACTCATTAATTCAAGGAAAGGGAAAACTGTACAGATATTATAAGAAAAACTTTGTGGACTTTTTGATCAAAATAAAGATTACTAATATCAAAGTAAATAGTGATTTTTTTTTGTATGTGGGCTGTGTTTTAAATCACTGGCTAAATACAAAAAAAAAAAAATCTAAAACCTAGCATATCATGTTGCTCAGTCCAAACCCCAGGGTATTCAAGCAGAGAGTATTATTTTTTTCAATCAAGCAACAGATGATATATACATTTGAATATTTTACTGACTTGTGAATACACATCATTACTTATGACAATCAGGCAGAAAATAGTATCTTGATTCAACATAATGCTGCATAGTATTAATGACAAGCTGCTTTGAAGTGTAATTGCTTTTATAGAAATATAATCCTTTCACATTTTATTTTGTTGACAAATACACCAGACAGCAGCCAGAGAAGTGTCTCAGAAGTATATGCTGCACTTTAGCCAACAAAGAAGAAAAAACTTGATCAATGTGTATGTGTGTATCATGAAACACTTAATCAGAAAGATATACAGATCTTTCTTTTCCATAATCATGAGACCTGAGATTTTCTCAAGGGAAGTATTCCAACATGAGAAAGAAAATACATAGTTCAAAAAGCCCATGTTTTCAATTTGCTGCCACATGGTTTAAATTATGTATGTATTTATTAAGGGTGCTAAATAGGCAGCTTAATTTAGGGAGAGGGGTCATTCGAGTTGAGAAAAATCATGTTTAATCCCTTAGCTCACTACAGGTTGATTGTGCTTTTTAAATGCATATAGCCTCAGCTAACAAAATTCCCCCTGATAAGAAGGTCCCCTGTCTGCTTCTACACTTGTCAGCTGCCAATAACAATGGAAACTTGTTAAGCTCCTGGCTCTGGGCCCAGCTGCTCTGGGCATCTTCCAGAATTAAGGATTTGTCAGTTACTTTCTCTTTATGTTGCCAATGTGTTTGCTCCAGTTTAGGGGTCACCCTCTCTGTTCCTGGCATACCATGTGATTTTTACATTACTATAGGGTAGAAATCAAATGGCCAGGGTTTTCAGAGGTTCTTTTCTAACACAGTAAACCTGCCTTGCTTGTCTCTGTGGTTGAGAGTGAGTCTCAGCAGAGCCATAGACCAGACTTGGTTAAACATGAAGGGTTGAAAGTTGACCACTTACTAAATATTTGACGATATTACATAATTCTCACCTTTTAGGCAACATAGTAGAAAAGTTATGTTTTTAATGAAGTTTTTATGTTTTAGAACTACAACATGAGATGTTTTAGATGAAATTAGATAATGTCAATAATGTGGGAGTAAGGTAGTAGATGGGGTATGGATGGAACAAGATTGGCCATGAATCAATAATTATTGAAGGTGGTGATAGGTTCCCAGGGGTTTATTAGACTTTTATGATTATTTTATATATATAGTTGACATTCTCCATAATAGAAATCTTTTAAAAAGTTAGGAGGGGGGGATAGATTGCCTGAAGAAAATACGCAGTCCTTAAATAGCCCCTTCTACTGATGCTTCTGTAGTGAAATGGAGGAGAGTTTAAGAATCATTCAGAACTGTGGCTTTCATACTCTTTTGAGCATTTATGAAGTAGTGCTTAAAAGGACTCCCTGCTTTGGCCTATGTTTTATAGCATACTAAAGTATTTCATATTGTATGATTTTCTGTTTTATCAAAACTTGCTGTGTTAGACTCATGGGTGCAAAATTCTTCTGATGCCTTAGAACATAGATAGGTTTAAGCAGTCCTCGTCCCTGGTTTCTAACCTTGGCAGGTAATCAGAAGTTCCAGTTGCCCCTTCCCCAGCACCAACTGATTGTCTGCATGGTTTGCTTTGAGATGTACACATGCGTGCTTTGATTTCTACCTATTTTTATTTTCAGCTGAGCCCATGTAGCTAGACAATGGCAGGAAGTGTTTCCCCTGGTGACCCCACAGTGGCCTGTCTTCCTCCTAGGCCTGTTGCTGTGGCTTCTGTTGCTTCTTTCCCCTCTATGTGCTAAAAGCAGCCCCTTTCAAAACCTTCCAGGTCTCTGGCCTGTTTTTTCTTCCTGCCCTGTGTGATTCTTTTGAGTCCTGAATCACAAATCCCATTCTGAAGCAGGTCAAGCAGAGTGACCTGGGTGACAGTCATAAACTCAGGTCTCTTGGTCCTTTGTGCCTAATTCAGAGGTGTGAGTGCCCTGCCTTCTGTAGGACTGCTCCTGGGTATCCTGTGTTGGAGAGCAGATGGCAGCTCTCATTAAAGTGATGAACACTGCAGCTTCAGATAGTGGCATCCAAGCTCCTGAGAAGTGTTCAGGGAACCCAATCAGTGTCTTCCTTTTTGGATGGGCTGAGATGTTTCTGCCTGACCCTTCACTCCCAACTGAGTCTCTTTAGGAAGAAAGGACAGAAGCATGATATGAGAATAAATTATCAAAAAACAAGAGACTGAAAAAGCAGAGTAACCCCACGAGAGGATGAGGAGTTGATCAGACTACTTGTCTCCTTCACAAGAAGCTCCAGTAGTACTTCACATCACTTTTTACTCCTATTTGAGAGGAGAGAGGTCAAACATGAAAAGAACTGATCTGCAAGAAATAATACCTGAGTTCTCCCCCAGCCCTAAAGCAGCCACGTGGTGTTGCATACACATTATTTCATTCAGTGTTAAGCACATACTAAGAGCCAAGCATAGCCCTAGTAGACACTACAGAGATAACATGAATAGATTAAAAAAAAAAAAAAACTGTTTTCAAGAGGCCTCTGTGGAAGCAGACCCATAAGTAAAACATAAACCACCAACAATTGTATGATCAGAAGTACAGGTGTTAGAATCTATGGTTAAGAAGCATCCCAGAAGTGAATGGTTTGTTTTACCAGGTTCACAGGAAGGACAATTTCAGCAAAGGCTCACTGTATTCCAGGCCTTCCGTGTTATCAGAATGAATGCA